>OZ037779.1:39906522-39944022 GCA_964035525.1 Porites cylindrica | reverse complement strand
TCTTTTCTTTCTTGTTTTCTTTCTTTTATTTTTTCTTTGTCATTTTCTGTTGTATTTTTTAGACTTATTTTTCGATTCTCTCCCCAGTCTCACTCACCTCTCCCCTCACCCGCCGTGCCCCCTCTGCTCCCGACAAGAGGGAACGACCATTTTGTTTTGCTCCAGACCATTACCTCGACTATTCCGCCTTCTTGGCTTACGCAAAAAGTACGGGCTGCTTTGTGGCCTGAAAGACTTTGCACTGATTGACGTTTTAGTATCATGGAAACTCTAGCTGTAATACTGAACTGCATATGACAGGTTAAAAGACTGAGAGTTCCTTTCAACAGCGTTTGGAAAGAGAACATCGTCTTTTCCGCCCAAAAAAAAACAGCAAAAAAAAAACAATAAAAATAGGGAAAAAAATAGAGTATAATACTAAACCTAAGAGGAACCTTGTAACGAACGAATGGGAACATCTAAAAGGGAAAGACAGACTTGAGGACTTTCCTCATCCTCCGTAACCTTAGTCCATGAAACTTAGACGCCCAAGCACGCCTCCAAAACCTTACCTTTGTCTTTGTCACAAACCGAATACTAGAAGACTGAAAGCCTTAGTCCGCTTTACGTAAGTACCGTGTAGATCTCCAGAAGAATTGTTTGCAGCCGGCCCTCAAAACCCCAAGAGACTTCGCCTGCTGCTGGTCAATATATAGGAAGGCTATTCCAAAGGACTGCTCCAAAAAAACTATTTTTCTTAACATTTGTCTGGGGTAGAGGAATAGTTGGTGTCTCTTAATAAGTAATTAGAGATATTTCAACGATCTGCCCTTGCTACGATCTATTATGCACTTAACGAGGCCCCTCAAAGTACTTAAGATATATGACGCATAGTCCGTCTCTCACCGCCCTTTGACGAAATGTCCCTGGCGGCAGATAGCAATGAGAGCAAGCTTTATCGCAGGCTCTTGGCATCAAGGCTTTTCTACTATTTACATTGGTAAACCGGTCGCTTCACGGTCTGGGCAAATGGTGAGGAGAATTCAGGACTGATTAATTTTGATTCCGTTTGGTAATCGCGTTTACCATTTTCCTAAGTCAGTTTCGTTTAATGAAAAAGGGCCGCGAAAGCCTGAAACTGATATTCAAAAAAGGTTTGAAGACAAGAAATCCGAAGTTCCGCCTTGAAGTTTCCAACCAAGAAAATAGGCGATTGCCTTTTCAGACGTTCGTTTGTTACAGAAATTTTCCACTGAAACGTCGAAAGCAACCCGAAACTGAGTTTATGGTAAGCCTGGCAAAGCACCAAAGAGTCCTCTTTAATGGGTCATAGTCATGCAGTAGCTTCATGATTCATACAAGTTGTCATACAAGTATCTGCTCCTCTTGGGGCATCTATGTAGCTTTTTTTTTTCAGTTTTGAGAGCCCTCAAGGGTAAAAACTTCGAAAAGAACTATTGCACCAATACTTAGTCTAAAATATTTTTATTATTTAAAATTGCTTCAAGGAAATTAGTTTTTATAAACCAAATGGCATAGATTGGCGATTATTTAATTCGCAAATATCTCTCAATGCAAAAATTCATTCAGTAATCAGTTTTAGTTTTTGGATTTTGTTCTGTTTATTTAAGAATTTGTTCATGCTTAGCGTGCGTATATCGAGTTATGGATGCACGCGGGAAGTTTGGAGAGCACGAAAGATGTGTAAGAGTTGCACGAGGCGATAGCCGAGTGCAACTCTAGCTTCTTGAGTGCTCTCCAAACTTCCCAAGTGCATCCATAACTCGATATACGCACAGCTAAAAGCATGAGCAAATTCTTTTATAACATAGCTGACAAAAATGCGTGCTTTTTGATTAACTGCAAAATTCTCGTAACCCGCTACACAATAACAAACGGTCCTATTGGCTGATTACGAACACGCCACAATCGTCTAGTTTGAATGAAAATGTTCTTTCTGTAAAACTGAGAAAGAAAATGTGCTTCTTTATTCGTTAACGATCAATGAAAACTAAGCAGAAACAAAGGTAAAAGAGTCTTAAAGTTCACCTAAAGTTAAAATACTAACATGTTCGTAAGAAGTCGTGGAGTATGGTTTGGATTTGCTGAAAAGATGTTTACGTTTTCCTCGGCGAAATCCAGAAAACATGTTTTTAGCGAAGACGACTGTCATCCTTCTTTAAACTTATATTCATTTACGTGCATTGGCTGGTCATTACGGCTTCTTGAGAACACCTGGCAGCAGTTGTTTTTGTGAGTAATAAATTTATGTCTTCTTGTGTGATTTGTGTTGTTATTGCGAGAGAAATTTTCCTGCTTCAGTTGGATTGTCCGGAGATAACAAAAGTGCGTAACAAATTTAAAAACAACAATAAAAAAGGAAATTTTACCCTTTTAAAAATGTTGTTGATGACCAGTTGGTGTCTGTTCTGTTCCCAGTGAATGTCTTTGGGCCAAAATTTGCTGCAGCTGGTCTTCCGACAAATTTGCGAAACGCGCAACTTGCGAGTTTTTTTAAATTCGGCTTTATTTTTGCTACTTGCTGGATCAGGACATAAAAGGTCAATGCCGATACAAAAATTGGGCAGTTCTTCGCTGGTTTCTTCCATATTTTAAAGAGAAGGAAAGCTGCACTGCAGCTTAAAAGACGACCACTGCACTTTGCAGCCAGATAAAAAAAAATGCTCACGTCATCTTATTTACGCACGGGCGTGCGTAAATAAAGATTTTGTTCATAGTGGCTCAATAGGACTTATATAGGGCGAGCACGCACGCTATGTTATAAATACCATTTTTTGAGGGAAATCGCCAGTCTAAAACTGAACATGAAAGTGTGTGACGCTATCCCAGGGACCCTAAATGTTGTATCTGAAGAAAATGCTGCATTATAACATAGCGTGCGTGCTCGCCCTATATAAGTCCTATTGAGCCACTATGAACAAAATCTTTATTTACGCACGCCCGTGCGTAAATAAGATGACGTGAGCATTTTTTTTATCTGGCTGCAAAGTGCAGTGGTCGTCTTTTAAGCTGCAGTGCAGCTTTCCTTCTCTTTAAAATATGGAAGAAACCAGCGAAGAACTGCCCAATTTTTGTATCGGCATTACCTTTTATGTCCTGATCCAGCAAGTAGCAAAAATAAAGCCGAATTTAAAAAAACTCGCAAGTTGCGCGTTTCGCAAATTTGTCGGAAGACCAGCTGCAGCAAATTTTGGCCCAAAGACATTCACTGGGAACAGAACAGACACCAACTGGTCATCAACAACATTTTTAAAAGGGTAAAATTTCCTTTTTTATTGTTGTTTTTAAATTTGTTACGCACTTTTGTTATCTCCGGACAATCCAACTGAAGCAGGAAAATTTCTCTCGCAATAACAACACAAATCACACAAGAAGACATAAATTTATTACTCACAAAAACAACTGCTGCCAGGTGTTCTCAAGAAGCCGTAATGACCAGCCAATGCACGTAAATGAATATAAGTTTAAAGAAGGATGACAGTCGTCTTCGCTAAAAACATGTTTTCTGGATTTCGCCGAGGAAAACGTAAACATCTTTTCAGCAAATCCAAACCATACTCCACGACTTCTTACGAACATGTTAGTATTTTAACTTTAGGTGAACTTTAAGACTCTTTTACCTTTGTTTCTGCTTAGTTTTCATTGATCGTTAACGAATAAAGAAGCACATTTTCTTTCTCAGTTTTACAGAAAGAACATTTTCATTCAAACTAGGCGATTGTGGCGTGTTCGTAATCAGCCAATAGAACCGTTTGTTATTGTGTAGCGGGTTACGAGAATTTTGCAGTTAATCAAAAAGCACGCATTTTTGTCAGCTATGTTATAAAAGAATTTGCTCATGCTTTTAGCTGTGCGTATATCGAGTTATGGATGCACTTGGGAAGTTTGGAGAGCACTCAAGAAGCTAGAGTTGCACTCGGCTATCGCCTCGTGCAACTCTTACACATCTTTCGTGCTCTCCAAACTTCCCGCGTGCATCCATAACTCGATATACGCACGCTAAGCATGAACAAATTCTTAAATCAATGAGAATAATGGGTTTACTGAAAGATTTAATTTTGAACTGGCTTTTAATCTGCCTTTAAGTAAATTGTTTAAAGCATATCTATCGGTAACACTGGCGTGACAGGCCGTGTAACGCTATTTTTAACCACGGCAATGTCGCGGGTTTTTTTGCAAAATTAGGGTTGAACTCAACGTCTTGCGGGCTACTTAAAATCGTTTGCCCAGAGATTTGTTTCAATTTTCTGATAGATTGGGGCCTAGTTAAGCAGTAGAAAGTCAATTTGCGGAATTTTAAGTTATAGCGCATTGTAAAAATTTGCATTATTTTAACCCTATAAGTTTGAACGTCAGAAATTGTCAACAGGGCCTATTTTTAACAATACCTTTTTGGCCACAAACTTATTAAAGCTTTCACAAATTTATCGCCTTATAATAAAAAAAGGGTCATAAAAACTATTCGTGTTCTTCAAAGGCTGCCAAAGCGTTGTGGTTTGACGTACGAGTCAATTGAATTTGTGTAAAATTTCGCTTTACCGGAAGTGGATTTTGAGCACTGAACGGGCAAAATGCGTTTTCTCGAATTTTAACAAAAGAACACGTTATTTGAGAAAACTAACTACGGCATGTTTCATTACCCATTGAGGGTTATCGATGAGCCAAATATGAGCGAAATCAAATTTTGAACTTGTGCCGACCATGGGTCGATATTTACGGAAAGCCACTCTTAATAGTCTTGAAGTATCTTTCTCCGCCATTCACACTGTTTGAACCTTATGGAGCTGTATTTATCATGAATTCAAAGATACATTTGAGAAAAAATAGCTCAAACGAGTATTTCAAAACCCTTTCGTATTATTACCGTGTTTATTCACTCTCGGGCTTTATATAGGCCGCTCGATTAACGCACTGGTCTTCGTCTTCGCTACTTTCGTTAAAGTTCAGGGCCCGGTTGCATAAAACCTACACTTAAGTGCCCACTTAAGTAGGTCACTTACGAATCCGTTATGGGTACACTTACGGGTGTTGCATGGAACACACTTAGCACTCTCGTAAGTTTCTGTTTTACGTGGTAACTTACGGGCTCACTTAAGGGCACACGTAACTTTGATATAGTACTTTTAATTATTAATTTGACTCGCTCTATTTTTTTAAATTAAGTTAACCATCAGTCAGTGTAAAGAAAGTGTCAAGTCGTTTCGAACACCTTTAAACCTCTCATTTAAATAAAGTTTACATGAAATCGTTATTTTCCTTCAATATCCACTGGAAATGTTTGTTGTCCTTCTTTTTTCTTAACGACGGCTTTAAACTGTACATTAGAGGTTAACAAAGCGCATAAGAACGGAATTACGTAAAGAAAAAACATTTTTTTGTTCCTTCTCAGTAAAAGATCTCGTTAACTTTGGTAAAAACAGTAAGGATACGGGACCTACATAGGTCTCGTTAATTTACGTGCTATTTTTCCCGTAAAAAAAGTTTTATGCAACACCTGCAATTTCTGTTGCATAGACGACACTTAAGTGAACACTTACGAAAATCGTAAGTGCAACCACTTAAGTGAATTCCCTAAGCGGACCACTTAAGTGATTTAATGCAACTCACTTAAGTTACGAGTGCACATACGTATACCCGTAGTTGTTACGGGCGTTTTATGCAACCGGGCACAGGTTACCGTTATTTCGGTGTTAAACCTTCCACGGCAAGGATTTCCAGCCACTTGTCAAATCGGGCACTGTTGTGTTTGCAGCCCGCTGTTATTTGCCTCAGAAATACTTTGCGATTCGCCAACGTACAATAAACAGAGGATGAATGAAATGAGCCCAAGTCGCTGGACGTATTACGTGGAAACCCAAAATGCACGATGACGTCATGTTGAATGGCGTCTTTAGCTTTGTTTATGGCTTGTTGCTAGGCAACTGTGGTTACCAAACCGATAGAAAGATTTATGATCAAAGCGAAATCGCAGTTCGCTTGTGATCCTCGCGTGATCCGCGCGCTGAGCGCGCGACAAAATTATAAACTCGCTCCGCGAGAATTAAATTTTGGCCTCTATTTGGTAATCTGACGCAAGAGAAATTGATTTATCCATATAGTATTAGTATTCAGTATTTAGAATTTAGTATTTGTCAGCTATAACTTGTAGATAAGAATTGACCTTTCCATAAGATCTTTGAGTTCTTCCTTTATTTTAGACTAGAACAATACCGATCCACTTGTCGGTAATTAAAAGATAGTTCTTCAATGCGGCATTTAATTTATTGATGTCCTGTTGTCAATCGTCCCTTGAAAAGACCTCGTTGCAATATTTCATGGATGGTAACAAACTTACGTATAGTTTAGTCGAGTATGTTTTTGCTAACCATTTCTGTTTCTAGGAAGTGGAGAAGCGTTAGTAATGTGTCAGCTGGTCTTGTATCTGCATGGACTTGTAACAGCCAGCACTTATGCAAAACGAGCTCAGTCGGTGAAATCACGTAATCACTCGTACACTGACGAGTTAGAAAGAACCTTATTACGCACCAAATCTGCAACTACTGGGTACAACGGGTGTCAGTTCAGATCTGTGGAAAGGCGACTCATTTCACAACAGTATTACTAAAATAAGCGAGCCCTCCGCTTAAACCGATTCTACGCTGAAACTCTTGATTAACATTGTTTTCCTTTAATTTAACTGACAAAAACCGAGAGCCACTCTTATGCCTAAACATTCCACTACCCTTAATCCTCAATTCAGCGGTTACATACTGACACGCTTAGCTTGTTAAACGACTTTCGTAAACCCGTAACCACACTGCTTTTTGTTCTCGTCCATATTTTAAAAGAAATCTGAAACAAAATATTACACCGCCTTGAACGTTACTAAATACCATGCGCCTTGAACACTGTGGGCGAACTGCAGTTTTGCCATGATAAAGACTAAAAAGGCATGAACACTTGTACTCTTTCATACTAAGCTTTGGCTAAATAGGTTTTGCCACAGCACGTTGGAAGTAGGTCACGATTCAATGGTTATGCTTAGTCAGGTTTTGTCACAAACTAGCAGTATTTCATTAAAAAAAAAAATCTGGGAAAAATGAATAGAAAATACGGAAATTGAAAAAGGCCATGACATAACAGGTAACTATTCGAATCCAATCGTTGTAAATCGCAATTTTATACAAATTGTGCTAAACTTTACAAAAAGTCGGGACACTGTCTCCGCATTTTTGGCGTCCGTTCCCCGGTAGATTCGGGTCGGCTCCTTTATTGCTTCCGTGTCCTTGAGATATCGATTCGGTCAAAATTTATTTGAAGCCAGGGCAAGTACCAAATTATTTAAAATGCGGTCCTAGCCCCATGAACCCGTGAATGATTATGATGACAATACGGAGAAAGAAAACAAAGAACGCAAAATTTTGATCTTGCCGGGAAGTGCAGGGGATCCAACGGGCATGAAGGTCCTGAGGGCTGTTGAATTGACCCCTGTCCCTTATGTAGTTAGGAAGGGCACAAAACTGCAATCAAGGACACTCAACTTGGGTCACACTGTCAGACACCTTTCTTTGCCTCTTCCTATGTTGTTTTTAATGTTTTTTTCGGTGGACTTGTCCAAGTTCCAGTCCAACATTGAGCGGAAAGGGAAAAGGAGCTAGAGCACAACATGTCAACGTAATTTCTTTAATGTTCTAATGCCTATATGGATTGTCTCTGTTTGCTAATGTCACGCAATTCAATCTGGGATGATGAACCACACGGTTAACCATTTCTTTATATCGTAGATATTGCAATAAACATGTAGTCTATCAGATGTTTATTTCATTAGAACCCCAAACTCGTACACTCTTTTCGGATCCGCAGTAAAGAAACGCTTCGGATCATCCCGTCTGGGATCATCCAAAGTATCCAGTTTTGGACATGATCCAAAGAATCCACCTCCGTTGTGGATCATTCAGGGTCCCAAAGCGGTTTAGGGCTCCGGGGCTCCGAACTCAAAATAGCGGGGTTCCAGGGCTCCAGGGCTCCCGAGAAATTGATCAAGGGCTCCAAGCTCCGCTATGCTATTTTGCTTTAATCCAAAAGCAAATCCTAGAAGTGAGAAAATACAGCAATTTCTATTTTTTAAACGCTGTTTTTATAGGTTTTTCTCTACTCTACTCGTGTTTCACAGTTATGTAGGGTTATTTATCAATCATGATCAATGCATACGTTTAAAATTTAACACAGTGAATGACGTGTCAGGATTCGAAGGTTAAAACGTAGCAAGACTACGATTTCTTTCATACCACGATGTACAGACCCAAAAGTTTGAATGTCCGAACTTTAATATTTGGGGCTACGGGCTCCGCGGCAAACGTTTTCAGAGCTCCAGGCTCTACAGTAAAATAATATTAGGGCTCCGAGCAACGAAGCGATGGGTCTCCGGGCTCCACGGAAAAAATTTTAGGGCTCCCGGGCTCCGGCCACCCCCCATTTGGGACCCTGATCATTTGGATCAATAGTCCGTTTCTGGATTTTAGTAAAGAAAACGAAATATCCGTTTCGGATTAAAAATCTGCACTTCGATTTTAGTAAAGAGACGCACCCTTACGGTTGATTTCGACTGTCGCGTAATTTTTACGTGTAAAACGCTCGTAAGCGTAAAAGTTGAACCTCGCTCAACATCTCATTTAAGTTCAGCACTTTTTATCTTGCTTCTATTTTATTTACGTGATTAAAATTTACGTGCGGTACGTGCGTAGCCAAAAAAACCTTTAACCTTAAAACTTGAGAGCCAGTAGGCCAGTCTCGACGGGCCTCCAATAGGGGTTTTAAAAGGGATCGAGATGAAAAACATTTAGTTAGTGCTGTTTGACCCGCTAGACTGATAACCACTTTGGTCCATCCAGCTCGTCGTTACAGTAGTGGAAATGGCTATCTCGTTTTTGTGGGCTGTGTATTTAACAGCAAGTTTGATTCTCTTTGCAACGCTGCACAAAAGTGACGGATCTTTGGCGGCGAATGGAACTAACGTTTGTTCAAGGTCTCAAAGGTACAGTATTAAAAAGACACATTATTTTTGTTTCCTGCGCAGAAGAAGACGAAGTGCATGATTAGCTCGCTGTCTTTCTGTTTGCTTTTTAAGTCAAGATTGAACCCTCTTTTCTGTAAGATTTCTGCACTATATATTAAGGTGTTTCGATACAGTTTTTCGGAGACCATACCGATGTTTTCCAATCGCCTTAAAAATGCTTTTGTGCTTGTCCGATCGCTACAAACTTTGCACCAGTGATTGACTATGAAATGAAGTTTGCCAAAATGCAGTTTTTAATAAAATCGATATGACTATGACAAAAATAAACAAAAAAACTTCAAAATCCTAGTTTTGCCCGATCTAGTCCTGCTACTGTAAATCCGACACCAGGAACTTATAATGTGGTCATTTAGCAAATAACCTCCGTGAGTAGTCAAAAATTCTGTATATTTGAATTCAAATAAAACGTCAATATATTTCAAACCTTATATTTCAATAGTCGTGATAAAATGTTTTGTAAAAAAGTTCCAAATAACTCAAATTAATCTTAAATAGCGTCAGAAGGCCGCCTAATATCGATGCTAGGAAATTTTGGTGTATTTTCTTTCACGGCTACGATCCTTGATTTACTGCAACAACTTGAAATTTCAAGACGGACCTAGCCTACGAACCGGCCAAAAATCCGCGTCACAACATTCACTGTTTTGACCTTATGTGGTAATTTTTGAGTTTTTTTGAAAAAATAGCTCATATGTCAGTGGTTTGAGCGTATGTATCTCTGTGGCTTTGTGTGTTCGGATTTCTGTTGCAGGAGCCAATAAGGTTGAAGGTACTATGATTTGATGAGTAGGAACCAATGAGGTTATGGCATCTAACGTGACATTCACTCGGCTTAAGGTCAAACAAGGGCCCTTTGAGACCGCCATCTTGATTCTTTACAATTTTTCGCCTTTTTTCACGGCTAAAGGTGTTTGGAAGCATAGCATTGAAATATCTTTATGATTGAATCGCTGAGTACAGGGATGGAACTGTTTAAGGGTCCATATTTTAGTATGGGTGCTGCTTCAAGACTTTGACTATCGCGAACGGTACAACGCACGTATTTCATAATTCGTGAGGTAGGGTGTAAAAGATCATATATTTTTCAAAGTTCCTCCAATGAAACAATGATTGATATGGACTTTAATTCTGGAGGTATGAGGCCTATAAATTGTGGTTTTAGAAGTTTGAAAGGCAAGGCTAGTATTGTTAATCCTGCAAACAAGCTTTATTCTCTCACTTACAAAGTTCAACAGACCTTTTTCGTACCAGCAAAAAAAACCCCGTGAATTAGGTGAAAAACGTGAAACACGCTTGCTGCCTAAGAGTCATTATAGTTATCGAAACGTATTTTATGCAGTAAAGATGCATAATTTGAGTGGAAACAGTAACGTTAGGGAATTAAATTGGAAGAAGCTAGTTGACAAAAAAATTATTAAACACTGTTTTATTGACTGGAGTAACATGATATGAGTATAAATATATTTCGCCAGTTTGATAATTTCCTTGGAAGGAAAAAAATGTTAGGCTATCAACCTTAACGTTGCATGAAGCATAATTGAATTGCAGATATTGTAAAGCCGAGGTGAAATATTCCTTAGAACTCGATTGGTACTATCAGAGTACATGTCCAGATTTCATTTAACCATATTTCCTTGTAGAATCCAGAAATTCCCTTCCTTCCCTTGCTAGTTGAAAACTAAGTATTTAAAGCACATTTTGAAAGCCAGTCGAGCCCAGTTGCGCGAGTATTTAAAGCACCGTTGAACAACAATAACAACGCGTAACAGCAAACTTCATAATCGTCCGCCATCTTATGATGGCTAGAAAAAGGGTTGGAAACTAGACATTTTGTAAGCTTTATCATGATTAAACATGTTAAAAAAGCAGGCTAATACAACGCTTTTAATTGGTGTTTACTAAGCGTCCAGGGAAATCTAAAAACAACCCGCGAATAGCGGCAGCTTTGTTTTGATGCATTCATAAGTTATGAATGCTCTGGATTAACAAAGTTATAGATCATTGAACTTTAGAAATGTGACGAAAAATGTCGGACATTGCAAGAAAATATTTACCGATTTATGTCACAGAAGACATTCGTGGATTATGTTCGTCGGCAACACGAGATCAACAAAGAGTCATTTTGCTGGATCGAATTTCCAATGAGCACCTAATGAGCACGCTACTATGCTGGGAAACTATCCACCAACATTCCAATGAATTTGAGTCGTATATCAGGTTACTCAGGGGTCTACTGTACATGATTATTCCAGGATCAGAATTCGCAATTCGCGGGGACTGCGACAGGATTGAGCAGCGACTCAAAAGTAAGTGTTACTCTGCCTTGAGAGAGTTTCACTCTTTGATGGGCCGAAAACAAAAAACAGGAGTTTGCTTCTCAAAAATCGTTCAAAATGAATGTCTTTGCCGACGAAGTGTTTTCTGTGGACGATCTGTTCGATGATTTCAGTCAATCTGCGAACGAGAACTGGAAGAAAAAATAAAAAAAGGGAAAAACTAGAGAAGAAAAGCTTGTTAAGGAAAATGAAAAATTGGAGCAGGATGTCAAAAGATTGGAAAAGTTCGACGGCGATGCCCGCCTTGGCTGGAAAAGACCTTTCTGGAATGAGTGGAACCACTGAGTGGCGGTACATGAGAAAACTGAAAACCGGGCTCAAAAAGCCCTGTGGTTCACGGAACAATTTGGTTTAAAAATTTTAACACTTGAAGTCGAGCAAAAGGATGGGGTGCACCAGAACACAAACATAAATTTCAGTCACGCTGAACCCACTACTTCAGAATCCGGTATGTCTGCCGAAGGCAAAAACCAAATTGAAAAAGTTCTGTTTTTAATGGATAAGTTCGGAGTCAGTGAAGAATTTTATTATGAACTGTCAATTGTATTCTCTGATTTGCCACGGTCGTATCTAGTCAAAAAGAGCAAACACAATTTAAATCTAGACTGCCATCCCACTAAAACACCAGAAAATGCCCCAGGAGTGCAGTGCTCATTCAAGGAGCTCCTTAAAGAACACATTTCAGAAATGGTAAGTGATAATGTTTATCACAGTAGTTATTCCTGAAAATAGTCTAGGTATCTAATTGTCAGAAAAATTCCACAGACACCCTAAGCTCAGAAGCAGTTAAAGTGAAGATCAGTGGTGATGGCACTTTAGTGTCTCGAATTACCAACAATGTGATCCTTTCCTTTTCCATTCTTCAAAAAGGGGACGAGATTATGTCTTCCAAAGGTAATGAAAAGAAGTCATTGGAAATTATAGCTTAAATGCATGTATTAATTAGACTTAGCATACCGGCCGGTAATCTAAGAGAATATAGGTGCATAGGGAGCCTTCACTATCATCATTGATTAATTATTAATAAATGATGTGATAACCATGTTCAAGACAGAAGAGAGACAGCCAGACTGCATTCAATGTACGTGTAACACTGTTCATTTTTAAAGGCAGTAGACAAGTAAAAGGTAAATGACCGGACTGTTATCCCTGCAACAGCAGTATCATTGAATGGGCGATTTACTAGTTTTTTATTATTCCTTTAATGTAACAATAACCTAGTTTGTTCTCTGTCATCTTTAGGAGATCATGCCATAGCAACTGTGCAGGGCTCAGAAACCTATGAAACACTGGCAAGCTCCTTTCAGAAAGTCTTTAGGGAAATCAATGAAGTACAAGAGGATGGTTTTATTGAGTTCGATGATGAAAGGGTTCCTGTATTACTTTATCTTGGTGGAGATAACAAGGTAAGCAAGCACCTTGACTACATCTGATCCACGAATATTATTATTTTACTGGTATGATTTAAGTGACAACTGGCTTTAACAGTACATGTGTATAGCTTTAGATCTGCCCCAATATTACATGTACTGTTAACCATGCATAATTCACGTGATAAAATGATTTAATTTACCAGGGTATTGAAAGTTGGCAGCTCTCCGCCTCGACTTCCCATACATGTAAACACTAGAAAAGTACAGCATTGAATGTACGTATCTGGTAAGCAATCAAGTAAAGAATTTTCTCTATCAACTGTAATTATTTTTCAGACACTATAAAATAATATTCAAATTAGAAAACAATGGTGAATGCAACAACTCAATTAATACGGCAGTTTTCTGAAAAAAATTAGAGCCTGGTGAAAGTAAAATATACAGTTTACTTTTGTATTCAAGTCATGCAAAATACTTGTTAACACTTGAGCACTACATACAAAAATCGTTGACCCTTTAAGTCCCAAGAGTGAGCAACATAAATTTTCTCCTAACATATCAGTACACAATCAAGAGAAAAGATAACGAGAATTAATAAATTATCACCAAAGAGAAATGCTTTGATCCTTTAACAAATTCTCTCGACCAATTTTTCAAGAAATGTATGGAGGCCAGTGTGGAGAAATTGTATGCTGACCTTGGGGCTCAAAGGATTAATTGGTACAAGTATTCTTTTATTGCAGTTTCTGTGGATCTAATGGGTCTCTGTGGTCCCATGTCCAATTTTGCATGTCTTTGACCAGTGTACCATACATAAAGATAACAAGTATTTGTTTTTAAGCATGTTAAGACTTTTGTTTGCTTTTAATGTTGCTTTGCTGTTTAAAAAGTTAGTAAACATGCATTAATTTACATGCCACAGGTACGATATGTCCAAGCCAGACAAATTCTATGAGAGCTGCCCAAAGAAGCGGACATTCAGAAGAATTGAAAACATGCTGCCAGTTGAAACGAGGCAACAGGAACTTTTGTTGCATCAATCCCCCACTTCTTAACATCCCATTCGATCATGTCATCCTTGATGAGCTTCACCTGTTTCTCAGAATAACAGATGTGCTAACTCGCAATGTGCTGGATGAAATGATTGAGTTGGATGATGAAGAAAGCCACAAAAGGAAAGTTGCTAACCCTGAGTGATAGGGCAACATTTGCAAACTGCTGTAGATGCCATCAACAAGTGTGGAGTGACATTTTGGCTTTGGGAGAAGAAGAATGCCGATGGAAAGGGCAGTGGCACGTATGACTGGACCAGTCTTATGGGCAATGAGAAGAAACTTCTTTTGAAAACCTTCCCTGAACACTTCCCCTCCATTCTACGTCCTATAACACAGCCACAACTGTGAAGAAAATATGAGAGGTATGAATGCTATTACATACAAAACTAAATGGCTTACATTTTGTATATTCATGACTTCTTAAACTACAAAATTACAATAATTATGAAATAGGAATTCAATACATAACCCAATCAAGTTATAAATGAATAAACCTCTGCTGTTGCTAAATGAATTTTTTACTGAAGCAATTCAAGGAAAAACGTTTAAAGCCACTAGTAAGTAATAATTCAACTCCCCTACGTGGATTTTTAAAAGCCTAAAGCTATAGTGATAACATGAGTATGAAATAATGCCAACAAGAATATCAAAATAATTATTTAATAATTTGAAAAGACAAAGATGACAAACTGACTGTAACTTCTGCAGTCTAACAACAATGATAGAAGACTCTACATAGAGTAGCATGGAGATTACATTGTTTTGCTCCCTTTTAGGAGCAACTCAGTCTACCAAGCAAATGTGTAGAAGAAATGAGTATCGCCTTACTAAGTAAATACAATGTGTAGAACTACAATTTTGTTTCTAACTTTTAAACACTGAGGTTTTATGTTTAATATGGCTAATCCATTGTTACAGCAGCTACAAGAATTAACCTTAAAAGCCAAACATAAGTCATCTCTGAAATTTGTCGATCAACATGACTTTCGAAAACTACTGTATTTTGACAACATTTCAGTGTTGGACAGTGTAGATGCTACTCTGTTCTGTCAAAAGGTGCCAAAAATAAGTATTTTCTTGCTTTACGGCTTTGTATTTTGCTTTTCGAAGAGCAGCTCTATTATTATTAATGATTCTATTTTCAATTTGTTGTCATTTTACAGGCAAACGATTGAGTAAAACTATTCTGCTCAATGGGACACAAACATAGTGGCTATGGCAAAAAAAAAATGTGACGTGTTACATGTACTCAATGGTATACCATGTGCCTGAAGCTATGAAAAAGCACAGTAATGTTAAACAGTTTATGGGAAAGGTACAGAACAGCCCTGGAAAATTTAAATATTGCAAAGAAACTGAAATAAAGATAACTACAAACTATATTCGTTTAACACGCATCAACTCAAAATTACATAAGATTTAAAGTTACCTTAGAGGGCTTACAACAGACTTTAAGACTGAAAAGGTCAATCAACATTCTAGCAAAATGCCCCAATTTTCTTGTGAGTATTACATTATTCAATAGAAATAGGACCAGTCTTATTAAAGGGTTAAAACACAGTGAAAACAACCTATCTTTTGCCTTATCTGTGTTCCTGAGCTAGTTTTTCCCCAACATTAATGGTACATTCTCTTAATGTTACTAACTACCATAACTTAATCCTTATAGGTGTTGAAAAGAATAACGATGATGCGAGGTGAGTTCTAAGACGGAAGTCTAATAACTGGGACAGACCTGCTGATGTGCTGCAAAAAGAAGTGCGGCTATGCATGGGCATTACGAAGCCAAGAACGATAGCCTAGGGCGTATAAGAAGAAAGCAGAAAAATACAGGTTTTCTGATATAAAGGAATCACGATCAAAACGGAGACGCATTTCAAGTGAAAATTAATATTGGAAAGCTAAGGAAAAATTCCACTTGTAAATGTACATTTATAGAGTGTAAAATCATTATGTGTATAAAAGGCAAGTTAGTTTGAAATGCTTTTTTATCCAGTCAGTTATTGGTACAGCTAGTGTCTAACTACTGTATGTGCATTGCGTGCTACATATTATTGTATTAGGCACATACTGTCATAAAAAAGTAAATAAAACAATTCTTTAAAAAGGTCTTTAACAAGGGGATCTGGCGAATGAAAAGGAAAGGCGCTCCTGGTAAGCCATTATACTGCATGGATGTAACTCCCCATTTTTCACTTTAATAAACCTTTTTGGTGACCAGGACAAAAAGATACGCATTATAACAGGATAGCAGATTTTATGCCCCTCACCAAAGGAGCCAAGACACTCATCCCAGTTCTGCGGATAGCAGCGTCTGTCAAATGCCTTCTCATCAAGGTAGAGCCACCCCTCAATGACCTATCCCTTTCCTTCAAACAAATATCTGAAAATGTGGCTAGGGAAGTCAATGGTTAATGCAAGGCCACTTTTGGATTTCAACCGTCCTTCTACTGCTAATTTCAGACTATCTACTGCCTGGACTATCTTACTACTTGCTGGTTGAGGATTTCAAACAACCTAATATAAACACAATAAAAATTGCATTTAGACAAACTTCAGTTAATAGTCAATCACTGGTGAATTTATCGGACAAGGATGAAATTACTTTTAAGGTGATTGAAAAACATCGGTATGGTCTCCCAAAAACTGTATCGAAACACCTGAATTTTACTAGAAGTACGTTTATCGCAAAACCTGGCGTGGCTGTGATGAGGAGAAGCAATATAAATAAATTGAAACCAGCCAATGGGTAAAATTTGGTACAAAAAAAGACAAAAAAACAAACAAAACAAAACGACCAAAACAAAAGGGAAAAAAACGTCCTCCGGCAGGAGACGAACCCTACACCATTGACGTGAAAGGAAGAGTTGTCACTGGTATAGGTCTGCGTGGACTCTGGACTAGTATAAATTTCAGCACGGCTTGCCCTATAAAGACCAGCATTTTTTGTAATTTCATGTAATCCTGGAATGAATGTTTACAGTGAATATTTAACAGGTACATGATGGGTGATGATGATCATCATCATTATAAGGAAATATAGGCCGTCCATTTTGATGAAAACTGATGTTAAATAAATTGTAATACATACCATAATAATTATCCAGTTGTGACAGAGTGTTCTTTCAGAAGTGTACATGTTCTTGTTGCATTATACTAATACTTGATTATCATCTGCAATATAGATCTTATATTCGGAGTACATTTAATTTAGCTTTTCACAGACATACAAACGGTCCTACCAGAAGAGTTGGACAAAAGTATCTACATATAGATGTGGATGGTTGGGCTGGGGTCGATGTCATTCCTACAGGTAAGCATTACAGTGCAATGCCTGCTTGGGCGTTATTGAACAGTGATATTACTAAGGGTGCGTTTCTTTGGGATGATCCAGATCAGGATTAGTGATCCAAAATCAGTCGGATCATGGTACATGAAATAAACAAGAGGTGGATTTTTTGGTTCCATTGATGTACTATGATCTGAGTGATCCATGATCACTGATCCTAATCCGAATCATCCTAATGGAACGCAACCTAAGATTTCTAGGTGCTGGGTATATATATTAGATGGGGATCGACCGAGTAGAAGAGCTAGGAAGTGCATTTGGTTCTATTTTTCCTTTTGCTTTCTATGCACGAACGTAGCAGAGCGGCATGCTTGTGGAAGAGTAGCCAGGGAAATTCCTGGGCCCCCGCCCTAAGTGAAAGCCCAGGATGAAACTAGCTACTGTGAGTATAGATCCTCAGACCATATTCAGTCTGAATCTTAATTTTATAGAACAGTGTATGGAGTTGCCTACAAATCAGCTACACGACAAGCCTACAAAGCTCAGTATTTTTGCTGTCCTGGTTGGAAGCAACAAAACAGCAGCTGCCCAATTGGTAAGGAATTTTGATTGCTAAGTCTATTCCCCAGGGGGGTACTCTGGACTTCAAGTGGTGAGGAGGATCGAAGGATCTTCTTTGGGTTTGAAATTTTTTTCCTGGAATTTTTTGGGTAGGATAATTTTGGCAAGTATTATTGTATGTATAGTGTCCGCGTTTCCTGGATATTTGTTTGATCTGCCGATCAAACTTGTTTTGCGTTTTTTTTTATTATTATTATCACATGTAACACATTAAGTTGCATAGACCCTGTTCTATAAACTAGTTGTTGTATACTCTGAATAAACTCACTTAGTTAATTTCTTTTCCACCATGTTTATTTACCTTATCTACCTCATCTGTTCATGCTCTATTTTGCATAAGGCCCGCAACTGGCCCTCCAGATTTTGGGTTGGGCGATGGGTTCATGTCCAATCCCTGTAAAAAAAATACCATGATTACTGAAACCAGACACACATACGAAGCTGCATGTACACACTTTTCAAGATCATTTTTATTTAGTCATATACAGCGTAAGAATTACCAGAAAATTAAATTAGGGTTAAGACATTTTTGGTGCTGAAATTTTATTTTGGAAGGCGCTCTGAGGATTGAGGCCCTGTAACTTGAAATCTAGAGTTTCCCTCCTGGGGTGTTTATTTTTGTTTTATCAAGAAAATTATTATGAATAGTAGTTAAGCAAACCATGACCACTGAAACCTGAGCTTGGGAATCTATTCGTTGAATTTTGTTTGCTAAAATTTTATTGGTATTATTGTGTGAGGTGATGATGTTTCAAAATGCTGAAAGAATTAGGTGGCACACTTTTCTTTGAACCTGCCGTCAGAAGATCGAATCCTGATTACTCCATTGAAGACAAAAGAATTTGTACAATTTTGTAGCAGCTACTGATCGCCCAATGTAAGGGAAGCCAGATTCCTGAATCCATAAAAGTTTTGCTTGTGGAATCCGAATCCTGGGAAATTTTTCTTGTGGAATCCGGAATCCTGGGCTTTGGAATCTGGAACACAGCTCAAAATTCAGATCCCACCAACAATTGGAATCCGGAATCCATTAGTTCCTCTGACAGAGGAACTAAGCCAGATACCGTGTGTTCATGCAATGCTGGTTTTTAGGCAAAGGCATGTGACACAGGTGAGGGGAAGATTGTCAGTATTGCACTCTACCAAGGGAATGGCAAAAATGTAAAAAGCTCTAAACCAAAAGCTCTGAAGTCCATCATTCCTGAAAAACTAAGATTTCTAGTATGTCACCCGAAAAGGTCCAAGTCAGTTACTAGGGGCCAACAAGGACTGTTAGTGAGGTCCTCCAGCAAATCTAAAAAAGATTAGGAGCAAAATAGAAGATGAACTGAAATGCGCAAGTAGCTAAAGACTTCAGTGGATGATTACATAAAACAGCAGTCCCATCTTTCAGTAGGAGTCATAAACTTAGTGTCCTCAATGACTACTTTCGTGTTAAGTACATTGACACTCAACGAAAGTGTGTTTTTCGTTTTCTCCATGTTGATCATTTTTTTGCCAGAATGTCCTTCACATAAGTGGGGCCTTCACTGTCGCCATGACTGCATGTGCCAGAATGGAGCAAAATGTGATTCAAGAAACGGTTCTTGTTCCTGCACCCCTGGGTGGCAGGGGATATTTTGTGAGAAGCCATGTGACCAAGGTTACTATGGTGACAAATGTCTAAAACAGTGTCGATGCTTGAATGGTGGCCCATGTGACCCTGTTACTGGAAAACAGTAAGCATTTATTTTTTTTATTTGATATTGATTTTATGACTGTACTTTCATTAGGATAACATTATGTTATTGCAAACACTTACTTTATAATGTTTTGGCAGTAAACTGCCAGGCTATATTACAAAGTATTCATTCTCGCCAAACACGTACACGAGTCATGGAGGCGGCCATAAAGCGGAAGCTGGCATTTTTAATGTGCGCATGAAATTATGTGTAGTGAGGATGTGCTGTTAAATGATTTGGAAAGGTGATTTGATTTGTCCATTGTTGTCTCCATTTTCTTGAAATTTTACGCAAATTGTAGATTGTCCTTAAGAGGTAACGAGTTTTGTAAAATTCTCGCAGTTAACCGGGGTTAGTTTTTGTTGACTACTTCCGTGTTAATTTTGTTTCGTTTTCATGCAAAATAAATTCTTTAATGTACTATTTGCTTTGAAAGGAACACACTGCGTGCTTTTTCCCTTGAAGAGTAACACAGTAACTATTTTTTTTGCATTTATTCATCTCTCATATCTGGAAATCTACCACCTCTGACCAACTGTGTAAAATACTTAATTGCGTTTTACACTACAGTTTGAGAGACCTCCTACAAAAAAGTTTCTACCGTATTTGGGAAAAAAGCATAACATTTCCGGCATCGGCAACAGTTGCTGGCGGGTATGTCGAGCGCGCCGCTCGTTATAAACTTTTCACCGACCTAACTTTCGTGCTGCTCGCTAGTGGAATTAAATTGGGATATCGAAACATGTTATGATTGAAATACAAAGTTTACTCTCACCTGTTCTGCACAATTGTCCACCCGCACTGTACCTCAATCTCCCGAGGGTTCTAACCCCCCACCCTTCCCGAAACTCAAATAAAAACTCAAGACTTGTTTCAGTAATTTTTGATACTAGAAACATACCGCGCATCAGCATAATTTTTCAAGCATTAGACTTTGACATTTTCACATTTCCCATCATGCACATTGCCCGCCCCCCCCCCCCCCCTCCCACCTCCCCCAATACACTCGCCGAAGTTAAAATGATCTTTCAGAACAAGCTGAACTCATTTGCATCAGTGCACTTAAAGTTCTTTAAAACATGTAGCTGCAACTAGTTTTTGCAAAAAGCTGAACTTGCTTGATAGGATATTGATCAAAATAGAAGCTAGTCAAAGCGTTGATGTTAATTTTGTTGATCCAGCGGAAGATTTGCTCAGTGAGGAAGTCAAAGTTTAGAACTTGATCACTTTGCATGCTGCAACATGTTCAAGTCCCTGCGATATTCTATCCGGTCTTTTAAGTAACTGAAACGGAAGGTCATATAAAACGTTTGCATAAGCAATTTTATGGAATTAAAGTCTCAATTCGTTTGTACCCAACGTGGAGTCTGATTGAGTGACCCACTCTAACTTTTTTCTCCAGTTGAAAAACTGGAGGCTTGAGATCGTTAAGAGATAGTACAAGTGCGAAACTGATATTATTAAATTTTGGCCTCTATTTGGTAATCTGAGGCAGGAGAAAGTTAATTATCCATATATGCTTAGTCTTTAGTATTTGTCTGCTAGAACTTGTGGACCAGAATTGACCTTTTGAGACTAGAACAATACTGATCCTCTTGTTGGTAATTAAAGATATCTGTGAGTGGTAGAGCACCTGTCCCTCAACCATTCATGTATTGATGTCCTGTTCCCGACCGTCTCTTGAAAAGACCCCGTTATATTTTACGGATGGTAACAAACTTAAGTATTGCCGAGTAATCCAGGATGTTTTCCCTAACCATTTCGACGGGACCTTTGTTTACAATTGAACATCAACATTCGATGTAGAAAAAGAACTCGGCAAACACGCTGTCTGTAGAATTTGCAGCCAAGAGCTTCTTTTTCATCTCTCCAGAGATTAAAAAAACGGATTCACGGAGACGAATGTACTTCGGCGACCCCCGTCGACGCGGTCTTCCAACCGTACGTTTCGATGGCGCCTCCATTGAAAGTACTGCAGTGAAATAAACACTCACAGAAACAAAAAGGCTCGATACCAGACCAAAATATCCAAAAAGATGTAAAGAAAAATACCAAAAGAAACTGTTTAGACTTTCTTTGAAACCAGATTTAGCGATCTGTGGAAGATTAACAAAGATTGACTCTACACACTAAAGGCAGCGATTTTCAACTACGCGAAATGTTTTTTTTTTTTCTGGAGTACAGGGTGAGCAATGCATCTAGGGTGAACATGGGTCTTTAAGAAACTGAAATTCAGGGGGTTTAATTCAGGTTCTGGTTCTACACTTTTTTAACACGAGACCTTACGAATCCGAAAGAAAAACTCTGTCAAAAACTACATACACTCTTCTCTCGTTCTAGATCAAACATTAAGCGATAAGGGTATTTAAGGCTCTATTGTCTTTAACACGCGTGTCACTCAAAAATGTCAGTTTTCAGGCGCTTAAGCGACTTGTTAGTTCAAATACTAAGACGACGCTAAATAGGCTGAGTTTCACTTCAGAGGTCCTACAAAACTAGTTCAAATTCAAAAGTTCCGTAACGTCACGCACGAATTCTGTCACAGGGAATAAATAAATAAATAAATAAATAAATAAATAAATAAGGTGGAGTAGAGCAGCTGGAGAGCCTGCTTGTGTTAGAATGGAGGATTATAAATTTATTTCACGGCTTCCGACAAAGTGAGATAAACTAAATAAGCATCACTCTTCCAATCGCCCTGTGCTTTGATAAAGGCGGCTGGAGCAGCATGGCAAAAAGCGAATATCGCGCCTCCTCTACGAAAACTATGCGAGAAGTAGGAAGTAGGATCAACGCCGATAGCGGAAAGCGACTCTTAAATAAAAGCATTATACTGGTGAGCCAGGATAGGCCTGTAAACGCCCTGCGAGTTGCAAACAAATGAAGGTGATCGAAGTGGTAGCTGAACACTGGCCAAATACTGTGTAAGCGCTGTAACGGGGCAAAGAGGTGAGCCAGAAATACGTGGCAAGGGAATTTCTAACACCCGTTCCCGAAATTGTATGGTCTTGGTATGCGTGATGGGTAACAAGGCCTCACGTAGTGTAAAAATGACATATAGTGTTAAGTGACAAGCGTGAGGATCGTTCATGTCAGCCAAATTGTAAGGGACTAAATTGGAAATGTGTGGGAACGAAAAGAAAGCTACTAAAAATAAAGCACGCATGGAAACGTGCAAGTGAGTAAAGAATCTCGATGGTGATCGGTTCTCTCTGAGTAACACGATCGCCCAAGATCCTACGTACCGCTTGCTTAGCGAGATAAACTTCATAATCCTGAGGAAATGCCAGACTTACGCCCAAAGAGCGATTAATGTTCTTTATGATACCTAAATGTTTTAAAAGAACTGAAGGATATGATGATAAAGATCGTGACGAGAAAACTAAATACAGCAAATACAGGGTTTTTGACACCGGAAAAGGCCTAAAATAGTAAAACTGGCAAAATGATAAAAAACTACGCAAATGGGATCTCATGGTACGCTTCGTAAGAATCACGAAATGCGTGAGTCTGAATGCCTTCCAGATATAAGAATCTATCTTTAATCCGAAACGAAAGAAGGTTACAACCCCGGGGGGAGGGGGGGAGGGGTACTCGGGATTTCAAGTGACGGGGATGATCAAATGATGGAGCCAAAAAATCCCTAGGGCTTTCAGCAAAACCCCCAAAAATCCCTGGACCAAAAATTAACCCCCAAAAAATCCCATGCCGATTTTTTGGCCCTTAAAAGTTCCAGAAAGGGGTAATAATATAACACAAAGTAGAACATTGGAAATTGAACACTAGTGTTTGTTTATTCATCATACCATGTGAATATATCCTTTCCCTCATTTGGAAGTCATTTTAACAAGCTAGAGCGGGTGCTAGAGACACAGAAGAACGGTTTTGTTTCAACAGTAACGTTATGAATAACGCTAAACAAGACCAACCTGAACCTCACATTTCAAATCCACAAGTCACAAGCGGAAGAAATCAAAAGTTCACTAAAGCAAAAGGGAATTCCAGTGACGGTAAAACCAGTTGACTGAATTGAAGCGGTTGAACTCTTGTACACGGCCGGGCACCACGGGACAATGCAGACTATTGTATAACACGTGCGATATGAAGGGACACCATATTTAACTATATTAAACAACACATATTAAACCATATTAAACAACAGCAAAACACGTTTGTTTGTACTTTATTCGCAGAACTACGAAGCCAGGGCACTACCGATTCTTTTTAATACCCCCAAAAAATCCCTACTCAAATCAAGCTACCCAAGCCAAATTTTCGTACCCCAAAAAATCCCGGAATCGAAAAATCCTTCGATCATCCCCGTCACTTAAAATCCCAATTACCCACCCTGGGGTTACAACTAGAACTGAATAACTTAAGCTACAAGACGAGAGAATAAATCATAAGATGATGCAATCGAGGAGCACGTGTAAAGGCCCCAAGAGAGTGTCGTATGATCTTAATAAACGAATTACATTACAGGTGTACGTGATTATTATTTCTCCAACACTCCCACTTGATAAGCATGTAATGTGTATCCTCTAAGGTAAATAACAAAAAATAACGATCAATATTCTAGCAGACATAAATGTTCAACAAGTTTCTGAGTTTTTGAAATCGATCTCTAGCAAGTCCCTTTGTCATGATGTCTGCCAGCATATCACTTGAAGGGCAATAAACAACTTTAACTTCATCTGAGGCTATTCTTTCACGAATAAAGTGAAATGCGACATCAATGTGCTTTGTTCTGTTATGGAATCTTGGGTTCCTTGATTGTCTTCCTTCAACACTGTGGGTGAGTCAGCTTTACAACCAAGATCAGCCAATAGCTTTCGTAAGTAGATTGCTTCCTGTGTTGCTTGACTTAGGGCAACATATTCTGCTTTTGTAGTGGATTTAGCGACTGTAGCCTGTTTCTTGCTGCACCAACTGACTGTGGAATTAGCGACTTTGAAAACATACCCGGAAGTAGACCGTCGATCGTCTGCATCCCCTGCCCAATCGGCATCAGAAAAACCATACAAATCACAATCATCGTCTTTTACAGAAAATTTTAGACCATAACTTAGTGTTCCTTTATAATGTATCTGAGCATTCGTTTTACTCCCATCTAATGCTCCTTACTTGGATCAGACATAAATTGTGATAAAGTTAAAACAGCTTCAGTGATGTCTGGTCTCTTAGCAGTTGACGTAGGTGAGGCACCCTATAGCTTGTTGGTAGATGCTTTTGTCACATCGTTCTTCTTCACATGTTCGCTTGTGAAACTTCTTTCTAAAGCGGAGTTGACAATAGGCTTGCACTCTTCCGTTTCAAATCATTTGAGCAAATCTTTAAGGTATGTACTTCTCTTGACTAATGGTCAGTGTGCTAGTAGCTCGGTCACTTTTGATTGACATTCCAAGGATGAAGTGAATTTCTCTCAGATGAACGGTTTCAAATTCTTTGCATAAGGATTCTTTCTCTGCGTTGAGCATTTTAAAACATCATTGAATACAGGAATGATGTCATCGACATAGACTGCTAAGATAACAAACCTGATGAATCCATCGTCTCTCTTGACTGTTTTCACATAAATGCACTCATCTGCGGGGATTCAACCGGCTTCGATAGCCATTCGTTACCAAGAAATTGTGGAGTGTTTGATTCCAACATCTAGCGGGCTGCTTGAGGCCATACAAGCTTTTCTTTAACTTGCACACATAGTCAGGATGATCTGGATAAATAAATACTTCAGGTTGAGACATGTAAATGTCATGGTCGACTGTTCCATTCAGGAAAGCTGTCTTCACATCGATCTGATGAACTTCTAAATTATATGCATTTGCCAAGGCTAGCAGTGTTCTGATACTTGAGTATCTGGCAACAGGAGAGAAAACTTCTTCATAATCTACTCCTTGTGTCTGTGAATATCCCTCTGCGACGAGTCCTACCTTTTATCGGTTGATGTTGCCACCAGCATCTCGTTTAACCTTTAGAACCCATTTTGATCCAAATATGTTAGCATCCTTTGGTGGTGGTACCAATTCCCACGTTTCATTACAGACTAATGAGCTGTATTCAGCGTTCAAGGCTTCTTCCCACTTCTTTGCGTTGTTGCCACCCAAGACTTCTTTCAAAGATTGTGGTTGTTCATTCTCAGCAGTTAAAGATTCTGACATGAAACATTCCTTTGGATGAAATCTTTCTGGTGCTTTTCTCTGTCCGGTTGGACCAAGGCTACTCACTTGTTGCGTAAAAGTATCTTCATAGGTTGCTCCCACTAAAGGTAAATTCTTTGGAGACTCTGTGGTAGTGGTTGGAATGCTGGGAATTGTGGGAATTTCAGCCCATCTCTGACATCATCGGGTTGCGTCTCGTCATCCACATTGTCTTTGTAGAAGAATGTGCAGTTGGTAACTTCGTCAAATGTATGAAACTTGTTCTCATGAAAAACAACATCTCTGCTTCTTGTAAAACGTTTAGCATCTACTTCATACACTTTGTAGCCTTTACTTTCCAATGGATATCCGACAAATATTGCTTTGCGGCATTTTGGATCAAGCTTCTTTTGCAAGTAATCTGGAGTGTGGAAAAAACAGACACTTCCAAAAACATTCAAGTTTGACACCTTTGGTTTCTTCCCAAACCAACTTTCAAATGGCGTTTTGTCCTTTAGTGCGCTTTTAGTACTCCGGTTGTGTAGATATACAGCAGTGTTCACAGTTTCTGCCCAAAACTTCAATGGCATCTGTGCATGAATGAGCATGGATTTTGTAGATTCAATTAGTATGCGATTCAGTCTTTCTGAAACGCCATTCTGCCCTGGTGTGTACGGGTTGGTGAACTGATGCGCAATCCTCTTGTCAGCACAAAACTTTTTAAAGTACTGGGAAGTATACTTGCCACCATTGTAACCATTGCCACCAATTTCATTTTCCATCATTGTCACATATTCCACGAACTTTGATAACACTTCAGACTTGCTCTTGATGAAATACGCTGTGACATATCCGGTGTAATCATCAGTAAACGTAAGAACATGCTTGCTTCCACCAACAGAATCGACATTCATTGAGCTACAGAGGTCACTGTGTACAAGTTGGAGGGGCTGATGTGTTTCGTTTTCACTTTTCTTGGGTAAAGAGATTCTGTGCATTTTGTCATGAGCGCATGCCTAACACTCCCTGTTCACTTCACCACTTGAACAGCTCATGCCTTCAAAACAAGCTTGCTTTTTATCAAGCGATCAATATAGGAGTAATTCAAATGACCAGATCTATAATATCATTGCTCCAGCGATTGTGATGTTGTACTGGCTATGTGAGCCTCTCCATCTGTATTTACTGTGTAGAGTTTACCGTCCACCAAATGTCCAATGGTGACTTTTCTTTCATTCTTAGATATGATACGCTTTTCCTCATCAAATAAAACTTCTGGTCCTATTTGCGTCATAGCAGGAACGGACAACAAGTTCTTTGATAAATTGGGCACATACAATACTTTGTTTAAAGTTAATTTAACTGCATTTGATTCATCATAGCACGAAAGGTTCACCTTTCCTGCTCCAAAAGCTTCAATTGCTCTGTTGTCGCCAAGGTAGGTCTTTGAGGGCTGCTCATACTCCAGGGGCACCCAACGACAATTTTCGGGAAAATATCTGTTCGGAAGACGATTTGAGATCTAGAATTTTCGGAACATTTGTTGTAAAATTTCTTGCTTACCTGCCTCTCCTAGGATTTTCGAACTTCTAAAAAATGGTAAAATTACCCATTTTCAACGGATTTTTACCCTAAAAAGGTCACCTAGAATTTTCGGGAGCCTTTTTTCTGGCTGAAATTTTCGAACCGGTAAGTTTTGATCCCTATAATTTTCGGATCACTAGACTTTCAGCTAGGAAATCCGAACAGATGAAAAATTTATAGGGGATAAAAATATGCCCATATCCACCGTTTAAATACTAAAACACGTTTAACAATGCTATGTTTAAGTGGTTTTGAACTATATTCTCGTTGGGTGCCCCTGATACTCGTAGAAATCAAGAATTAAATCTTTCTTAAAGGTCATCTGCTTTGTAGCGCCACTGTCAATGTACCAGCGAATGTCTTTCTTTCGACAAGCTGTGCTGGAATTCAAGGCTATACTGTGATCTTGGTGCTTGCAGTCATGTTCTGCTCGAGTGACCTTGTTTTCGATTGATTGGGCAGTTCTTAACAAAATGACCGATTTGTTCACATTTTTAGCATTTTAAACCTTGATTTGGTTCTTGACGGTCACGTTGCCTGAAACGTTCTGAATTTCCAAAATTTCGCCCACCACGTCGAAGGTTTCTCCCTCTGGAAGATGCAAAATTGCCTTTGTCAGAAAGCAATCCTAAATTTCGACGAGAGTTATGGTCGTATCCCTTGTCTTCTTTTTCTTCTCGTTCCTTGTATTCTTCGATCAGTAAACCTTTGACGTTGTCCCAATTCAATTCATCCATTTTTGTAGCTTTTAGACTACTGATGAAGTTATCATACGACTCTGGAAGGCTTCCAAGAATTACGGTTGCAAACCTTTGCGGAGTGATTTCTTCCTTTAATTCACGCAACTACTTGGCCAACGAAGTCATGTACGTCAAATGCTCCATGAGATCAGTTCCTTCTTTCATTGTAGCGGCATGAAACCTGCGGTTAAGTCGAACAATTTGAGCAATCGAAACACATTCAAACTGTTTCCGTAAAATTTCCCAAGCTGCACGAGGATCGGTCGTCGAGGAAATATGAACTTGCAAACTCTTGTCAACACTGAGAGCAATTAAGGAACTTTGTCCGAACGAAGACGGTACGCATTTTGCACCGAAGCTGTCGCACTAGGACCAGGAGCAGTTTCTGTTCCTTCAACAAATCCCCATAAATCGCGTTCCATCAACACAAGCTTAATATTGAATATCCACGATTGATAATTCTTTCCATCCAAGCGCTCGATTTTAGCGATTCCCACCATCTTGAACAAACGAACTAAGTCAACACGTCTTAGAATAACAATCCGAACGTGATACTTTTATACCGCCATTTCTCAAGTTTCCTGTCGTCCCGAGAGTTATTTTCTGCGTTCTTCTGGGCGTTATCCTAGGGGTTATTCTGCGCGTTATTCTAGGTCCATAAACTATTGAGAATCTATCTTTAATCCGAACCGAAAGAAGGTTACAACTAGAACTGAATAGCATAAGCTATAAAACGAGAGAATAAATCATAAGATGATGCAATCGAGGAGAACGTGTAATCCCCAAGAGAGTGTCATATGATCTTAATCAACGAATCATATTACATGATTATTATTTCTCCAACACCAGATACTGTTGTAGAGACTGTACAGCGTTGTGGGAATCTGCGAGAGAAAAGAATAATGCGAAAGGAATTCAATAAGTAAGCACTCGCCAATGAAAAGGAAAATAAAGCCGTGATTAAGATACAAGTAAATATAAGCCAAAATACAGTAAAAGAAAACAGTAAATCATTGGGAAAAACTTGGTTGAGATCTAAGGCAGCAACTACATGATTCACGTAAGCCACATGAGCGTCATCTAAATGAAAGCGGCTTAAAGCGTCAGCTAACACATTGGCTGTACCGCTGGTGTGGCGTGCGGATAAATAGATATTGTTCAGAGTCAACAACAACCATATTTCTCTCAGACCGCGGGCGTTGCATAAAAATGTCTGACGACCGCTGACTGTTGAGAGTGTACGCTGTGACTTGATTGTCGGTCAAAATCTTAACAGTACAACCACGTAAACGTTCCTGCCACAGCTTCAGCGAGACGAGGAAATATTCAGTTTTTGACTAGCAATAAACGGGGGAAATGGTGCTTGGAAAAATTCTCGGAAACAAACCGGCTCCACAGGCGTCAAGGCAAGCATAAGAAGCGAAAAGGTCTGGGTTGGAAACAGTGACGGTCGTCGGAATCACAGAAACACCATTGAAGTATTGAAGTTAACTGTTGCCACTAAACAAGGTCCTCGCAAATAGCGTTGCTGATAGGATATCGCTGATGCCTAGGGAGGGCAGAACCCGAGCATAATGCGTTAAGTAAGGGACAACTGAAAGCGCGTCTGGGACGGACACACACCTGGTTTGGTTAGGGCCCAAACTGTTGGACTGAAGACAGTCTGGTTAGTTAGAATTTGTATTCTATATTCGCCTTGAAAATGTTAGCAAAGGAAACCAGCATCTATGCTCTCACCACCCTTCCGTGGATTTACATTTAGTGTTTCCCATTGATTAGTCCACGTTCGATATATTTAAATTCTAAAATGACTCCGAGCCATATTGATCATGCGCTATTGGAAAGAACGAAGCATTTCCCGGAGAGACACTGGGGAGGAGACCCCAGACTACTTACGCACATTTTAGGAAACTGTAGAGTAGGAACCCCCTGATTTAATCTGATCTGACGAAAGTGGTCAAATTGCGTTTCTTGTTGTGCGAGAGGCGGAGAGGAGGGGTGGCGGGGGGGGGGGGGGGGGGGGGAAGGGGAGAAGACAAGCGCATAATCCACAAGATTGATTGGTCATGGTTTTATAACTCCTATCTTATAAAATGCTTCCTTGGTTTTCATCATCAAATAATCCTACTGCTACATTTTTCGCAAGTAATAACGCTGAAGAGATTTAAAAAGTAGAAATGCCTGCGCGCTAGTAAGAAATACAGATTTAAAAGTCATAACGCAGCAAATGGATTCAAATGGAACACAGCGCGTCAGCAGGGGTCACTAACTAGCTAGATGTATGACAGGATAGGAAAATATGACATTTAGCTTCAAGGGGCCAACCCCGGGCTTGCCTGCGTGTGAACAATTCATTTAAAACGTTGCCAATGTGAAGACTTTCGGGAGTCACACAGTCCTTTGATTATTCTCGCACTTCCATTTCTTACTGTACGACGGCTTCACAATTCGCTTGCGTTCAGTCATTTTTTTTCCAATGCTTTTTCGCACGTGTGTGGAGTATTTTTATTCGTTTTCTGAGAAAGGGGAAGCAGGCGGAAGAGCAAGGTCTAAAGAAAAGTAAAATTCCTACGAGGACTTTGGTCCTAATGTTTCAAGCAAGCTAGGACATGTTCTCAGTTTTTTGACATGACCATGCGTCATACTCCCGGGCATTTGTTGGTTTATGCCTCCGGGCGTTGGAAATGTGTTGTGCAATCAATTTTAACCGGTTATTCACCAAACAGTGTTTTGGTATAAAACCAGATTTTTTACTCTCAACATGAAAAGTGGAAAACTATAGTTTAATTAAAAGCATATTTTAGTGAAACAATCGATCTTAACAAAACATCACCAATTTCCCAAAAATTAGTTGATCGATATCCCATATTGCTGAAAACATTTTCATGTGGCATAGTTCTTGGTTTATATGGTCGGACGTTTTATAGTGTGTTTGATATCTGAACGGGGTTTATGAAATAGGAGGATACCTGTGATATTTTTTTTGAGGTTATGAGAAATGCAGATATCCATCGGTCTAAAGAAATTAAAAGAACAAAGGGTGATGAGAGAATTTGTTAACTCAACATGGAGGCCGGGGGCCTATATTAAAAGCGAAAAGGAGAAAGAGATGAGGTACTGTAGTTGATAACCGCCCAGCTCTCCTTATCATTACACTATTTCAGAGCAATATCCATAAGGTTAATGTAAGAGAGTATCCCCCGGGGATTCCACTTATGTCCAGGATCGATCTTCTTAGCAAAAATTTGCTAGCAAAAGCTGCTATCACCAAAGTATAGCAAATGTCGCAAAAATTGCAAAAGTAAGAAGAATTTTTCTTGCTATGTGAAAAGATTGAGTAACAAATATGGCAAAAATAGCAGGAATAACAAATTTTTCAAAATTCTACTTTTACAAAGAGAAAAGGCCAAGAAGGACTTCGTGAATTCCGCAAATTTCGCAAAAATCGCAAAAGTAACGGGAATTTTCCTTGCTAAGTGAAAAGATTGAGTAACAAATGTAGCAAAAATAGCAAGAATACCAAATTTCACAAAATTCTACACTTAGACAGAGAAAAGGTCAAGAAGGGCTTCGAGATGTCCGCAAATTTCGCAAAAATCGCAAAAGTAACAAGAATTTTGCTTCCTGTGTGAAAAGACTGAGCAACAAATATTGCAAAAATATCAAGAATAACAAATTTCACAAAATTCTTCACTTAGAAAGAGAAAAGGTCAAGAAGGGCTTCGAAATGTCCGCAAATTTCGCAAAAATTGTAAAATTAACAAGAGTTTTTCTTCCTATGTGAAAACATTGAGCCTCAAAAATGGCAAAAATAGCAAGAACAACAAATTTCACAAAATTCTACACTTAGAAAGAGAAAAAGTCAAGAAGGGCTTCGAGATGTCCGCAAATTTCGCAAAAATTGCTAAAGTAACAAGAATTTTTCTTCCTATATGAAAAGATTGAGCAACAAATATGGCAAAAATAGCATGAATAACAAATTTCACAAAATTCTACACTTAGAAAGAGAAAAGGTCAAGAAGGGCTTTGAGATGTCCCCAAATTTCGCAAAAATCGCAAAAGTAACAAGAATTTTTCTTCCTTTGTGAAAAGATTGAGCAACAAAAATGGCAAAAAAAGCAAGAACAACAAATTTCACAAAATTCTACACTTGGAAAGAGGAAAGATCAAGAAGGGCTTCAGTAAGTCCGCAAATTTCGCAAAAATCGTAATAAAGTCAGGGATGGATCCAGCAATTTGTGTGACTAGTTCCCACCAAAATAAATTTTTTGATGAGACTTAAAATTGAAGGCGTAGCCCTGATCTCGCTAGGGGGGACCTGGGGCATGTCCCCCAGGAAAATGTTTGAAACTTCGATGTTCTGTAATGCAATCTGGTGCAATTTGGAAATATATTTAGGATCAAAACAAGTATAGAAATTTGCAGTCCACAAAATTTATAGCAATGTTTCTTGGCCAACACTTACTTAAAAACATTTGACAAAAATAATGGTCAACATATCATAGGTGTTACTACATAAGAAGCAGCAAGCTTAGCTAAGTAAATATTTTAATTATATCACATTGTCCAGTCAGGTATTAGCCATATAAATATGTTTCCCGGCTCCACCACGATCAAAAACCGAAACTTTTCAGCGTCAGTAAACAAGGCAATGACTCTATACACAGTACCAATATCAAACGGTGAACAATCTTCCTTTCAACAAACAGGCTCCCTTGAAAGTAGCGACACCATGACACGTCTGGTCACTCAGATTGAGTAGTTCACAACCAGTGCACTGAATCACAGCAGCCAATGAGAAGAGACTTTGACTGGTGCACAATTATGCTCAGCCAATGAAAGAGAGTTTTGACTAGCGCACAATAAACAATAGAAAATTTGCACTTGTGCACACATATTGAGCAGAGATCTACGGAGGGGGAGGGGGAGGGGGAAGGGGTGAGGACTGGGTCAGTTAAACTCAAGGCGCTGGTCCGCTGGAGGTTGGCAAAAAATGCAGTGCAGTTGGAATTAACAAATTCTGTATTATAATCAAACACCAGGGACGAATTGGCATCTTGCAGTTGAGACTTTCGGGCATGGTTTTCTTAGGTTTCTTAACAATTCTTACTAGTTTCTGGAAACTGGTTGCACTAGTCTGTATCCAGCCCTGAAAGTAACGAGAATTTTTCATGCTATGTGAAAAGATTGAGCGACAAATAGGGCAAAAATAGCAAGAATAACAAATTTAACAGAATTCTACACTTAGAAAGGGAAAAGGGTAAGGAGAGCCTCGAAATATGGCAAAATTAAATGCCACAAATTGGCTAGAGTAACAAGAATAGGCAAGAATTGTTGAAGGGCAAGAAAGGGGCCCAGAACACCCGCGCATCACTGTTTTCCCCTAATACTAATGGTTATCTCAACTGGAATACGTTCTTGTCCAGTAATTTTGTAAAGCGTTCCATTTTTGCGAAAATGAAATCATCAGTTACAAACGTGACACTATTTATAATTACTGACAGTAGCAAAATAGTGTAATATCAATCTGTGTATGCTTCGTTCTTCCATCAACATACAGCTACAATGAATAGAAAGGAGTGTCGCTCACAGAAGGGGGCAAATTTTAAGCAATAAATGGAGGTAGTAGCAGAACTTTTCAGGGCCAAGAACCCACCATAACAATCGTTCCAACCCACAACCCACAGTAAAGACCTTACTATCGGTGTTTGAAACGAAAACCCTAACCTTAATCCACCGTTCCCCTCCCTCCTCTCCCGGAAAAGCCCTTCTACAGATTCTGCTATTGAAGTTCACTAAATGTAGCCTGTAGCCCTTGTCTACAATTTAGTCTATTTTGTTTTTCTTGCTATTTCTACGATATTTGTTACTAGGTGTTTTTAATTACCAAGAAAAGTCCTTGTTACTTTTGCGTTTTTTACCACATTTGAGGACATTTCGGGCCCCTTCTTGGCCTCTCCTCTGTGCAAGGGTCAACTGGAGTATATTATCCAACTTCTTTCTTACCCTAAAATCTATACATAATAACGTAAAGTTTTAAAAAAACTGATAATGAAAAGCATAAACTTTTTATGGAGATAGAATTATCGTACATTTTGAAAGGATCAGAATAGCAACATGAAAAATCCTTTCAATTAGCTTTCATTTAATACCTGATAGATAACTTAAGTCTCTTACGAGCGGTAATAATGAATCGTTTTCAGCTTTTTTAATAAAGGCCCTCATAAAAAATGAAAAAGTATCAAAGCCATTGCTAAAAAAGATTACCTGCGAAGACGTTAAGCTCGTGTCTGTTGACGTAAGCCACGACGATGAAGCCAAAACTTTAATTCGCACTTTTTTTGGCATGTAAATCAGCTCTAGTTTGCTCTCGATATCATCCAGGAATATCTTTGCACGAAAGCCTTAAAGTTACGATAACATAGCCATAAAGACATTGTATAAAGGAAATATTCCTCTTGAAATAAAGTAAAAACATTCGTTTTTATATGAACACACTGCAAAATCAACGTTAACAGAGCTTTCATCTTTGGTAGCCATTTTGGCCACGTGTATGATCTTTCCGCGAATGACGTCATTCATTGAAAATTCAAGATGGAGCCCAGACTTAGTAAAAGCGTGTATAACCACAGGTGCAAACTCAAAGAAGGGGATTGATTTCCATCACGAATTTCACACGAAAATTAGCCGAAATCCCTCATCGGATTACCAAGGCTTATCTATTAACTATTTTTATTTACCGTTTTCCAGCACTTTTTCCTAGCTTTTTGTTTATAATTTTGTTGCCTTTTTTTTTTCTAAATTTCCAGATGCTGCCCGGTGAATTGCGTTGTCAGTTCGTGGTCTAGTTGGGGATCTTGCAACGCGCGTTGCGAAAGTAATGGTCAACAAACGCGCAGCCGCCGGGTAACAACTGCGGCTTCCTGCAAAGGTACTCCCTGTCCAACGCTGACACAAACAAAGTCTTGCCGAGGGCCCTGTTGTCCAAGAGATTGTCAGGTACATTTATTTCGCAGGCGATAAATTAATTCATTTAAGTTAATTCATTGTAAGTAGTCTAATGTTATTTTAAGCTACAAGTAATTCAGCACAAGTTGAACATCCACTGTCCAAAAACCTCGTCGAGGAAGTCGAACTCCGTAACGCGCATTCCCCTTACGTAATGCACACTCCCAACACACTTAGACGCACCCCAGTCAGAAGAAAATAACAGCTATCGAAAAAATTTCATCAACGTTCTTCTTCGATCGACTTCTTGTAAATAATGTTTCTGCAACAGCTCTTTTACACGGTGACCATATTGTTATGCGCATTGATAGTCTAATGTGTACAGTGCAAAACCAGCGATTCACATTACAGTGGAACTTCTATTCAGGGGACACCATCGGGACCGAGGCAGTGTCCCCTGAATAGATGTTAGGTTAAGGTTTGTTAATGATTAACCAACAAAGACAATGAAAACCCATCTGTGCGTGATTTTATGTTGAATTCACACAAGTGCACTATATCGATTGAAGTGAGATACTTCAGTTTGTGAAAGTTTCGATAACTGTGATTATTAACCCTCTTTGTGGTCAGTTACTCTCTGATCTTTTAGTGCCGGCTAAGGTGTCCCCTGAAGGGGGGTTAAACCCGGGTTACGGGACCCAGATATAGTGTCCTTTTCCCTGAAAAGAGGTGTCCCTTCAATACAGGTGTCCTAAAGGATTGTTTCAACTATATTTTTTTATGTTTCTTTTTTTCCTTTCAGGTTAGCAGTTGGTCAGCTTGGGGGTCATGCTCTGCACCTCCAGGCAGGTGCAGTACGAACAGTGGTGCCAGAAAAAGAACAAGAAGGGTGACTTCATATCCCAGCTGTGGAGGATCATCGTGCCCTACATTAACCCACACAACTCAATGTACACCTGTTCCCATCCCTTGCAAGGTTATTCTAATTATTATTATTATTTTTTTGTTTCTTCACATCTGCTGCTTGTTTGTCAAGTGTTTTTTGTACATTTGTCGTGACCTTTAACATGAATCGTCATCTTTAAAATCATCACTAGGGAGCTTTGGCAACGATTACAGCTCATCGAAAACGTTTGAAATGAATTCGCGTTTTGACGGTGTATCAAAATGTTTTTGCACGATTAAAGTTGTTGTTGTGCTTTTTAAACTAGTTGCTTTTTTGGCGTTCTCTTTGCCGTCGCTGCCGTCGTTGCTAAAGCGCCCTAATGTCGACATCATAACGAGAACCTGCATATTGCCACTGTCATCATTAACCTCAACAGTATCAGCCTCAGCTCACAGTCACTATCACCACCATCATCATCCTCATTATCATCATATACAAAAATAGTCTATAATCACTAAGATCACTCAGAAAAATCAGTGCAATCGAGCACATTGAGATGTAATTCTATCTCAGTGTTAAATTGCTATGAATTTTGTCAGTTGCTTGCTTTCTCATAAAATTTTCAAATTCGTAAATTCAAATCGTCATCAACTTAAAGAAAAATTTTGCGAATGTAATCACCCATTTTCACATGGCTAAGTCAAAGCCTGCGTGAATTCCCTCTCACGGAAGTATCCGACCATATAGTCCTCATTACTTAAGGTGCCTGATGGTTTTTAATTCATTGTTTAGATGAATGCGTGGAGCTCGTGGAGTGCGTGTTCCCCAAGCAATGGCAAATGCGGAGCTGGTACTCAGTATCAGACACGCACAGTAGCTACCCAGCCATATTGCAGTCCCGCGTGTCCCGCCACGCGACAGACACGCTCGTGCACACACAGCTGCTGCCCGAGGGATTGCGCTGTGTCGTCTTGGAGCTCGTGGAGTGCGTGTTCTAACACCTGTGGAACTGGTGAGTGATTCGAGGGCCTCTTTTATACTGATATCTCCTAACAAGAGAGGATAAAGGGGACAGAGAAGGCATCCCCCATACACACCTTATTCCATAGGTAATTCGTCTCGAGTTATTTTTAGAATCGGGATAAAGTTACCTCGCGCGAGGCGTGGATGTTTCGTGGAGGTTTCGCATGACTAAACGCCGTGCAAAACATGTCGGGCGAAAGGCAATGAAAGCGTAAAAAGATCGAGAGCATTCCTGAATATTGAAGCGAAATGAGTCGGCGCTCACCTGGGAAAAAGGAATCGCTGGACTCTTTGACAACCCGTGAAATCAGTTTAACTCGAAGTTGTCGTAACCTCAGTGCTTTAATAAAATGAGAAATTTCGCCGGTCTATTGAAACCGGTCGTTTGTACAATAGGGAGTTTAAGATCCAACTACGCGGGCGACAACTAGAACGTCAAAAAAACAATAGGTTTAATTAGCAAAACAACAACTTCGCACGTGCAACACACTTTTTTGTTCATTTCTTTCCCGTTTTTGCCGAATTTCGCGTTTTATGGAGGACGTAAACAAGCAACGACGAAATTTTATTTCTTTTTCTGAGCTTGAATATGGTCCCTTGAAATTCAGCTTCAGGAAGGTTCGCCTACAATTGACAAAGTAAGCCGGGGTAGGAATAATCGCTATAAAGACTGAAAAACCTCAAATTCACTTTTTAAGCGACGTTCTTGTCGCCGTCGTGCCGTTGGAT
>OZ037779.1:39871522-39904022 GCA_964035525.1 Porites cylindrica | reverse complement strand
TTCGATTGGCCAATCGCGTTGCAGTATGACGTCAAAGCGAAGTATCGATTGATTCTAGAAAGTTCTTGGGCGACAGGGTTTTTCAGCCGAGCGTTTGCTTAACCAATCAAAAGCCACGCGCGTTTGTATCCGTTCGATAAACCAATCAAATCGCTCTATTTTCGTGCGTTTTTTGTTTCTGTTTTGTTCGCGTTTTCGTTTCGAGGTCATACAAAAAATCGCTCTATAATAAACATGAAGATTTTAATCAGTTCTTAATGCTTCTCAGGTACAAAGACAAGAACACGGCGCATTACTGTTCAACTATATTGCAATGGAAGAGCTTGTCCAGCCTTGAGAGAGAGAACAAGGTGTTCGCAGTACAACAACCGCGATTGCGTCATGTCTTCGTGGTCATCCTGGTCAATTTGTAGCAATGGCTGCGGAAGCGGACAGTCGACCCGAACTCGCCGAATAATATCGCCAGCGGTATGCCGCGGGAAAGCATGCGGAGCTAGAACCGAGAGAAGGCAGTGTAATGATTACCGTGAGAATAGAGATTGCGTGGTACGTTTATAAATTGTTTTTACGTATTGAAATATTTTATACCAACAACTTTGAACTCTGGTTGAAAAATAGTCTCGAATACCCTGTCAGCAAAGCCTTACTTTAATTTCACTTGCTCTATTTTGGCGTAACCGTCGAGAGAGACCCTGCATTATTCGAGGTAAGATTCTTGTTTTTAGCTGTTCTGCAGTGTAAAATCCTAGAATCCCGATGAGTTTTTATAAAACTAATGTTCATCGCCACAATGTTTTGATTTTTCATTCATGCAGTCCAGGCGAGTCCGTTCGCGCGTTGACAGTTTTGATAGACGTGTGGCATGTGACTAGCGGAAGTCCCTTGTCTTTTCCGGTTTGTTCTAGTCGGGGAGATTCAACGAGATTTTGTGGGCGTTTTTTATAAAACAATTATTCCACTCGCGCTTGTTGGATATGAGATGATTATAGCCAACTCGGCGCTACGCACCTCGTTGGCTGTCTAACATCCCATATCCAACGCGCCCTCGTGGAATAATTGTTAAATAATATAGCATGCGCTTGGAAGTAATGGGCGTAAGGAAGAACGGGGCGCGCGAGGGACACGCGCGTGTGTCCCTCGCACGCCCCGTTTTTTCTCCAAGAGCCTGCTACGCAGGCTAATGTTAATAACAGTTTTTAACCAGGAGACTCTCTCACCAGGGTGATTTTCAGAGAGGTCCATTTACACCACTGAACAAGTATTCTTTGTCAAGGAAAGCTTGCTCTTGTAAATACGGATAAGCCGCTACATAAAAAGTATTGAGAAGTACTGTCGTACTTATGTCTGTACTTATGTCTTATGTCTGTTATACTTTTATAAATTTAATGCTAATCCGCCTTATTTTAAACGTGGAGTAAAATTCTGCCTTGTACATGGACAGCCAAAAGATGCAACGTTTAAGATATTTAGAGAGTAAGAATTTCAATATTTTAACAACAGAGAGGAATTATAGGATAAATTTGAGAAGATTTGTTTCCATTCTTTGTTTGTTTGCTAGTGTTTGTTTGTTTGTTTGTTTTTTTTACTTTCAGGTTAATTCTTGGGGTTCATGGGGAGTTTGCAGCGAAAAATGCGCTGTTGGGACAAAACAGCGAACGCGGACAGTTAAGATTTCTAAAAGGTGCCGCGGAAGAGATTGCCCCGCACTTAGGGTTAGAATTTATTGTCATATTTTTTAGGTTCCACAGGCGAAAACTTTGAGGTTGCACTGGTGTTGTTGATGTTGTTGTTGTTTTTTTTTCTTTTAATTTTTTTAAAAAAATTCGTCGACAACTTGCATGAGCAAGAAAAGCATCGATTCATGATCCCCTTTTTACACGTCGAGAAGTTTTATCTCGATATTTTTTCATCGAACGGTGGCTATCAATTGACTTACTATGGCATTGGCGACCTGAGTGAGTGCTGACAGATGGCCTTCAGAGCGTTGGTGTAACTAAGATAGACAGGAGACCACTTCTCAAAAACCAAGAAGCTCTGTTCAGGACTTTTCTCCCCTCCATTCTTACGCAAAATAATCCGGAGCTTCGTCGTATTCAAGTTCAATAAAGAACAAACAAGAAGAAAAGCATCAAACAAAATACCATCACACGCCCCTCCGTATCATCTTAAGTGTGTCGTTCAATCTTAATTTCATCCCAACGTAACTAGTTCCCAGAACACTTGTTTTTCCCTCGTTTCTGAACCTATTTGATCTTCACATTAATTACCCATTTTTGTCATGGATGTTGTAGTCATGTATTTTTTTGGTGTTTTAAATATAAGGAAACATCACAATGTAGAACGCCAAACAATGGATGCCAGCATAAATGCACCAATGGCGTGTGCTCCTGTAATACGGGATACTTTCTGGCCTCAAATAAGAAGAACTGTATCGCCAAGGATTGTAATATGCCAATACCATCATATTGTGCACCAGGTCAGTGAGCATAAAGCAGAAAATATTAAATAACGCAAACAAACAAAGAAACAAAAACAACAACAGTAACCTTAGAATTATATGAAAAAAGATCATCGCAGTCATGGCTGACGCAACTTTTGCAGTTGCGAAAAGAAAGCTTTCTCATCGCAACTGCAAAAGTTGCGTCTGTAAGTGCGACGATCTTCTTCCATATAATTCTTTACCACGCAGTTCTCATATATGATTTTCACATCTTCATAACTTCAGTAACCTTAGAGTAACCTTATTAAGATCAATGAAGAGGGAATGTATCTATCATGGACCAAAAAATGTTTTCGATAATATCAGAACCAGCAAATTAGTTTATCAATTTTAAAAGTGTAACTTAGTTAGAAGCCGTAAAAAGAAAACTCGTTTATGTAAAGCAATAGCCTGCGTAGCAAGCGTTTCCTCGCGAGGTTCGTCTAGAAAGCTGGGACAAGAGCAAAAAAAAACATGAATGACGTGGGAGGGGGAGGGGAACGAAGGAACCGCTTGCCCCCAAACCCCACGATTTTGAAAAACTGCGTTCGCCCACGAACGCAGCTTCTGATTGGCGCGGTGCGGGTAGTGTTGATTACTTAGCCTTCGAAACATCAATCAAACCAGGTATGCTTTGTTTTCGTGCGTCACAGATCTGGTCTCATCTGATTTGTGGTCGCAGACTACAAATGCTTTGGACTGATATTTATATGAATCATGTTTGTGCGAAGGTTTATGAGATCAGAGTCTTCAAAGTATAATGGGAGATCGAGCAGTGGAGACTAAGGAAGGCCAATTTATTGAGAATGACGGCGTGCAGATCTGACTGGCAAAAATGGACTGTTTGTTGGAGATAACATCAACATAAATCAGAACATCGGTACTCGACACTAGCTAAAGCCGCCATGGACAAGCGATTTGTCAGCTTTTTTGAAATGAAAAGATTCCTTTCGTTTATTGGAAATTTAGCGGCATCTATTGTAGAGAACGTTTCGACACAGGCTGAACGGAGCAGTCGCTCTGCAAAACTTGTGCCCGGCGGAGTGAATCAATGTTCCGGACAAACTTCGCATTTTTGACGTGTCGACAAGGTTTCAGACGAGATAAAGCCACACAATAAAAAACAAGAAATTCTGCAGCAATCGCTCATAGTTTTAACTTTCTTTTATCCTAAATCTTTTTTATTACAGTTCTTGCAATCGCCTGCAACGTGTTCTATTAGACAACAAAGTAATTTTACAAATCTAGTAATCCAGGGGTAATCTGTTCGTTATGTTTCTATTTTGACGAGCTGTCAATCTACAAATGAACCGAACCGTGAAATATCAAGGGGCGTGTTCCAGAATCGTGGGGTTTGCGGGCAAGCGTTTCCTCTTCTCCCCTCCCCCTCCCCCTTCAACCTTTTCTTTGCTTCCGCTCTAACTTTCGCGCAATAACTCGATTGGAAACGCTTGCTACGCAGGCTAGTAAAGCAAAGACCATTATTTTATGACTTTAAAGAAAATGCTTCGCTCTTTCTTCGCCACTTTTTTGTGACTGAATGTCAGTATGTGTGTATTCTCTCAGGCTCATTGTAATCTGCAAGATATTTCAGATAGTTCAGATGTTTTGTAGTAAAGCGATAATTCTCAATCCACTCAGACTTTATTTTTAACATTGGTAAATAGAGAATGGCCCATAAGATCGACTGTTTGTTTGCAGAACATGGTAACTCTTGATTTTGGGAATGATCGAACAGACACAGCTGAAGCCAAAGTAGCACCTGTTTTGATAGTCGTTTTTCTTTCATTAATACGTCCATAAATTCTATCTTGTCATTTGTTATACGGTACAGACCTAACGTGCGGACATTTTCAGGTACTTCACTTGGCAGCACGTGCAAGCATGCCAATGTCACGTGCCCAGGAGGTAAGACCACGTATCCCGTCACATGTTCCTTGGGATGTCCTCAATACTATTCCATAAAAGGAGCGTCCACAATCACGTGTCAGACGTCAGGACAATGGACGTCTTATGGGTCTTCATACTGTCGAAGGAACAACGATCCGCCTTCACAGGTAACCTTTTGTGAGAACTCTCGTTTCACTGATAACAGCAATTAATTCGTTGCCAAGGATCTGAAGGTGTGATTATTTACCTAAACACAGCAGATTACCAAATTAACTGTAAAAATTTATTGCTAAAAGTAATAAGCTCTTCATTTCAAGTTTGATATAGCTAATAACAATCATCATCATTATCATCATCATAATCAACAAAAATAATGTCTTTTCAATTTTTGAATTCAATGAAATGAGCCTGTTACGACAACCTTTTGTACTTGAGGTTTAGAAACTTCCGACAATTTTAATAGGTAGTTGTGATCTACCTTTAGGCAGGCGAGATTCCAGTTAGGAAAGCCAGGGCTTGTGTCTAAATGTGGCTTTCATCAGCGCGTTCCTCTTTTCCAGATTACCTTGTCTGGCGCAGCCAGTGTACCAGAAAACCAACCACGTGGCAATAAAATTGGCATGTTCTCTACCGTGGATCCTAACACTAAAGACAAGCACACCTACAGCATCGTAGGCGGAGGGAGCGGAAAATTTGAGCTTCGAGGAGCAGATCTGTTCACACTGACCATGTTTAATTATGAAACATCTCCAAACAGGTGAGTGTGAAGGCATGCTCATTGCGCCCTTATTCGCTGCTTAGTTTTTCCCTGTGTGGTTATTCAGTGGGCGGAAAATTTCTGTTTGTATTACGCTGTACATTTTTACTCGCAATAAGGAACGCAGTGTGAACACTTGGCCGTTGTGCCTTTGTTCACTGCTGGGTTTTACCCTTTGTGGTCATTCCTTTTTGGAATGAAAATTTCTGTTTGTGTCAGCTTGTAGATTTTCACTCGCAATAAGGAGCACAGTGTGAACGCTTGGTTATTGTGCCCTTATTCACTGCTCTATAGACCTTTTTCGTTACTTCAATAACCACACAACAGTTCAATAACCACACCAGTAGTTCAATGACCACGCATTAGTTTATTGAGCTTAAACTACATGCAGCTGCGGGAAAAAATAGCCACAAATAAGTTAGATTTTTTTAATATGAATGTGTAGCATTAAGTAAGTGGTAAATACTCATTAGCAAGAACTAAATTGAGAAATAGCTATGGAACAGACCTGGAAACAGAGTAAGCGCTCAAAACGAGAAATAATGTGGCCCGAAAGAAAACGACACACTAAATAGTGAATAAACCGACTAACCACGCGCGAAGAGAAAGCAGAAAATATAACGGTTAACGGCGGAGAAAATCTTGTTTTCTGACTCTCTTTCCGCACGTTTCAAACTGTGGTACCACAGCTGGCCCTAGGTGCCTGAGTCGACTAACACCAGTCCATGTTTAACGAATGGATAATCGGTACCTCATAAGTCCAGAATTTTCCAACTTCTTCGGCTGTTTTGACTTGAAGTCAGCTGCTGTGTTTCCTGTCCATATCCAAAAGGTTTTTACAAATTAGAACTGAGTTTTACCCTTTTAGTTTGTGGTCATTCCTTCTTGGGCTGAAAATTTCTGTTTGTGTTACGCCGTAGGTTTTCACTCGTAGTAAGGAGCACAGATAACGGCAGTCCGCCAATGAGGTTGGATAAAACATTTACAATCTCGGTGACAGACGTGAATGAAAAACCTACGGCGATCCAGGTACGCAGAGTGTGGCTTGTACGTAATTTATAATCATAAATGACCCGTAAGTAAAATTGTGAAAACTCCTATGATCGTTCTGGCAGGACACGACAAACACAATAATAACTCAAACAACAAACTTTCGTTACGAGGTGTATTGTTTGGTTCTGTCGTTTCTTTTGTTTTTACCTAATCTGTGCTCCGGTGCCTGCCGCGGGTTAATGTATGAAGTGTAGAGCATTTACGTTAAGAGCTATATTGTATAGATCTGATGTCGCACTCTCCTTGAGCCCCTAGTTTACGCACTAGTACTGCTATTTAAACTGATAAGGTTGAGCGATAAGACCTAGACGAGTTCGAACTCTTAGAGAGTTCACCAGAAAGAGTCCAAATGTTTGAGATTTGTTTTAAACCCAGAGCCTGGGAGACGAATTCCCTTTAAATCCAGTCAAGGATTGGCGTAATTTCTCATCATCCTTTATTGTTGTTTGTCCCAGGCCTAACATGCGCTCAAGGACCTTGATCCCACCTCACCTCTCGCTTGTGTTTAAAGCTATCATAAATTCCGAGAGAAAACACATCTATGTAATTCATGGATAGCGGATGAGCGGGGTTGAATGAAGACTGAGGCAGAGGATATGATCGGAATCACCAAAACATTATTTTACACAAAACGAGCAAACACTTTGGGCTGATTCACAGAGAGAGGAATAAACATAGGCTATGTTAACCATTGCGTTAGTTGATCCAAATGAATAAATGCTTCTTGGTTCATGCTCATCTCTAGACATTGATCTACTTCTCTTGTAGTTATCAAATAATACTGTTGATGAAAATAGTGACGTGGACACGGAAGTGGGCGCGCTAAGCACCGCTGACCCAGATAACGGGCAGTCATACAGCTACACGTTGCTAGATGGCGCTGGTGGAAGGTTTAAGATTCAAGGAAATCGTGTTAAGGTATAGGGGTGTTTCTCAACTCAGTCAAACCACACTAAAATAACAGTAATTAAAGGAGGCGAGAAAGAATGGCCAAGTCATGAATTGACGCAAGCAAGTGATTGGCTCCTGACAGCTTCATCTCTAAAATAGTGCTTCATTCACAGCGTCTCAAAAGAGCTTTAAGCTTTATCACTGGCCAATGTGTTTTTGTCCGTTGTTACTTTATGTCTCCTTATAAAAAGTTACTCAGGTAGGCCTGCTAGTGTTTGTGTACCCCATTTTCAATAATCATGAAAATTTCCCCTTTTTATTTAAGGTTGCGAAGTCAAACAGAAATTGCTTGTTAAATGGTGGTTCCCAGTGCTTTCTCAATTTCGAGAGCGTGTCTTCTTACTCTATAAGAGTACGGAGTGTTGACAGCGGTTCTCCCTCGCGATCTATTAACGCCTCATTTAACATCTTGTTGAATGACGTCAACGATCAACCACGTGGTCTGAGATTGTCCAATTACAAGGTGAAAGAAAACGCGCCAATCAACTTCAAGATCGGCAATCTATCCGCTAGCGACGAGGACAAAGGGCAAAAGCTAAATTTCTCATTGGTTGACGACGATGCCGGTAGATTTGCTTTAGACAGCAAGGGCGTTCTTTACAAGGCTAAGTCAACAGACTATGAGACGAGCAAAGTGCACCACATCGTGGCTAAAGTCACAGATGACGGAAAGCCATCATTATCGGTAAGTACACAGGCATCCCAACATTATTGTGGGCATAGAATTAGCCTCATGTAAAACTAACAGTGCTAAGGGGGTTCTTTACGAGGCAAAGTCAACAGACTATGAGACCAGCAAAGTGCACCTCATCGTGGCTAAAGTCACAGATGACGGAAAGCGATCATTATCGGTAATAACACAGGCATCTCAACACCATTGTGTACATAGAATTAGCCTCATGTAAAACTAACAGTGCGTCTCTTTAGAGGAAAGCAAGAGTATTGAAAAAGTATTGATCTCAAATTGTTTTTATTCGTTAACACGTGATAACTGGCAACTGAGTGCTTCAAGTAGAAATTGAAGAGTTGGAGGCATTAACCAAATAATTCTTACCTCCCATTTCCGGCTTTCGTATCCTTCCCACCCCCGTACTCTACTGAAACACACACGCCCCCTGCTTTACAGTGTGGTTAATGGAATAATATTGTAAAACAAACCTTTCTTGCTATTTCGCAGATGACGAAGTTATTTTCTATCAGCGTGTTGGACGTCAACGAGGCCCCAGTCTCCATCGTCCTCTCCTCGAGTAACGTAAAGGAAAATTCGAAGCCTGGAACTCTTGTTGGAACTTTAATGGCTACAGACACTGATGCTTTACAAAACCTAACCTTTAAACTAGATGATGACGCAGGAGGCAGATTTTCCTTGCAATCCAACTCTTCTTGCCAGAGTATTAGTCCCAATGGAACTCGCTGCACGACAGAATTACTTGTCAGCAGCGATATAAACTACGAAGATACCTCAAGCCTGGACATAATCGTTCGCGTGACCGATTACAAAGGTCTTTTTCGCACAGAAATGTTTAACATGACAGTAATTGATGTGAATGATCCGCCAACAAATGTCACGCTAGATGGAAGTGTATCTGCTTTAATTCCTGAGAACAGCAAAGGTGTTCAAGTGGACAGTCTTATAACAGAAGACGAGGATCAGGGTCAAAACTTCACTTACGTCTTAATTAACAACCCAGGGGGAAATTTCGAAATAAAAGGGGACAAACTTTTTACTTCTATAAACGCCAAACTTGATTATGAATCGTCTACGAGTCACCAAATCACAGTGAAATCGACTGATGACGGTAAACCACCTCTTTCTGTGCAGGTGTCATTAGTTATCAATCTCCAAGACGTTAACGAAAAGCCAACTAATATAACCTTGTCCAACCCAAGCGTTCAGGAAAATGAACGAAGTGGAACGCTGATTGGTCAGTTGACAGTCAGCGACCCTGACAGACAGCAAAGTCACGTGTGCAGTTTGACCGATTCAGCCAATGGCAAGGTAGCATTAAGTAAGAACCAACTGACCGTTGGAAGTGCAGGCGTCAATTATGAAGATGCAAGTTCGTTGAGCGTTAAAGTCCTGTGTCGTGATCCCGGTGGCCTTGCTGTGGAGAAAACGTTTGCGATTCTTGTTCAAGACGTCAACGAGGCCCCGACAAGTATTTCACTATCAAACGACAAGGTTCAAGAAAACCAGAAAGGAGGTACCGTAGTCGCACTGATAACAGTCATGGATCCAGATAACGAGAAAAACCGGGTTCAATCGTTTACACTCTCAATCTCTTCTTCCGACCCAAATCTACCATTTCAGATCCAAAATAACAGCCTTGTTACCAAACGTCCACTTGATTATGAGAACAGCGCTCAGTGGCTTGTGAGAGTGACTGCAAAGGATGACGGGATACCTTCGCTCTCTAAAACTCAGGCATTTACGATCCAAGTCATTGACGTAAATGATGCTCCAAATGGAATGGTGGTAAGATATTTTCTCGGTACATTGTCTTTTATCCAAACAAGTTATGAACCTCCATTGAGCGGCCAACCTCTATTAAGGGGCCACTCGCTGTTACCCCGAGGGTGGCCGCTTAATGGAGCTTGAACTGTATTAGCAAATAGAAAGAAAAATTTTGTACTCATTCTCAGGAATAATTTCCTGTGGCGTGGGGTCTCATTAACAACATTTCTTAGGGCCCCGGTTTTATGGAGAAAGGTGGTATTGGGAAAGAAAGTCATCCTACCAGCCGAGTCAATATTTGCGATCGTTATGAGAAAAAACTTGAACCCTTTGCCCGATCTAAGAGCGAGACAACAGCGATCGCGCATGCTCTGATTGTCTCGTCTTGACCAAGCTGAACCGGCTGGGTGAGCCAGAGTGTTTATATGGAGAAAGAGGAGGGTGACCCCACCACCGAAACAGGTAACCTTTTTTGGTGGGTCAGCTTTCTGGCCGAGCCAATTTTTTTTTTTTGATGTCAACGGCTCGCCAAGTTTTGTAAGGAAATGCGGGAGAAGTGGTAGCCATTGAATTTTTCCAATCTTCCACAGCGGATATCTAGGCCTGGTCCAGAGGGACTGCTTACGTAGGAGGTAATTACTAACAGGGATCTTCTCTTTGTGTTCATTTAGCTTTCAAGTTCTGATGTAAATGAAAACAGCGATGAGAACACTTTGGTTGGCTCATTAACCGCAGTGGATCAAGACACTTCACAGAATCATACTTTCCAACTGATAAACAGTGCTTCGGGAAGATTTAAAGTTGATGGAAATGAAATTAAGGTAAAATTTCTCAAGGCTGAAAAATACTATGCTGTATTCCAATATGAGAAGCTGCTCCTTACATTAAACACAACATAACCTATATAACTCAGCACGTACTTTTCTTTTAAAAAGATGAATTTAATTGGTTAACAGCATCCTTACGTAGTATCGCTGGGTTGAAAGCAATCCCATCTCATGCCATTCTTCATCATCGACATTAGATATTCAAGTTAACACCTTTTCCAGTTATCGGTCCAGCGCCTCCATTGTCTTTGATTTGCCACCTTTGGAAATTTCTCTACAAGACTGCTCGCGTGATCCAAATTTTGGACATGTAAACAACAACCACATTTCCGTAGTATCGCCTCAAGTTCGTCTGCGAAACTCGTTTTCTAGCTCGGCCAGGCTTCACCGTTATCGCAACAACTCAAACCTTGTTGTTTCAATCCGATCGGGCGGAAAAAATTCTGTATTTGGACCAAGTGTTCTTCTCGCTAACACTATGTCTTTGGCACCCAAGATTGAGGAAGTACGCTCCGTTATCTTGGATTTAAAACCCAATTTAAGGTTTTTTACTGAGACATGGTTAAAAGACACAGTTAGCGACTCTCACCTCTGCATACCAGGATACTCTTTCATCGACCGCAACCGCACCACGGAGCATCACGGTGGTGTCGGCCTCTATGTTGAGAACTCGATCCAATATAAGCGCCTGGGCAACCTGCTCGATCCGGACATCGAGGCCCTGTGGGCGTGGCTACGACCTAGTCGGCTCCCGCGCGGGGTCCCTTGTCTTATTGCGGACGTTATATACCATCCATACTTTAACGACAGCTACAGAGACGCGGCACTTGTCAACTATCTGTCTGCTTCCCTCACGTCCATGGAAGGAGAGTACCCCGGTTGAGGTTTCTTGTTATGCGGGGATTTCAATCGCCTAAATTTTGGGCTCTTTTCTACCCAATTCTAGCTGAAACAACTGGTAGACAAGCCCACACGGGGGGGGCTAAATTTTGGACTTAGTGATCACAAACCTTCCCCAACTCTACGACCCGAACTCAGTGCAAACCCTCCCCGCTTTCGGCCTGTCCGACCATAAGGTCGTTCTTGTGGGCCCCAAAGCGAGGCAGGGTCAAGGAGATGGTTATCGGCTTTAAGAAGATCTCTCATAACTTCTCCCCTCTCGAGGTAGACGGAAACGAGCTTCCTGTCACCGACTGTGCGAAGATACTAGGTGTTACGATATCCAGTGACTTGAAATGGAACAATCACATTGTAGATTGCATTAAGAAAGCTAATAAGCGCCTGTATTCCTTGTTCTCTTGAAAAGGGCTCGTGTTCCCCTTAAGGTCATTGTGAATTTCTATTGTACAACAATCAGACCTGTGCTAGAATACAACGCTCCGGTTTTCCATCACTCACTCCCAGCTTATCTTAGTGAGGATATAGAAAGAATTCAGAAAAGAGCGCTTTCCATAATTTTAACTGCCATGTCATATCGGGAATGCCTTGACAGTCTAGGCCTGCCAACGCTATATGATAGACCCAACGGACTATGTAGACATTTGTTCGATTCCATTGCTATCAATCACGGACATAAGTTACACCACCTGCTGCCACCAAGAAAACAATCCAGCTATAATTTAAGGCGTCAAAAGTTATATAATTTGCCACGTTCCCATACGGAACGTGTCAGACGCTCTTTTGTTTATGCTATGTCCCAGGGTTGCACATAAAGTTCTTAAAGTTTCAAAGAAGTCGACATTTTTGTAAGATTTTTATACATATTTTTTAGCTTATTTATATTCATATGATTGTAAATAGTTTTATATTTTAACCAATGTTATTTGTAAAATGTGCAATTCAGTTTTACGACTGCAAAGTATTTATACAATAAACGATTTATCTCTTATCTCTTTATCTCGCCATTCGATCCCTTGTCATGACACGTGTTATTCATTTATCCATCCATTCATTCATCTGTCCGTTAGTTCGTCTGTTCGTTCTTTGGTTTGTTCGTCCGTCCATCCGTTTAAGCGATCCGTTTGTCCGCTGGTTTGTTCGTTTGTCCGTCTCTCAGACGGTTTGAAGTTGATCGCTTGCACGCATCTCCCTCAAGTTCTCAGTGAGTTACCTCCTCGAACCGTCTGACTTTCAAGCTAAGGCACTATGAAACACAAAGAAATCATCACCAATCTAGTATTTTTACAACAAAGAAGTGTTGTGTTCAAAAGTGTTAACTAGTAAACTAAACCAAGCACACTGGGACAGAGTGTTTGATTGGTTTACCGATACTTCGAAATTGCTTCGAAATTCAGTAAGCTGTGCCTCGTTTTTTAAACCTCCCGCTCTTGGCGAGGAAACTCTCTTTCTTGTGTGTGGTAGGATCCTTCAATTATTCTGCCTTTTATTACTCAGGTGGCTATTTCCAACAAACAATGTTTGAGTCAAGGAGGTTCGTCATGTCTCTTGAATTACGAGAAGCAAAAGATCCACACTATCAGAGTTAAGACTACAGATAATGGTAGCCCACAACTGTCCTACGAAGAAAACTTTAGAATTGACGTGCGAGATATCAATGACATGCCACGTGACTTGCAGCTCTCCAATAACCAAGTAAAGGAGGATGCGAAGATAAATACCTTGATTGGCAGGTTTGTGTCACGTGACAGTATTCTAACTTATTGTTTTATTCAAAATGCTTTAGTTTATGTTTGTGGCAAAAAAAATAAAATTTTGCTTCTGTTTTACTGAGATTATATTATGATAACAACCAAGTTTTTGTCTCCCTGCAAGTCGAGTTATTGTGTATAACCTCCGCCCAGTTAGCTCAGTTAGAAGAGCGCTGGCCTCCTCAGCGGATGGTCGCGGGTTTCATCAAGTTATCTAGCAGGTCATACACCGAATGCAAATATGGCGGACCTCTCGGCCGGCCCGGGTCTAGTTGCGCGAAAGCGAGGCTAGTTAGGCCTCGAGAGTTTTGTTTTCACCGCGCGTCTTAGCGATTGAGTCGATCGATATGGCTTGCATCGAGTTGTTGCATGCCTGAGAGCCACCAAAAAGAAGATTTTACTCTAGCTGGAATAGCCTTTACTTTCCCGAGATCTTTTCACAAAGAAACTTAAGGATTCAAGCGATTCGGCGTGGCGATGGGAAGCACTTTACAGTGAAACTGTGCTCGCTCACTTGCTTTAGATGAGAAGACTCACGAAAGTATTTGAATGAAATAATTTTCACAAGAGATGGTGCCGTTCCAAGATGTTTGCATGGTCTGTTATTTATCCAACAAGAAGTAAACATTCTCGAGAACGGGAGCATCCGCGGTGGACCGTAAGATCTTTTAGATTTCACGCTGAAAACAGCTGCATTAAAATATAACAACAACAATAACAATCGCCTGTTAATCCTACAAGCGTGGCCTGTGAAACTATGTAAGAACCAGTAGAAAGCGACATATTTCAAGAACTGTCCTTGAACAAAATGCACTGAAAAAACTTACGGAGGAACCGTTGCCAACTAAGAAAGTAAGAAGAAGAAAAAAGGTTCTGGAAGAAAAAGAGCGTGCAAGTATTCGAGCATTGTATTTGATCTTGCGCGTGATCTATTTTAGCAACTTGTCGAATGGTTTCGAGATAAACTAACAGCGATTTTCCAAAAATTGCTTCTTTTATGGCACTGCTCAAACTCTTGAACACAGGATCGTGAAGACTGTGAAAAAACATTCACCCTTGTTGTTTGTCGTTGTGTCCCTGAGAGCGCCTAAAGATTGGTAAGTCGCGACGGCGGATTCACTCGTTCTCGAGGATATTTACCTTTCCTTGGTAAGAAAACGGACAAAGCAAACTTGAAGCAGAACCATGAATCTTTCAGTTATTCACCCATTCTAATAGTTTCGTGAGTCTTCTCTTCTGAAGTGAAGCGAGCACCCGTTCGTTCTTTTAACTCCGTGATAGCTACTAACTATGGTGATAGTGGAGTGCCTCCATTCGCCGCGCCGAATCACTTGAATCCATTTCTTTCTTCGTAAAGAACTTTGGCAAAGCAAAGATAATCAACTTTCGTCTCTGCTGGAGTTAAATCTCCTATTTGACGGCTCTTAAGCACGTAACAACTCGAAGGAAACCATATTCATCGACTGAATCGCTAAGACGCGCAGTCAAAACAAAACTATCGAGGCCTCACTAGCCTCGCTTTCGCGCAACTAGACCCGGGCCGACCGAGAGATCCGCCATATTTGCATTCGGTGTATGCTGGCTGTGGATAATACCTTGCCTCAGTTCAGATGATTAGTCATTGGCAATATTATCACACGATTGGCCTTAACTCCTTCACCCCTCCTTATCAGTGCGATTTGTCGGAGGAAGACACTGATAATAGAGACCTTTAGATTCTAAGACAAGGACGACAATGAGAACAAATAAATATCAAGTAGTGTGCGCGCGTGAACCACCGTCATTTTCGCGCGGGAAAACGTGATAGCCGTCGTCATTCTACTACGTTTCGTGAAAATGTCGTAATGACGGAAACAAGTTATCAAATGCTTCAAGAGTTATCATTTTACGAGCGAGAGAGGGCTTAACCTCCTTCAATAAAGATAACCTTGTTTAAAACCTTTCTGGGGGAAAAAGGAAAAATGGAGTTTTTGGAGTGTCTAACTTTAAGTCAAATCCCTTCCTTGAATCTAAAGGCCTTTAATGCCCAGAGAAATGGGGTAGTAAACCCAGGTATGGTGATCTGTCTTTGCCAGTTAGGTGGGAGAAGACTACTACAGGCGCGTACTATTTCGTTTCACACTATTGCGGTCACCATGCCAACAATTAACAAGGCGAACAAAATAAAACAGATATGAACAATTAGAGCAACCAAATCCTATCTAGTTGCCTTGTTGATGGAACTTCAAATTCCAATTGTAAAGAAACCTGGCCATGCATAAAGCTACTATTTACGATTAAATCATCCTTGTGACTAGGTTGACATCACGCGATGAAGACGCCAGCCAATCAGCAACATATTCACTGAGCAATGATGACAGTGGGCGCTTCAAGGTTGACTCTCAGGGGAGACTGTACACAGCGAAGAATATCAATCATGAAACCCAGAAGAGACATGTCATTAGAGCAATGGTAAAGGATAACGGAAACCCGCCTATGAAAGTGAGTCTTACAGTAATAGCTGTTATCATTTAAATGAATTAATTTCTCAATGATTTGATTGGTGTCAAGGTCATTATCTCATTGCAGGTAGCTGCCTACGGATAATAATCTGCTCATGCACAATAGAGAAAAAAGTTTTGATGCTGACAATGCGCTGTGCATCGGCAGTTTCTTTTTTTCGCAACCTCGCTCCCAGGGTCTTTGGGAACGAGGTTGTGTAAAATGTGTAAAATCATTGAACTCAGTTTGCATATTAAATCTTTTTTTTTTTTTAATTGAGTGCTATATTTATTAAAAAGAATGGGGAAATTTCTGAAAAGACACCCTCCAAAAGGAGAGTCGCCTTTCAAAGTGGAACAGTATATACCTGTATACCTCGAGATCGACCATTCTCTTCAAAGTTTGAAATTGTTATCAAGGTAAAAGCCTGACTATGATCCGATCTTTCATCTAAACAAAAAAAAAATACTGAATATTGATTTACAAATAACACATCAGTTTCAACAGAAAGTGAAAGTTTGTCTTTTGAAAACCTTTGGCGTTCGTTTGCTAGTCAGATGCAGTCAACCGAGACACTTTTCGCGGAAGATAATTTTGCGAATATCAAGCACTGATTGGCTCATTTATCTGAAAAGGTGTGTACTCCTATGCGGGCTAAGGAATTTCCATACGCGCTGTTTTCTCGAATATAATTTTTACATCTAAATCCCAACGACCGCAAACAATTACACTGAAAAAGGCGCAAGATACGCTTGGAAAATATTCTTATATTTCAATATTTTTCCTTCTGGAAAATGCTCTACAAATTTTTATTCGGCAATTTAATATGAGTAAGCCCCGACATGATTTTTTAGGGGCTTTGGATCCAAAAAAGACAAATATACGAAACAAAAATTCGTTCTGAGATGCAAGGCTTTCGACGGACAAGCCACATCCTTTTGACGGTCGTAACATAACTATGACTATTTTTTTGAAATACACGAATATTATCAGTCGCGGTTCCCATCTCAGTTGCATCAATCAAAGCGAACATGATTTTCCTTTTATTAACACTTGCGAATGTACGTTAGTGTTCTATCTGTAAAATGGTGGTTGATATAAACGACAGCTTTAAGTTGTTAAGTTTCAGTTGGTGAATCCTGGTGTTTGACTTTTCCTTATCATTGGTTCACTTCTTTGCTTTCTGTGAATTTAACTAACTTATGTCAATGAAGCCTGAGTACACGCTTTCACAGCGTTTGTTTATTTTAGGTGGAAAAATTGTTCACGATCGAAGTTTTGGATGTCAATGAAGCTCCAAGCAGAACCAACATCACTTCCCAAGGAGGTCAGCTGTCGTTCCCCAATGGACATGCACAGATTCGTGAGAACTCCGCCTTCGGAACGAAGATCGGAACACTGGAGGCTTTTGATTACGACGCAAGGCAAAATTTGACTTTCAATCTCGACGATGATGCTGGTGGGAATTTTAAATTAGCATCACGTGCGAACTGTCAGTCCATCGCCAATATCCCAGGGGTGAATACAAAGTGTACAACAGATCTTCTGTTAAATGGTTCTCTAGATTATGAGGTTTCCGCTGAGTACTCGCTGATGGTGCGCGTGACGGATAACAAAGGTACTTTCATGACTCAGCGATTAAAGATCACAGTCGTAGATCAAAATGATGCTCCTGAAAATGTCACTCTGGGTGGAAGTAACGCTGCGTCTGTTAACGAAAACGCCAACGGTGCTTTTGTTGGAGAACTAGTGACTAGTGACCAAGACGTTGGCCAAACGCATACTTACAAGCTGTTGAACAGTGCTAGGGGTAAATTTGTGATCTTAAACAACAAGCTGTACGTCTCATCTTCGGCTAATTTAGATTATGAAGCTCAAAGTCAGTTCACGGTTAGCATTCAATCTGAAGACAATGGTAGTCCCCCTCTTAGTTTGGCAAAAGACTTCAAGATCACTATCATCGACGTCAACGAAGCTCCAGTCAACATCACTCTTTCGCCAGCGAACATAGCTGAAAACAGCGTACCTGGAACAGTGATTGGTCAGCTCAATGTTACCGATCCGGATAACTATGGTTCACGTGGCGTATGGCAATCGCACAACTGCCAGGTTATTGGAAAACAGGTCGGAAAATTTACAGTTCAAACCAATTCGCTGGTAGTGGGTAACGCCAATCTAGATTATGAGCAGGCTTCATTTATACTTGTGCAAGTGAAGTGTTCTGATAGCGGCTCTCCGCCTTTGTCTCTTGTGAAAGTTCTATCCGTTACTGTAGCTGACGTCAATGAGGCTCCAACCGGAATATCATTGTCAAGTGATGCCATAACAGAAAATCAGTCTCCACTGTTGACAGGTAGGAATGACTATAATTTAAGTGAAAAAGATGTAATGGCTGAATGATATACTTGCTGTATCCCATAAATAAACTTCTTGCCTTCTTTGCGGTTAGACTTCTTCAGCTATCACAGATCTCCAACGCGGTCATACGTCAAGGGCATTTGTTTTGTTTGTTGGGATTTCAATTATCAGGAAGTGTAAACATGGGCAAAGATGTATGAATTAATTTGTTTACGTAACTATCTTTTTTCTCAAAAATTTTAGCTTTTTTTCGTTGAAAACGCTTCGCGCCCCGAGTAAAATCATGCTGGATAATGGATGAAAACACCAGCTTCTGTTTTCAAACATTAAGAACTTTTTAATTAAACTTTAAAAAGGTTTAGTAAACTAACAGGTTGTTTGTATCGTGATAAAACTATGAATCACAGATCGTTCCAGGACATCACCACGTGGCCTATTCCGCTATTTCTATTTCTTAGGCCTGTTGCTGGCCGTTATCATAGAAAGTCATCACAAGTGTACCATATTTAATGTACTTTGTCATTCATTTTTTTACAGTAACGTTCATCTAATTAGTTATTTTTATCGCCCTTGTTCAGGCTTGTTCTCAACCGCTGACCCAGATAACGCCAACCAAGTGACAAACAGACAGACATTTACTTATACACTCATGGGGAAAACCGCTGGTCTACCTTTTATAATCGATGGTGACGCGTTGAATTCGACGAGAAGTTTGGATTTCGAGGCCCATTCCTCTTGGAACATCACGGTCAGAACAGTGGACAGCGGCGACCCGGCGCTCAGTTTAATAAAGACTTTCCAGATATCCGTTGTTGGTAAGTTAAAGCTTGCAGTTATGCTTGACTAGTTTTGCTTTGAGGATGATTCTTTCGAGGTTTTCACTAAAGCAGTTTCAAAATAAATGGAAGCTTGAGGGTAACGACAAATTGATTTACAGGAGTTCATAGAAACTTCTCCTGGAATATAAGCCCACTGAAATACTTATCACGTTAGCCCCCTCTCCCCCGGGAAGGTTGATTTTCATAAATTACCCACTTGCAAAGAATGCGGAACTCGACAAGGGCCTTGGACAGATCACTGACCTTCAGGTAAATTAAGTTAACGAGGATCAACTGAAGTCTATTTTCAGAAGAAACAATAGTCAATGACAAGGGAAATTCAACTGTTAAGCTCTGCCTTTGTTAAAATAGTGATAAGGGCCAGCTTGAGTGGTATTGTTTGAAGGACTTCGCAGTCTTTTATCGAAATAGAGAAGTACAAAAGAATGACTTAAGGCCATAGAGGTATAAGGTTGATTAGTGTCTGTTTCAGTATATTGTCATACTATGCTCAGTCGACTGTTAATACAAATACTTATTAATAAAGTCCAACTCTGAATTATTTTTGTGTTTTATTCTTTTTCAGATGTCAATGAAAAACCATTTAACATCACTTTGTCAAATACAGTTATAAACGAAAATCCTCCCCAAGATGCGCTGATAGGAACTGTGTCCGCACGTGACCCTGACTTCAATCAAACCCTTGTTTATACTCTGATTGTCGGAGCAGGAGGAAGATTTAAACTGGATGGAAATAAGCTGAAAGTTGCTTTGTCCAACGATGACTGTCTTAAAATTGGTGGAGACTTCTGCAAGTTGAATTACGAGAGACAAAATACTTACAAAGTAAGCGTGCGAGCTACGGATAATGGGAAGCCACCTCAAAGCACTGAAGCGTTTCTGTCGATCACATTGATTGACGTCAACGACCGACCACGTAACCTGAAGTTATCCAGTAACATGGTGAAAGAAAACGCCACAATCGGAACAAAACTTGGTCAGTTTTCCGCTACAGATGAGGATACATCTCAGACTCTTGCGTTTGCTTTAATCGACAGTGATGGCGGGCGGTTTGCTGTTGATTCTTCAGGATATTTGTTGAAAGCTAAAAGAACAGATTACGAGACTGACAAGGTTCACAAGATTGTCGCCCAAGTCAGGGATAGCGGTAATCCGCCTTTAGAGGTTAGTGTATAAATATACTCCATGTTGCCGTGCGTCTGCGCTTTTCAGTTAATAGATCACAGATGACGTCAAAATGTGGTTTGACCAAAAAACAAACCTCGTTCCCAGGGTTCTCTCTCTTCTATCCTCGAGGCAAGAGAGAGATAGAGGGAGAGAGGGGGAGAGAGAGGAAGGGAGAGAGAGAGAGAGAGAGAGAGAGAGGGAGAAACCTGGGAACGATGTTGTACAAAAGGGGCACACAAGCCGCAGGCGATTGCGTCGCTGATATTCTTGCCACATGTTGAGGTCTTCTGTGTTCTGTTACTAAGAAGACGCATGGAAACATGGAATCTATTCGTTTCATACAATGAACAGAAAGAGAAAACGGACAAACTTGTCTCGTAGCTAGCCCTTTACTGTTCGAGGATCTTTTACCAGTTTAGGCATTTCCAAGTCACCAACGCTACACTTCGTGTTGGGTTCTTCTCTTCTTCTTTTTATCCTTCTTGTAAACAGTTCATTCCAACAGTTTTCCAAGGCCGATTACTTGCTCTTGGCAGAACTGATAATCGCATAAGCAATTTCAAAACTGCGGGTTTCTCATAGCGGTAACACGATTACAACTTTTTTGAAGATTTCTTCCAGTTTAGGCATTTTAAAGTCGCAAAGAACTCTTTTTTTTTCGGCTTTTTCGTTTTTCTTTCTTTTAAACAGATGTTCTTAATGTTAACTTGCTGAATCCAGAACAAACTCGCAAACAGTTTCAAAACGGCGCGCCATGTTGGACAAAACAAAGAAAACAAGGTTTCCGTGACGTCATCCGTCTGTCTGTACTTTAATAGATCATGGGCAACGACCAATCACAGTGCACCTATCATTCACTTCATTGTATAATGTGCGATAGCAACATTATCACCACCTTTTTTTACCATACTTGGTTCCTTCTGTAGGTACCGAGGCACAAATTACGTTCCACGAAAGAAACAATTAAACCAATCAAAAAAACTCCCAGAAGAACTCTATTGTTTGGGTCCTTTGTTTCTTTTGTGATGACGGTAACTGCAGAAAGACCCCCATACTTCCTGTATCTGCATTTTTCGTGCTGTCCACCCCCCCCCCCCCCCTCTTGAGTTTGAATGACACTTTTCGGGCAGCAACGAACACTTATTTTTAGTTGTCGCCAATTACTGTCTTAATCCACTAAGAGATTGTTTTTAAATACTGCATTTTGTACTCACAGGTCAACAAGACGTTTATGGTTGTTGTGGAAAACATTAACGAGGCTCCAATAAACATTTCACTGACGTCTGAATCTGGACAACAGTCCTTCCCTGACAATATACCTAAGGTGAATGAAAACTCTAAAACAGGCACAACAGTAGGGACATTTCATGCGTTGGATCATGACGAAGTTCAAAGCTTAAAGTTCGTTCTAGATGACAATGCAAGCAGCAAATTTACTGTGGGCTCAAGTGTCACCTGCCACAACAAAACTTACATCCCAGGCGTAAAAACAAAGTGTACGACGCCATTAAAGGTCAGCGGTGATCTCGACTACGAAATCAGTTCTATTGAAGATATTTTGGTCCGCGTGACTGATAACAGCGGGTTATTCCGTGTGCAGTCATTTAAGGTTACGATACTAGATGTTAATGACCGACCGAGGAATATCACATTGGCGGGTGGAGATACAGCATTTATTGACGAGAACCTTAACTATGGCTTTGTTGGTGAGTTGGCGACCATAGATGAAGATATTAATCAGACACACAGCTACAGTTTGATAAACAATGGAGGTTGGAAATTTATTCTCCGCCAAAACAAGATCTTTTCTTCCTTCCGTGCGAACCTGGATTACGAAACAAAGTCAGAGTATTCTATCGCAGTTAGAAGCAGAGACAATGGCTCCCCGAGACTGAGCATCGATAAAACATTCTCTATTCAGGTTAGTGGTTAACTGCTACTTACTGATCTAAGAATACTTGCCCGAAACAATTGCCCCTGGAAAAAAGCAAGAGGAAAGCACATGGTAGTTCCCGTCATCTGTCTGTAAAAGCCACCGGAAAGGAAAGATTGGGATGCGTTCTCCTTTTCGTTCTCCTACACTAAACACAATTATTATTAATCTAGGAGACCTTTGTAGGATTTCCTCATTCGACATTTTTGCAATTATTCCTCATAAACTTAACTGTTATGGCAAAAGACATTGCAGTCTTTCCAGGCGTTAAGAAAAGATCACAAAAACGGCACAACAACCGTAAAGTAGAAATCAAATTGTCGTTTCTTTTATTTTTAACAGAACTATAACAAACGCAACAAAAGTACCGCTTGTACTACTGGTTTACAAATGTCCCCACTCTTTTCAGGTACGTGACGTCAATGAACGACCCACGGACATAAGTTTGCTCTCTAGCAGTGTCCAGGAAAATAGCCCCAGAGGAACGCTGGTCAGTAAAATTCTGGTTTCAGACCCTGACAATAATGGACCTAGAGGAACCTGGCAAAACCATACTTGTAAAATTCTTAATGTCGCCAACATACCCTTTATCGTCAACGGGACATCAAACTCTCTTCTGGTTGCTGGTGATCTGAATTATGAGAAGACAAAAAGCTACAATATTGATCTGCGTTGCCGAGATAACGGAAAGCCGCCTTTATCCGTCGACAAGACAGTGCGAGTCAATGTCACTGACGTCAATGAGAAGCCGTATGACATTACAATTTCTAACAACGAAGTCGCTGAGAATGCTGGGATTGTGACTGTTGGAATGCTGGATACTGCTGACCCAGATAACGAGCAGACGGTGGTGCACACGTTCACTTATAGCATCGCCAGTCCAGCCGGAAACATTCCTTTTGTCCTTGACAGCGGCGCACTAAATACCTCGAGAAGTTTGGATTATGAGACCAAAAATACCTGGCTGCTTGAAATCAAATCAGCCGATAACAAAGGTAAGCCCATATTAATTTTACAAGAGCACGATTTTATAATACTCCACATGTCATGATCTTGGGCATAGGTTATGTGAGAGGTGCCAGAGGAGATACGCCCTTTTGTCGTGAGAGCGCTCCCTTAAAAATTCACACTCCATACTCGGCCTCTAAAGCCAGTTACTCTTTGCGCCTGCGTTCCTTCGCAAACCAGGACTCCTTAGACAAGAGGAAATTTAGCCAACCTGAGTGCGACTGAAGAATGTAAAGTTGTCGGAGTTATTTCCAAACGCCGACGCGGAAGCTAGGGTGGCCTCGGAGCGCATCTTCATAAATGAAAATCTAACAGCATTTTGCCAAATATTGGTGAAAAAGGCGACTGATAAGAAGAATGAAGGATTAATTTTGGGAGTTTGGACTATTGACGAGAAAGTTTCTGTGAATACTTCGCCGGATGGAAAACCTATAACAATCAGTTATGAATCAGACCTTGATAACCTTTGACTCAATGTTATATATTAACTACTGCTGGTAGGTGAGAGCACAATGAAACTCTTAAGTATGAGAGGGGGATCTCAAAAAGGTTTCGAATCGAACGGTTTTTTCTAAAGTATTTTCTTTACCTTTAAACTTAACGTATTGTCTTATTAGCTTATCTAATGCAAAAAGAAAAAGGGATTTCACTCATGTTAGGGGCGTTCGGGAGGCAACGAAAAGGAGTAGCATCTTCAGCTACCTGAAAGATCAGAAGGCGAAAATCTCGTCAAGAAACATATTCAGAAATTAATGATAAAGCTGTTTGGCAGAGTGAATGGAAAGGTAAAATATTTTTTTCTCATGGGACTAAACATAGCAAAGGCGTTTGCGTTCTGATAGATCGTTCATTGAATTATGTGTTGAAGTCTTCACATGCAAGCAAATCTGGTAGAATTATCATGATTACAGTTTTGGTGAATGGATTGAGAATTTCCTTTTGTAATATCTATGCACCAAACAACCTACAGGAACAGTTGGAGTTTATTCAGAGTTGAACAATTGCCTAATTGACAAGGCTGAAGTTGTTAGTCTTGTTTTAGGTGGTGATTGGAATTGCACACTCAAAAAAAAGATAAAAAGGGTGGAGTGCCATGGAAACCTTCACAATTTAGGAATGTGCTGTTCATCACTATGGAAACGTTTGATTTATTAGATATACAAAGAACACGTCACCCGAACCTCAATATTTATACCTATATACGCTTCTAAAACTCTTAATGTTAAGTCGAGATTAGACTACTTCTTATATATAATTAGTGACTGTTTTTTACAGCATGTGAAAAAAGTCGGAAGTAGCGCCTCCATTGCACCTGATCATAAAACGATCTACATCGATTTAACGCTACCGCAAAATATCAAGAGAGGACCAGGGTTTTGGAAATTTAACAACGCGCTACTCAACGATGAAGATTATTTATTTAGAACCCTACACCTCATCCCCTGGCTTTGTGAAAAATACACTCGACTGGAGGATAAAAGTCTTGTTTGGGAATTAATGAAAATGGAAATAAGACAGAGCACCATGTCTTATGCTAAAGGAAAAGCGAAAAATATGTTTCTTCGCGAAGACGAGATACAAATGTGAATGGAGGAGTTGAACCAAATAATTTGTAATAGTAACGATCTGCAAAATATTGAAGACACCCTAAAAGAGTACGATGCTCTTAAAGCCGAAGTGAATACAATCTACGAACAAAAATTAAAGGAAAGGCAGCAATGTTCCGCTCTAAATGTCGTTGGATAGAGGAAGGAGAGCGCCCTACTAAATATTTTTTCAACCTAGAAAAACAAAACTATAAAAGAAAGACTATTACTGAACTTCGAATTGAGGTCGAGAAACTCCTGTTTAAGGTGATTCCCTAGTTTTGCACTGCGCATCTCTTACTGCGCATAACAAGATGGCCGCCGTAAAAAAGAGCATGTGAAGTAATATTATTAAAACGAAGTTGACTGAAGAGAAACGCTATTGGAATTTTTGCTTGCTGTTGTTTCTTGCCGAGGTGAGACTCAATGTGTTGGGAATGTGCGTAACGTAAGCAGTACGCGTGTTGCTGAGTTCAACCTCATCTCAGAGAACCTCGATAGTGGATGTTTAACTTGTGCTTACTCACTTTGATTTTCATTTAAACACTTTCTTTATCACATTGTGTCCTAAATGTGATATCTCGATGTAAATTCTGTAAAAACAGATTTTTTAATACTTTCTTCCCCCTTTCACATACATTCTATTTGAAACTCGCCCCAGTCCTCTCTCAAAAATCGGAGTAAATGCGTTTGGTGCGTACTTTCTGCAGCTCTACCGCAAAAACGAGTACGGTGACCCCCATTTTTTATTTCATGATATTAATAGGGACAGTGCTTCCTTTCGATGAGAAAAAAATTGGCACAAATCTATGTTCAGTTTTTTGGCAATTTTACTTAATTGTACGGATTGAGCCATCACGGGTCGAAAAGCGCGCGTCCAATTTAATTCTACTTTGGAGCGTAAAGTAAAAACAAGGACATTAAAAGGCATTTGTCTGGTACGTAAGTGGATAAACAATACATTAAAGTCAAATTCTGCGTGATTTCACATGCATCATCGAAAAAATCTCTCCTTTTTGTCTAGTTTTGCGCTGCCCGCGGTTTTTGTAAAAGGGTCCTAAATAGCCGTATTTGTCAGCATTGTGACGTCAAAACGAGCACGGTGACCCCCACTTTTTATTACTTTTTTATCATCTTCTTGACTTGTTACATCAGTGTACCAAGTTTTACCTAAAATCTATGTTAGGTTCTTTTACTATGGAATCACCTAAGACAGGGGTGTTCACTCTCCCCATACCTCTTTGTTCTCAGTGCCGAAATTTTAGTTACTAAAATTCGTCAAAACAATCTTATTAAAGGAATCATTTTATTTGGAAATGAAGCTAAAATAACCAATTTGCAGATGATACTAACTTATTTTGTGCTGATATTATTTCTGTGAAAAATGTATTTGTTTCCATAAATAATTTTGCAGACATTTCAGGCCTGCAGCTTAATGTCAAAAAAACCAAAGCAGTATGGTTAGGAAAGTGTATCCTAACAACTTTTTGTTAAGATGCAACTGCGACCCAAGGTATCTAAACCGAAAACTACCTCTTTTTTGTTGAGATATACTGTCGTTCTTAATTCGTCAAAATAAAACGTCAACTTAAACAAAAGGATGAACAGGACATAATTTTGTTTAACAACAAAGAAATTTTAATTGATGGAAAACCTTTCTTTATAAGGGAATGGTTTGCAAAAGTAATTATTTCAATAAAGGATCTTCTACAGGAGAATGGACAATTTCTTACTTATGAGGAGTTTCAAAGAAAAAATAGTTGTAAAACGAATTTCCTGAATTTTTATCAAGTTTTGAATGCCATCCCTAAGTATCTTCTGTTTAAAGCAAGAAATCTGGGCGAAATTTTAAAAGACGTTTTATCTGGAAAACTCTCCACTATTCCAGCTATTAAATGGTCACGAGCTCATTACAATTTAGACAGAGCTAAAACTAAAGAGTTCTAATGGATTTTAGACGAACGAAACCCCACACCACTGCCAACTGGGCCAAAGAAATGGAAAAAAACCTTTAACACAGAATTAAATGAATGGCAAACATTCTTCAAATCAGCGAGAAAGATCTGCAAAAAGAACAAGCTAAGAGAATTTCAACTCAGGTTTCTACAAAGGATTGTTGTCACCAAAAAAGAATTGTTTCGTTTTGGAATTAAACAGGATAGTAATTGTTTATTTTGCGGCGAACAGGATTCCATGGACCACACCTTCAACTGCCAATTCACACAGTCGTTTAGGGAAAGTGGGTTTAACTCTAAGAACAATTCCAACTTACTTCCTTCATTGAAAGAATCTTTTTTTGTACTTTCCGAAAATGTACTCAACAATAGCCGGCTTACAGCAAAATTGAACTACACTCTGTTATTTATGAGAGTTTACTTTTATTCCTGTAAACTTCAGAACAAAGCACTGACTCTCTTAGACTTTGCCAAACAAATAGAAATTAAATACCAGTTAGAAAAATTGTGATTGATTATCTCTATGTAGTTATATAGTCAATGTCAAGTTGTAGGTTACACTTCGTCTCGTCCCTTTTTCTAGTTTTTTTTTTCCAATTTTTTTTCAATTCCTTATTACGTAATTATGTACTTCTTTGTAACTTTAACAGTGTGATTTAAATTAAACAATTATTAAAAAAGAAAAAATATATAAACCTTCATGCCCTTTAAGTCAGCCCCTCCGAGTGTATTTTATTTATTTTCTATTTTCTGTAGGACTTAGCACGACAAAGAACTTCACAGTAATCGTAAGAGACAGAAACGATCCGCCCACGGGCATATCAGTAAGCCGCCCACTGAATGTATCTGAAAACAGTGTGTCCGGGCAGTACCTTGGTACAGTGGTAACCGATGATCAAGATGTTGGGCAGACGCACCAGTATCAGATAGTTGACGTGGTTGGACATGCGCATGGCAACCACAGGTATGACCTTATTGTCGACATTGATGTATGTTCCTGTCGAATTGTGCTGTACAAACACCCTGCCCTTTTTTGATTCTCTGCTCACTTAGTTCTGAACTATACTTTGCTCAAAAAAAATATCTTAGGCTTCATGGGAACAGTTAAAATCATATATCCAGGTCGTTTACGCCCTAGGCTGTTATGCAAATAAGAAATCGTGACCACCTTGATTTATTGTTATGCATAGTGCTCACTATCTGTCTTCTCAATGGCGAAGATCCTGCAGTCAATTTTGGAAATCAGCGCAACCTGCGGATTAGTTAATTATCTGGTAGCAGTTAACCGTACTTATCTGTGGGTTGAGCACGCAATGCATGACTTCAGTTCAAAGAGTACCTTTAAACTGTGTTCCGCCCGAGAGTGTGTGTTCGTCGTTATTTTCTTCAAAAAAAAATGATAAACACTGATAACACTTACCTCGAGCTTGATTATTCCGGATTTATCCCAAAACACATTCTAATAATATGATTAATTTTGTTTACCAATGATTTATGAGATTATAGCGCGGAAACACTAGAAAAGAGGGAAGTCCAAAGCTCAGAGGTGGACTAAAGAAAGGAAAGTTAAACAGAAGTTCTTCATCAGTTGGGTTCCTTCTTTAAGAATGCTGAAGCCTTATCTTAAACGTCACGTGACACTGGCTGCTTTTATATGTCACAAATTTTTTGGCGGTTTCCTTTTGTAATCGGTAAATGATAAATATCCATCATTTATCTTTTTTCTTTTTGTCCACGGTAGTACTTCTGGTCTTCTTAACCTTTTTGCTGTTGAATCGCCGTCTGGAAAAGTCACTCTTCAAAAGTCTGGACTGGATTACGAGCAGTATGCAAAATACACAGTGACCTTGAAAAGCACAGACAGCGGTTTTCCTCCTTACTCAGTGACAGGCTCGTTTGTGGTCAGGGTGCATAACATTAATGAAAATCCACAAAATATCTCGCTGAACAACAATCAGGTACATCAGTTTCATTGTGTTAACTCATGATCAGTTTATAGTACGCACACTTTGATTGGTCGGTTTAGCGGGTTTTATTTCACGTAAACCAGAAACCCATAAGGGGTTGAAACGTGTAACTCGCGTTCAGTGCTTGTGAATATTCATTTTGACCATATTTGGAAATCTTAGTGACGGATATCCATTTTCAACAAAATGGCTGCTGAGCGATCACCATGCAGATGTTTTAAGACAAGAGTTCTGCATTTCAAGGTTAAAAATACACCGTTAAAAGACAAAAAATGGAAAGAGAAAGTTCAAAAGAATGCTCAGGTTTCTTTTTGTGGAGAAAGGGAAGCTTTTCATCAACAAATCGTCCTTCGAGGAATTCAACCTTGTTTTCTTCACGGTGGTATGTTTTGAAATGCAACCAAGTCAGCGAAGATTTTGCTAAATTTTCAGGTACATTTTGCACTCTATGGCCAAGACAATTACGTTTTTGAAAGGGAATTTATGTATTTTTAAATGTTTCATAGACGTTTTATAAATTTTTCTCTTCGGCGCTGAAGAAAAATTACAAAATGTGCCCTGATTTGAGATGGATTTTGTGTTGAATTTTGCCATGTGCTTAGCCTATGTCACTTGCGTGAAGGGATCCACGACCCAGATAGTGTTTTCCGAATTGCTTTAAAGGATTAACTTTTTGGACTTTGAATAAAAATTTTCAAGAAACGGCTTCCCTGTCTATTGTTTTGAGTTTGTTCATTCATAAAATTAGCTCAAAACACGATCGTGACTACAACATCTAAGTTTAATTTAAGCTTTTAAAATGCTTCTCACATTCATTACAAGCATCACTTTTTTTGCGAAGATGTCAGGTTCAGGTTTTGGACACTTTCGATACGCAGCTAATGAATTTTATTCGAAAATATTTTTCACTGTTTATTCTAGACTTTTAACATAAGAATTTTAAAAGCCTATTTGCAGTATAAGGTTATACTGTGCTGAGGGTCAACGAGGCATCGTTTTTTGAAGAGACAACTTCAAGAAGTTGCAAGGCCGTCAATGGGTTTCATAATGTTACGTTTGGCCCGGGTGGTAAGGCAATAATATCCTGTTCAGTGTTTCGGGAATATTCCTGGTTTCAACCTTTGAAAGCTTTCTCGGCTTTCGGGAGTTTTTCCCTCAGTTTGTCGGCCATTTTTTTAAGCGGGCGCGGGAACCTGAAGGAAAATTACGTCACGTTGTTTACGAAGTTTGATTGGTCAATTATCTCTTCTTCTCGTTTCAAATATGGTACTCTCTAAAATGAATAATCACGAACATCGGACAAAGCAAACATATGAGAGTTACACGTTTCAACCCCTTATGAGTTTCTGCGTAAACGCAATAGAACATTCTAAAACTGTTCGCTTTTTAAAAGTAGTTTCGGACAATAGGAGACATCACTTTTTACATTGTTTTTGTCATTCAAATTTGTCACAAGTAAAACAAAAGAATCTTTTGTTTCAAGAACCAATGCGCTTCTGGTTGGCATATCAGTGTCATTACTATCGCCATAATGGGTATGTTAACTGTTAGATGAATTTGTTTGACTACTCAAACAAATCCACGACTTTGGACGCTCGTGTTAAGGATTTGACGCTCGTGGCTCATCAACGCCCGCCCTGCTTGAGTTGAAATCCTTGTGTGGCTTTCTTGTAAGGGATACAGGGGCTGGATTATTGAACTTTATGCTTTTAAATATCATTAAGATTCTCTTTTATTCAAGATAAACCAAACCCTAAACGTTTTAGCTTATTTTGTAACAAGGTTTCCCTTCATGTTTCAGGTTCTCGAAAATAGTCCTGTTGGGACAATTATCGGTAGCTTGTCAGTATATGACCCTGACAATCTTAACGTGCCACTACAGAAGTTCAACTGTGTTGTGGAAGATGGTGGACCCTTTAAAGTAAGTTCAGTAGTTATTACGCGGTAAAGGAATTATTGAAACCTTTGTGTGCGAGCTGTGGCAAAGAGGTAGAGAGAATACCATCACGTATTAGTATATTATACACACTCAGTGATCTTGGTGTTTTAAGCAATCTAACTTGGTTCGCTGTCTCGGATTGTGACGTTATCTTCGCAGCCTAACGAGGAGAATATATAAAACCAAAACAAAATCTCTGGCGTGAACCCAGTGTTTTGCCAAAGTTTTAGAGTAAGAACTTTTCAAAACAAGGGATGGCGCAGTGGTGAGAGCAATTGCCTCCCACCAATGGGACCCGGGTTCAAATCCCGTCGTTGACACTATATGGGTGCGTTTTTTGGGAGAATCCAAAACGGATCTGTGATCTCAGATCATGCGGATTCTTCACAACCGAAAAAACGGAAGATCAGAAAAAGGATCATTTACCATGACAACGGCATGTCCTCGTATTCCTCGTGCGAAAAAAAAAGCAACAAACTGATCCTCACGGCGAAGACAAGTAGTCCAGTCAATCTAGGCATTTTCGAGGCTCAACATCTAACTAATTGCAACAGAATTGTTTTCAACGCCATTTAAGTGAGGCTGGCCTATTTAGCGACATACTAAAAATCCGTCAAGATCCGTTCGGTGGATCATGTCAAAATTAAGCGTTAAACATTTTGAGCTTTTAACACAGGACACCCACCTATTTTTACGTTCAAAAAAAATGCACAAAATGTGTTTGTTACTTTTATGGAAAAGTAAAAGAAGAAAGAATAACTGCTACCCAGTTTTCGGTGATAAAAACGAAGTGTTTCTTTATGCCAAAAAAATAAGTATCAAACACGAATGGCTTTTTCACAGGAAGTCCATGCTCCACTTAAGGAACCCCAAAATAACAGAAGGCTTTCAGGGTAATAGAGTGAATTGTTGGCTGTAAAACTACGACAGATTTAGTCGTAAGGCTTCAAATCTGAAAAATGAAAGCCGTTACTTAATCATTAGCTTTTAAAATATATCCTTTTTTCTAAGATTTCTGTAAGCCGCAAGGGTAAGAAAAATACATATCAGAGCTGGATTTTTGAACGACGTTACGGCCAAAATAGAGCTCTCCCCACAAACAGTTTTCAAAGAAGTCAACATAAATTAAAAACCTAGAGTACGGCCATTGCTTTTTTTCTTCTCTTCCTTTCTTTAATTCTCCTCGCTCTCTCTATTTTCCCTTTCCCTGTTCTTTTTTAGGAGGATTTTAGGGCTCATTTTGCCTTCGACTTTTGGTCTTTTTCTCAGTCAAAAGAGTGCGATTTTCGTTCGGTACGTTTTCAAAAATCCAGCAAGATAATGCTTTGGCTTTTACGGTTAAGTAAAAGTGAATTGGAGAGGAGGGGAGGATAGTTTTAGTAATTCTTTACGATGCACAACAACAGCAACAATACAGAGTTGTTGAGCAGGTTAAGCTCCAATGCCTATGAATTTGACAAGAGGGAAATGTGTTTTCATTTAAGGAAAAGTTGTTACCTTCGCAAAAAAAATTATAAAGGTTAACGCAACATTCATGGCGTAAGGACTTTGTTCCAGCAAACGTTTGTTTCAAGAAAACGAAATAATATAATATATAGATTTGGCCAGAGCTAAAAGCGAGGCTCCCATTAATAAAGTTATAATTTAAATTAAACAATAAACTTGTATTTGAATTCCACAATTCAGTTAACTTTAGAGCACATTTATGTGACTTTTGAGGGAAAGGCTACCTGATTTTAGAGAAAAATAGTTTGCAAACAGCCCAAGAGTGAACCAAATCTTACTTTGAAGTTTACTTTGCAAAATCTTGTCAACAAATCTGGGTGCGTGTAAACCAATTCGGTGAAACATACAAAGACAACAATTTTCATTCAGGAAGACAAGTACTAAAGTGTCCCTAAAAATCCTGAGTCTTCAAGCTTCAAGCTTAAGTTTATGTTTTAAGCCGGCTTCCCGGTGTTTGCTTTTTTCAAAGACGAACTCGAGGCAAGAAAATCGCTCAAAGCTTTCTTTTCCGGCCAGAATTATAACAAAATATTCTTTGGAACGTTTTCTTTCTATTTGCGGTGAGAAACTGTCTAAAGGCTTTTTAAAGTTCTGTAAGCCTATATCAAACCTGATACTCGGTCAGATCATTGTCTCAAATCTTACAAACGTGTATAAACTAAATGCCCGCATACTCCGCTCGACTTCATTAAATTAGATAC
>OZ037779.1:39851522-39866522 GCA_964035525.1 Porites cylindrica | reverse complement strand
AATCTTACTCGGACCCCCGAAAAAAAAACCTCGACCACCCTCCCCTCAGAATTTCCGTTGCCTTCCGTGGGGATGGTATGGATATTTTCTGGAACTACACAATTCCAATTCGACCAGGAAATGTAGACGAAGGACGGCTATATGGATGTGATACCTCTAAGTTTGTTTGTTAAATTATTTATTTGTCTATTTATTTACGCTATGGCAAAAATAGACAATTTAGATATCAATCTCGACAAAGGTGTGACACGGCCAAAAAACCTAACAATTACCGTGCCAGAACAGGTCCGCCTTCATTTCAGATTTTACTTTCCCACGCGACATACGTACTGAGCAGTGAGTTGGAAGTAGAAGATCTAGAAAAACAGCGGGCGTTATCAATGCCTTTGTGTAATAAATAGACTGTTTATTTTTGCAGGTCATTAATCATTTGACTCTGGTGGTATCTAAGAACTCTTTGGATTACGAAACTACCGACACATACACAGTTAACGTGAGAAAACTATATTAAAAAATCTTTTCCTTAGTTTTGTCTATGTAACATTCCAAAGAAATTTAATTTTCAAAAAAAAAGGGGAAATTAGTGACTACAAAGCGTAGTTAATCGTGAGCTTGACGTTAACTTTCACACAAGTAACAACACACAAATGTCTATAGATATTCTAAGCAATGGACTATTTTTTACATGGGCTACTGAAGTACGATTTACAGTTTGCCTCATTGTCAAAAAGGCGTGAAGAAATCCTTGACTCATTGACTCAAATCCCTGATTACCCCTGAGTCCAAAAATAGTTCAAACCTAAGTTCTCTTTCACTTCATTTATACTGTTTAAGATGAATCGATGTGGTCTTCATTTTCCTGACACTTGAATTTTCTCTCTTAGGTTACGTGTTCTGAGGTCTTGTCCAATCCCCTCTCTGTCTCTGCAGTGTTCTTTATCAATGTCCAGGATGTCAACGAGGCTCCCTACAATCTGTCCATCTCGTCCCAGTCTGTGAGCGAGAACCAAGAAACTGGTTACTTCGTGGGCATGCTCAGTGTTCTCGATCCTGATTTACCGGTAGGCAACTGATAGACACGGGTTTCTTAGTGAACCGCTTTCGGACTAGCTTTGGCTAGAAGCTCAGTGGTATACCCGAAGCATCTGGACTAGTAACTAGACTCCTGTTGACTGAGAGTACTCGGATTGTTTTTTCTTATAAGCCTCCTGGGTTACAGAATCAGTGGATAAAGATCTTTCGCAATTCTGATTTGGGTAAAAGATTATAAAAGCAAAAGCTGCCAAAATAGTTTCCAGGTTGTACCTTTTGGTTCCATTTTTGATCTTCTTGAGACCTACAAACCCTTGAGCGCCCTTCATCTACTATGTTCAGAAACGATTTGGCTTGGTGTGGAAATGCGCGATGTACAGGGCTTGCGCGCATGTCTCAACTTTTTTCGATCTTCGCTTCTTTCTCTTGTTAGAGGTGTAAAAATGGCGACTGTTTCGCAGCGCTACGTTTTTACCCGGGTCACTGGATTTGTAGCCTATTCCGTTTTCCTTAGAGTAGCCCATTTTACAGTTACAGGTAGAAACGAGGCTAGAGTTGACCTTGCTTTGATACACCTCTTCCTGCTTTATTATGTAAATCTTGTTCTTCTTATGCTGACTAACATTTTTAAAGCATAATCCCTATTAGAAAAGGAAAGAGGTTTGTATTATCAAAACAAGGTCAACCTCAGCCTCACGTTTACTTAAAAGCTAGGACACTAAGTCCTCAACTGTAAAATGGCTTATTTTGTTCTTTGTCACCCTTCCTATTGTAACTTTCTTTCTCTTCTTTACATAGACCAGCGGATTTGCCAGTATATCTCTGGCCTTGAAAGATCAATCACCAGGTCCCGATGCCTTTCAATTGATAAACAGCAGTCTGTTGACTACAAGGATACTTGATTTTGAGAATCAAAGGACGTACACTCTGACAGTTGTTGCAACGGACAGCGGTAACCCACCTCTCAGTACCAACCTCTCCTTCACGATCCAGGTATGGCTGAATGATTATTCCTAAGCCACAACGATATGGTGTTGTCATCTGCAAATTAAAGTTTTTCAATATTTGAGAACTATTTCTAAGGCTCTCGACAGAAGAGTTATGAGAATTGGTTTTGACGAAAGACTTGCGCTCAAAACATCGGTTCTTTAAAACCATATATACCTTAATATCAGTCACCGCAATTATCTTTTCTGAGAGCTCACCCATCTACTAACGGATAACATAATTTCTTCAGAGCTTTACCCGTTAAAATCCAGCTTTTTAAAAGTATGAGGAAAAATAAACACGATATCGAACAAAAAAATTAGGGCCTTTGGGACTACCGACTGCTAACTTTGTTAGAGGCAAGTCGTTCTCCAAGCGTAAATTTGATACGTTCATTTACTTCTACATATATATTGCTTGTTTGCACGTGAAGTCATGGCGGCCATGTTGGTGAACAAGAACAAAAGCATTTCCCTCCGCTGGGAACTAAACTCCATTTACCTGTAACATTCGAAAAAAATATATATTGTATTGACCACCAACATGGCCGCCTTGCCACGTGCTTGCAAACCAACAATAAATTCAACTAGTGCGGTTAAGGAACCGTTCGGCTGGGAAAGAAATGACGAGCATCACCGCTTCGCCAAAACATATTGATACCTCTTTCATTTGCAGATCAAGGTGCTCCTCTAATTGTAAACAAATTCACGATGAAAGTAGCGACAAAACTGATCAGGGAAGGCCAGAGTTTGGTGAAAACGGCTTCTTGTCTCTTTACCCCATCTCCAGTGTTCATCACCGGGGCTTTCTTTTCATCAGACTTCGCCTATCGCTTAAAAAATAAAGATAAAAAAGAAACATTGTTAAATAAAGAGGTCTTGTTTAACGGAAAAAGAATCAATGAGATTATTCATGATGCCGAGCAAAGCGTTTGTACCTTGTAGTGTCAGCTCGAAGATATTAGCTTGTTAGCTACTCTAAAATTCGAGTATAAATAAATTTTTATGTTTATGTTATGTTATGGGAATGGAATCCCTTTGTTGCTACCTTCATTGCCGGTCAATATGCCTCATTACAGAAAGCTTATTGCGACATATTACCTGTCTCCCATACTGGTCATATTCAAGGGGTTGTTAAATTATGAAGGTAACTTTGATTATATTTCATTTTAGGTAATTGACATAAATGAGTGGCCCACCGGAGTAAGTCTTTTGTCAGACGGAATCTACGAAAATGCTACCGCTGGAACAGTTGTTGGCATATTGCGGGCTAAAGATCAAGATGTCAATCAAAGTCATTTCTTTACTATCAAACATATAGGTAAGTAAGAGGCCGACCGTCTGACTTTTGAGGGGGTGGGGGCGGGTATGGGTGATTTTGTTTGGGTAAGAATTTTTTCTCAAGTCTCTGGTGGTATGTAGAATTTTTTATTTTCCCTGGCATACAAGCAGGTCTGATTTTTTCCAACATTACACACCATGAAAGATATATTTTTTTTAGTGTTATAGTAATTTTTTTCCCCAGGTATTTCCTTGCAACGATTTTTTTTCTGGCCCCTAAGCGTTAGTAGAATCACACGTTAACAGCCATTTAAAATTGAACCAACTTTTTTGGATCAATTAACGAATCCATATCACTTATGCACAACAAACGTATACTTAGGAAGCTCTGGAAGTGTCTGTTGAAGGCAAAAATTGATTCTTGCTTTTTTTCAGACTGGTTTGCTGTCAGAGGAAACAACTTGCTGTTGAGCAACTTTTCATTAGATTATGAAACAACACCAGAAATTAATGTAACCATCGAGGCTACTGATAACGGTTTCCCTCCATACTCCAAAGAGGTTTGTTTCAATGCTTTCTTGTAAATGACCTTCAACTTCTAAACAAACATTATTTCCTGCTCTGTCATTAAGGGTATGCTGCATTCACTTAATTTCTCATCATTGTGGAGTCCAAATGGACACCGTATTGGCCTGCTAACGGGCTTCTTTGGGTGCAGTTCATAAAAGATATAAAAATTAAACAGAGTATCAAAGTAAAACCTAGTTGAGGAAGGGCTGTGCTACATATTTTTTTTTTTTTGGAGAAGAGCTAAGGTTTTTTTTTATGTAACAATTTTGCAAATGAATCCTCCCTAAGACTTTGGACCTAGGAGCCACATAAAGCTCTATGTTGTTCTGCATATTATGTTATTTATAAAACTGAGATTAATGTATTAACTTTCCAATGCAGGACGTCGTGAGTATCAAAGTTCTTGACAGCAATGATCGGCCCTCAGAAATAATCTTAAACTCGTCCCTCTCGATACCCGATAATGTGACGTACACAGTTGTGATCGTCGAGAACAGCCCTAGTGGAACCTCGCTGACAAATCTGAGCGTCGTCGATGAGGATGTAGGGCAGCAACATCGCTGTATGCTTCTTGAAGGAGGAAATAACTTTTACCTCAGCTCCCTTTCTAAGTCGTCCTCAGAGATTCGTGTCAAACAAGGGGCTAACTTGGACTATGAAAGTCTGAGGGACGCTCCATTACAAGGTATGTATAGTTCTGGATAAGTTCATATTTTTGTAAGAAAGTCGCCGGCAGCTTCCGCTAACGTTGAACCAACTTCGTTCCCGGGGTCGGGTCTTTCCGTCCCTGACACGCATCAGGGGACTGCAAACTAGTTATTGTTATACAGTCAAACCTCCATATGCGACCACCTCCCATAAGCGACCAGCTATCCAAAACACCAAAATTTCCCCAGTGAAATCACTACGGTTGGAACCTTCCGTAAGCGACCGCGACCACTTTTTCCTCGGATGACGGCTTTAGAGTTTATCATTGTTCTTATCCTCTTGTAAGCGCAAACAAAGCGACCACATTAGGCATGGTTTGATCTCTATGTTTGTTGTATGTGCTACACTTCTAAGAGAATGTCATTCTTTTTTAGAGACAACTTTAAACTACGCATATTGTAACTTAGAAACTGAATGTAATGAATTCTCTCCCAAAGACGTAGATGAGTCTGGGCCTCTTCTCGGAAGAGACTCCATGTGGTTCGATTCTTTTAAGCTACCAACTCCCGTAAGCGATCAATGAACCTTCGCGTTTTTGGTGGTCGCTTACGGGAGGTTTGACTGTAACTGGCTGATAACTAAGACTCGGTTAACAATCAGGAAGCTTGAAAAGTTTCACGACAGACTAGTCTCCTCGCAGGAGCGTTGCGTGACGAGCCTAAAAACGGCTGTGAAGGAGATTAACGACAAACTGAATTTTAGTGTTCTATCAAACAGTTACTGTCAACTGTGTTGACAATGGAAATCCTCCATATTCCATTCAACGAAGTTTCAGCGTTCAAGTTTCTGATGTCAACGAGGCACCATTCGACATTCGCTTTTATGGTGCTACGGTCATAAAGGAAAATGTTCAGGTAGGTTACATCGTAGGAAATGTCACGTGCAAGGATCCGGATATTGGGCAGAAGCACATTTTTACAGTCATTGGACATTACTCGTCTGTTTTCCAGGTAAAAATGCATTTTGTTGTTGTTGCTGGTTTTTCTTTCATAGAATGATGCCCTCGTACATTTATAATAAACTTAAGAAATAACGCGCTCTCTGATTGGTTGAAAAAGCCTGCTTTATGAGAGTAAAAGACATTCTGGTGACACTCTCGTTTGCGTTGAAAACAAAATGAAACTCCTATGGACATCAATAAACATTTTGTTTTGAAAATTAGGAAGTAATGCGTCAGGAATTTAATTCGTGGGGAATTTAACAAAACAAATGTAGAAGCCTTGATCGTGCTCTGCTCTGCTGTAAAGCACTTAAGAAGCGACTGAGAGCACTCAAGAAGTAGGGAGAAACGCTCGACTACGTTTCGTGTTTTCCCCTACACTTCTTTCGTGAACTAACTGCTTCCTGCGTGCTTTGCAACAGAACATAGCACAGTTTAGGAGGCTTCTTTATTTGTTAAACCATGAACAGTGCCGAAGGAAAACTACATGGATAATCGATATCAATCGATGCCAATAGACCGATACCACCCTGGCCAATAGATAGGCCATTTTCACAATAGGCCGATACCACCCGAGCCAATATGTAGGCTGTTTTCACAATGAAGTCACACTATCATACTACGGCTGTCAGAATGCTTTCGAAGTTTGTTGCCTTGTGGAAATCTAGAGCTACTCGCACTGTTGTTTAAAATTCCCTGAAGTTACTTAATTTGTAACAGAAAGGAAAAACGTAGTAGTGACAATATCGTTAAAATACTGGACCTTTTACGACGCTTGTTACCAAAATTTGAGCAGTGGAACTGACCTTCGACAAACTACTACTATCGTTTGAGGGAATGAGCCATTACAAATGAAATTAGTCCATCTTTTTGGTGAACTATTCCGTGACTAGCGTGAAATGCTGGCCGTATTTTTGTAGACATATCGCTCCTTCAGTGGATTGGTTTCCGATGAAGGTCTCAAACTGAACAAAAGCTGTATTTGAAGGCTGAGAAAACAGCCGATATTTTGCGACGCCACCTTTCGTTACCCCGCAAAATGATGCCGGTCTGAGGAACGAGCACAAGATTCCATACTGATGACGTGTCACTACCCAGATGTAAGTATAGTGCTTTGATTGGTTAAAAGCAAATTTTCCTTTCGGCACGACCAACGTCATTAGTATGGAATCTCTGCAGTTGTTTCACAGACGTCAGTTAGTGGAAAAACGTCTGTTGTTTTCTCAGGTTGATATATTTGTGACCTTTAGTCCTTCATCGGAAACCTGACCTTGAACTGCATTTGAGTGACAATCGTATTCAAGAGGTTAAAAATTAAGATTTTATCACTTAGGAAAATAAGAAGAACGTACAGTCTCACTTCTTTTTGGGAATGAATTTTTTTCCAGGTTAACACCAGTGGAAACCAGCTCTATGTTATAAATTCATCATTCCTGAATTATGAGGCTTTACATGTGCCTGCAGTGCTGCTGGTCAGCATTCAAGCAACAGATGCACCAGTGGAACAAACAGGACCTCCACTTCACGTCATTAGTGACGTCAATATCAGTGTTGTTGACGTCAATGAGCCACCAACTGACATTCGATTAATTCCTGATAACATTTCCATTCCAGAAAACGTTTCGATCGGTTACTGTATCGCGCAGATCACATCCAGTAACCCTGAACGCAGCCAAAAAGTAAATTATACACTTCTGCATCATCAGGACACGTTTGCTATCAAAGATACCTGTGACAACAATTCTTCTGTAGCGAATGACGCAAAAGGTGACCTGCCCTACTTGACAGTTAAGTCGCATCTCAGTTATAACTATTACCGTATCTATGAGGTTCTTATAGAAGCAGAAGATAATGGAATTCCCCCGCTATCGTTTAACGGCACCGTTGACGTCAACGTGACAAAAATTGACCCTTGTTGGTCATTTCCTTGTCAAGAGAATTCTAAGTGCAGACGCGTTGATTGGCAGAATTACACGTGTCCATGCAACGTGGGATACTCGGGTGACGGTCGTGTCAACTGTTCTGAAATAGATGAGTGTCTGTCGAGCCCGTGCGGCAATGGCACGTGTCATGATTACGTGAATTATTACAACTGCACGTGCCCCAGTGGATATTATAACGGCATGAGTTGTTCGAATATGATTAATTTCTGCCTGTCTAACCCTTGTCAAAACAACGCTACGTGTTGGATGCACTTAAATGGATACAACTGCAGCTGTGTGCTTGGTTTTACAGGTCTGCATTGTGAAACAAATATAGATGATTGTGCGAGTGAGCCTTGTACGGAGGGGGTTTGCGTAGATGGAATCAACAAATTTACTTGCAACTGTAGCGGCTCTAGCGGCTCTGGGTTTTTTGGGACTCGATGCCAAAGAATGCTTGGCGTTGATCGAGAAAATGAGGACTCGCACTTAACGGACAACAAGCATTTTATGAATAAACGCTTGTATTATGTTATTGGAGCAACCGGGGGTCTTCTATTCGTCGTACTTGCGGTATCGCTGCTACTCTGCCGAGGGAATAGCCTAAGGGCAAACGAGCGCAGACTCATCAGAAGCCAGCGGTTTAGAGACAACACTGACGACGAAACGTACACCGATGCCATGTACAGGCATCATATGGCCAATCAGGAAATGGAAAACGCTGGGGCAATTAACCCGATATACGGCACCAATGAAGAGGGAGCGAACGTCACTACGCTGGACAACCCAATCTACCAGGAACCTGCTCAAAAATATGGCACACCCCACGTGAAGCGATCTGAATCAACAACTGGATTTGAAAATTCAATGTACTCCCGATTCAGGGTAGGAAAGGAAGAGGAAGAAGGAGGAGAAGAAGAAGAAGATAAGGACGATTTCAAAGAAGAAAAGGATGGACAGTCTCCCACTGGTTTTGCAAATTCCATGTTTTCACTTTACAGACAGGTAGGACTATTTTTCTCGTTTGCTTTGAATGTGATCACAATAGAGGTTATACAGTAACACATTTTTACAAACAGCTCTCTTTTAACGGACACCTCACACATGTGCTTCCCAAAAGGCACTTTCCTTTGACTCTCATATAATAGAAGTGATAATGATAATGATATACAAAATAATGATAATGGTGATAGTACAGTCAAACCTCGCTTTATAGACACCCGCTTAATACGGACAACTCATTACTATGGACAGTTTTCTTTGTCCCAAGGGAGAGAAAGGCCTTAAAATTTCTCTAATTCCAAATGCAATTTCTCTAAATTCAACCCGCTTCATACGGACACCCCGTTAATACGGACACTTTCTATGACCCCCTCAGTGTCCGTATTTACGGGGTTTTTCTGTAATAGTAATGCAACCTCGTCCCCAGGGCTTTTCCCTTAAATGGGTGGGGCGCCCATTTTTTAAGGGAAAAGCCCTGGGGACGAGGTTGATAGTAATGATGATGATGATTATGATGATGTGAACAGGGCATTAGATAAATAAATCACGTGCTATAAAAATGATTTTGCGTGCTTGCCACCAGCCAAAGACGGAAGCTGGCGCAAGTGGGGACGCTGTACTGGTCAAGCAGGAAAAGAAAGCTGCCAAAAACAAAGGAACATCGACGTATGAGACGCCAAAGAAGAAAAAGAAACCTGCCAATGAAGAACTACAAGTTGTTGAAGTATGCAGTTTCTTCAATCCTCTTTACAAGACCCGAGCACAAATGGAAGAACCAGAGAAAAAGCTTGACGAGGAACTGCCTGGAGAAAGTGACTGTTAAGATTAGGGCTCTGATTTATAATGAGTAGGTTACTAATATGAGATCTAGGCACTAGCTGCACCACCTCTGCTGTCTGGTCAGTATGTCTGCTCATCAAATGTCACCGTTGACGGCGGTCAGAGGAGAAAAAAAATTCAAAAAAAAGGCTAAGGATGCCATTTTAACTGGTCTCTTCTGTTCCTTTTATTTACGAAACAGTTTGACAGGTTGCTAGAAAAATTTTTAGTGCTGAAGGAATTAATCAAAGGCTTTTATGAGGGCGTAGAGAATTTTTAGCTGAGGTTTAGAAAACCTCTGATCTGTTTTGAGAAAAGAAATTTTTACACATACCTTTGCCAATATTTCTACATCATGGTGAATGAAACGCTACTTGATAACAAGAAAATCTCCTCAGACCCCTTTTGGGTGTAGTTTTGGACTTCCCCGGAAGTTACAGCAATGATTATTTGGACTCGTCAGCACGGCATAGATAACACTCTCGGTCGTGTGTTTGTTTTGCGACTGTGCTTTAATAGAAGTTTTATCTGACCGCTTTGGCGAGCATAAGAGCGACAAAACTATCACATATCAACACCGTCTTCATGTCTCTGAGGTTTCTCGTTGTTTTCACTGTAGCAGCAATCATGAAGCACAATCTGCAACGCAAACAGAGGATGGTATACCTGTATTACGAACAGACTGCGGAGATGGTGTTCACCGCGAGGAGTTTTCGCATACTCGCGCTTTTGCAATTGTTTTAGTCTTAGGTTTAAACGCTTGTTTTGTTCTTTTTTGGAGTCGTTTGCTATTTTTAGTTTTCTTGAGTGACGGCACACACTGACAGCACAGAAAACGGTATCATCTGAGGACTAGAAGTTTATGTTCGTTTGACTCATAAGGCACCTTTTTTACTTGACAGAAAGAACAACTGCAGCATAAAGAACAAGCAAATTTTGGGAGATCTAAGTTGTCGATCCGTTTATTTCAGCTTAGGGGGTTGATTACATTAGCTGGGCTGTCTTGCTTTACCGGAGGTAACTTTTGACCAGGCAATACATAAAGGATGCCAATCCGGAGCCGCCATGTTTACAGAGAGATTGGAAGTAGTACGCATGAACAGTGTGTTACCCGCTGTCCTGTTGCTGGCGAACGTGGTAACAGTCCAGCCCGCCGGGTGATCCCGGATGCTGGCATCTCAAGGCGGTTATCCTGGTTAACCAGGCTGGGTCTTTTGTCAGCTAATAATCACTAAATTGATTTTTGCTGTGTTGAATTAACGCGTCCAGATCTTGGCAAAGCGAGCCAGGCTAAGTGGCTCCTGTAATCAGTCCCAATATATTCATGATTTTGAATGTTATCAATCCAACGAGTTTACTTGTTCATCTAGCATTTATAATCTTGTCGTTGTAATTATAACGACAAAAAAAAAATACGCGAGTCTTGACGAATCAAAAAAGGTGATAAATCGGAATATATTGTACGCCTATTAGGCAGGTTTGTTTTTGTATATCTGGATTTTTTTACTTGTTTTTTACGTTACATAGGACGACTCTCTTTCTCTGGAGGGAAATACAAAGAATGCAAAGAGAATTACAAATAATTGAAATTTAATTGTTAATTTTAGAGACACGTTCGTCTTCTTTGAATTTTGCTCTGGCTTGATACATTCATAATTACAAGTAATTCAAGCCATTACGAATTTATCTCTAAAATATTACGAATAACAATTGAGATTTACACCAAGATATTTCGCAAATTCTCAGGATATGTGCACATTCAAGGGCATTTAATTCAAGGGCTTATTTTTGTATTGCTGTCGTGTTTATTAAATTTTCGGACACTTAATTTCCTAAGATATTATGAATTTCGGTCGCGAGCCCAAAAGCTGTTTGATATAAACACAGCCCAACCAATCTTAAGATACTCGACTTTTAAACCTTGTCTTGTGTTCAGGTTTAAGTTATAGTGATTTAATGATCGAGGATTTGCATGGGAATGCAACAAATTGGGTCATAAAATTAAATATTGCAATGCTGTGCCCCGGTTATGGTCTTAACTTAAGATTGGGAAACCTGTGCAGTAAGAGCTTGTTTGAATTTTCTCTCTGAAGTGGGTTTTCTTGTCTAATTAATCTTCAATAAATTCCGCGAAAAAAATTCAAGAATTTTTCATTAAAAAATTATGATGCTTACAGTAATACAGTAAGTTTGTTGATATACAGGCAGCTTAGTATATTGCATATGTCTTTGCTAATTTTTAAATCAATAAATATCCTTAAAAGTAAAGGCAGTGTTTTACGTTACGTTTTTGTGAAGACCGTCGGTTACGGTTTTCGCGGTGTCCGACTTGATATTAGCGCTTTATGCTTGGATTGTGATGTTTTAGTTGGTAAAATACCCTGCGGTATATCAATTTTAAGACCCTCTAGAGTGTGGTCCAGCTGTACAAACGTGAACCTCAAACCGTAGCCTGCGTTGTTTGGCGAGCGCGCAATTAAGCTATATAACTGAGCAAAGGCCCTGCCAGGGGAGAAGGGGGTGGGGGGGTCCATGTCGCTCGTCTGAATTTTAAAACGTCTCGTGTCGGTGTTTATAAATGCTTCACGTCGCTGTCGGAAATTGAACGAAAATTCTTTGTCGGAATTTTAGAAAAGGGCATAGAGATGCGTTGTAAAGAAACAATTAAAGTACTGCAATTTCTCAGTTAACAAGACAAGACAATGTTTGACAATGTTTTGTTTTGTTTGACATGTCGCGTATCGAACAAACACCTATACATCGCCATTCACAACCGAGCGATCCACGTTCAACATTTTAAGACTAGCTGACCTGATAAATCGTGTAGGCATGGTGGTCTACTCTGTGAGAGCGGTTGGAAGGTCGGTGGTTAGGTTACCTGCTTTCTGGTCTCTCCACCGTCGTCACCGCCGTGTTGCTTACATAAAAGAAAAAACTTAAGTCTGGGTCACATTGTCTCTCTTCACCCATAGTGGGTACGACGATCATAATGCTGGCAGGGGATTGAAATCGTTGCAATGTTCTAACATCCCGTTTATGGAGATGTAGTATCTTCGAACTGGTCGCTTCACGCTACGTGTAGACTTCGCTCATAACATTTGCCTCTCCACTTTACAATTCTAGACGTTTTGGTCTTCTTACGGTTCTACCTGACGACGTGAGCAAAGCAAGCAAAGCATACAAGAGATGTAAACCGTGCATAAAATTAAGCTATGTGAAGGACAACCTCGTTCCCAGGTCTCCCAGACGTTGTGCGGGATTGCGTAAATGAAGTGTAACGAGAAGCGCGCTCAGGAGGGTCCACTGAAGCTCACTGACAAGGGGCGTTCTCTGAAGCGCAAGGAAAATTGACGAAAATTACTTCTTCTCGGAATTCAGACTAGTGATAAATAAGCCAAACTACCGTTCTTTGTCGCTTATTGTCGGCTTTGCCGTCACTGTCGCAATTTGGCCGAGGGAGGTTGTCTTTTGTCGCGATTTCGCCTCTGAGCAGGTAAACCTACGGTAAGGTACAGGTCACGTGACTTCTTAACGTTCTCGGTTAGTGAGAAATTCCTCGGTATTCGGCATTCTGCTAAACCTCTCCTATACTATCTCGGGCCTTAACCGCCTACTTCTTCTCCACCCCTACACCCTTGAATTCACTTTCAAGGCATATATTTACCCGAGAGTACTTTCTCGTTTTGTGGGGCATTTTTTAGCCAACCTTTTCAAGTTAAGGCATTGACAATCAACTCTCTTTTAACAGACACCCTTATAAGACGGACAACCATTTACAAGGGCAAACCAGAAATTCCAGTTGGAAAATGAATTCCGTTTGGGAAGATTCAGAAAAAATAAGGTTGTGATTTGAAGCGATGCAATTTTTCTACTCTTTTTAGTCTGTTCAACTAAATTGTGTACACTTTGTAGCGGATCATCAAATTTTACAGTTTTATGTTTATGCCCAAGATTTCCACCTACCTGATTGGCTGAAAACACAAGAGAAACCATCAAGAACCAATCAGATTAAAGCTAAACAACAACATTTAAGAAAATGGCCATGATTTTCAGCAAGCAACGATTTGATTTTGTACGAAAACAACAATAGAAAAGTAGTAATTGCAAATCAGGGGAGTGCGTTCAAAGGGGAGGGGTGATAAGGGCTGGGGGGGGGGGGGTAGTGGTAAGGGGACGTAAAACTTGATGTGTTTGTAAGATGGATAATTGAAAATCAAGTTGAGACTTGATTGTCAGCACCTGCCTTACCATTGTTATCCTCCCACTTTACAATGAGTGTCACAAAATAGATACCAGTTGGCGAGTGAGGAAAACTGGACATACGAGATCGAGGGGAAAATGTGCCAGCCGGTCTAACTATGGTCCGCAAAGCGTGAAATGGTATATATATACATAAAACTAAAAAAAATAATATTTTGCTTTTATCTCAAGTATCACTTGTAGTTTGAATCCTCACACAAGTTTAAATTAATTTTCTCGTTGGAAATGGAAAGAGAAAGGTTTTAGAGAATACCCAGTTGTAGTGGTTGCCAGTAAAGAATAACGATAATTAATTAGCGAAAATCTTGCTTCGAGACTCATTCATCTATTTTAAACGCCAAAAGCCGTCTAAAAAAAAACCAACAAGCAAACACAGTAAAAAGAAATCAAGGTTTTCGCAAACACTTCAGTTACTCTCAGACTTGCTGTCTGATAAAAATCTTGTTGTTGTACATCTTTCATTGAAGTTTTATTCATGTTATTGGTGGTGGGTAGTGAGTAGTAGTGGGAAGGGGGTGCAAAAGCTGATAAGCTTGTAATATTGAGAAATCAAAATCAAACACTTTAATTTATCAATATGAATATCAGCGGCTGTCTTTATCAGCGTTATTGTTTATCCTCCCACTTTACAATTCGTTACTATTTCATTTTTCCTCAAAAATGCAAGAGCGTACTGTACTTTTTACAATTACTTGACTAAACCTCTAAGTAAAGTACAGGTAAGAAACAACAGGTCAAACACTGACTATGATCCTCAGGATATTCTTTTGCACTTTAGGATGGTCAATTAAGTTGGCTTAAAAATGGCATAAAGAAAAACTAAAGTTATCTGAAAAGTTTAAGCGTCGAGTATCACTTTAAACCCTTGTTGCGTGATACCAGACTAACACGACTCACCTCATTCAACCCACCCGGAATTAGTGAGATGAAAATGTCAACGTTTCACTGTTCAACTTCTAGTATATTTTTTAAAAACGGTGACAAACAAAAGCAAATACAACGCTGTAAGTAGCTTTTAAAAGCGAAAAGATGTAATTTGTAATAGAATTAAATATGGTCGATCTAAGCTGATCTTGCTTGAATCCATAAAAACAAATACAGTGGGCAGAACGCATTGTTAACGTAATATCTACATATCCGATTATCTTAGAAGGGTGTCTAGAAAACGACGACCTAGAAAACGAAGACCTACGACCTAGAAAACGACGATCTACAAAACCAATTTTGATAAATAATAGTCAAACAAAAAAAAAACGTGAACAGAGGACCTTCATAAGGGAAAAGGGAGACACTCGAAGAGAAGTTTGGTTAGGGGTGAACCGCGTAAGCTTGCAAGCCCTGTCCCCGTTCGTTCAATTCTCTACTCCATTTAAGACAAGAGACTTTATTTTGGTTAACCCTTATTTATTTTGCATGCAAGAAATGATTATAAGGACCTTTTTAAACCAACATCATGGAATTAATTCTTTTGGGAAAAAAT
>OZ037779.1:39794022-39844022 GCA_964035525.1 Porites cylindrica | reverse complement strand
GATATAAATTCTGTAAGTAGTTTTAAATATTTGGGAGTTATGTTGTCTTCAACTTTCACATGGTCCGACCATATTGAGTATATTTCATGTAAGGTTAATAAAAACCTTGGTCTTCTACGTAGGATTAAGTATTATTTACCTTATGATGCCCGGTTACTTTTTTATAATAGCTTAGTGCTACCTATTTTTGATTATGCTGATTTAGTCTGGGGTGACAAGGACAATGTCTCACTTATGAAGGAATTGCAAATTCTCCAAAACAAAGCAGCTAAGCTGATATTAGATAGATCACCTCACTCCTCATCCACCGATGCATTGATTGTCTTGAGATGGCTGAATCTTGAAGAACGTAGGAAATGTCATCGATGTATATATGCATACAAGTGTATTAATGGCCAACTTAATCATTCTTTGGACATTGTAAGAAAGAGTGATATACATTCCTACAATACGCGCAATAACGATACTATCAAGCTCCCCAAAATTAAATATAATTGGGGAAAACAACGTTCGCGGTACCACTGTTTCAAAGACTTTAATGAATTAGAGAGAACTGTAAGAAACTCAGCAAGTTTTCCAATTTTTAAGAAGTGTCTTTTTTCTGCTTTTTATAATTGAGTACTTGTAGTGTGTATGTTTTTAATTATTTCTGTAACTCGATTTTTAGCTTGAATTTTTTTTTTTTTTTTTTTTTTTTTTGTATCATATATATCGATTTTAGCTTAACCTTTTTATATTTTAATTGTATTATATAATATACATCTCGTAATTAGGACCTCTATGTAAACCACTCTTGTGATGGAGCATCCTATTAAAAGATTGTTATTATTATTTACTATTCAGTATTGCAGCTAAAATTCGAGCCGTGGTGGTCACTCGTGCGGATGGCGATCATCGGAGATGAAGACGGTGGTTGTGCAAGGATCGCAATAAGCCCTTCATTTCCTAATCTGCTGTTCGCTGTTTGCAGATCTTCAAATGTCAGCCCACCTCAGGATACCATTTCAGGATTGTTCTTCTTTAGGGATAATTTCGATGACGAAGTTTTTCTTTAAAAGACTGCTGTTAAAGATGACGCCGATCTAAAGAATCACGTCCTCAGCCCAGTGCACGTAAAAGACCGTAGTTGTCGACCGACAACTATTGCTTTCGTCAAGGGTCAAGCTGTGACTCAAAAATTATTATTCGTTGTCCAAAAACATTTTCTAGTGCATCTTGCATGTGCGTTGAAGGACTTTTGAAACAAGAAAAAGTACAAAGATGTTGGTTCGTCGATGGAAAGGTTCCTTCGATCAGGATGCAAGTTATGTAGGAAACCTTTTTTCTGAAAAAATTGGTTAAACAATGTGATAGGGTCGGCAAAACAAATAAAATTTACACTGCCTGTAATCTTGCGTTGAAGCCACTTCTAGAATTTCTTAAATCAAATCAAATGTAAGAGAAATTAAAGATTTCGGGACTTGACTCGATCTTTCAGATCTTTCCACTGACCGTGAACCAAAGGCCAGAAACAGTAACATCGCTTCCCTCAAGGTTAGTGTACTTACTTCTTTGTTTTCTTTGTAAAGTTTCCATTCACCATTTACTTCGACTATTTTACGATTGTCTACTTTTGAAGTGAAAGAATTGATGTCTTTGGAAAATTACTCCTTCGTTTTCACATACAATTTACTCTAATGAAGATCGATAGTGACTTGTAACATTGTCTCCTCTCATAAATGTTTGACCTACACTAACCAAACTTTTTGCACAATGAGCTTCAACAGAAAGTTAATAAAGTTTTTTGGGTGGAATATTTCGAAACTGAAAGGCCATGTTTGTTTTATTTTTGCGTGGAATTCGCCCAACGCGTGCCCGACGCGTGATCATGGTGAGCAAAGTAAAAAAGAACTGTCTTCCCTGCCTGTAACAGCTGGCTAAATTTTCCCGTCCGAGGTCAGTTTGAAATCAAAATTTTAATTGTACGGCAGAAATACACGACATATTTCATATGAATTTAAAAAAAATTTAACTTGAGCCTGCGATCATTTGAAAACTAGTAACTTGTCAGAGGATAACGTCAAAAAATACTTGACCGCGGTGGGTCGACATCTGAGCCCGCGATACGTTCAAGTGATACTGATCAGTGGATACCCTGTTTTGACAGCTGTCAATTGATCACAACATTGATGTTCAATATGTGTGCATTTTCAGTTTTCCTGTGCTCTCAAACTAGATAGAAAGTATGAGATTGAACATTGATCGCCATCTAGTAAAACAAGTAACTGGTCAGCGGACAGCCTCCAAATAAATCCGTAGGTAACCTTGATGAGTTGAGACGTGAGCCTGCCATATGGTCATGTGATACTGGTCAGTGGATATCCTGTTTTGACAGCTGTCGATTGACCATATTGTGAATGTCCAGATTTACCAAGACACGCCTGAGACACCCCTCCCTTCCTTTTGATAGTCTCCCCTACCCTACCCGTACAATCTGTAGACGAGTACGTACGTAAGTACGTTACACCGCGGTCAAACGACTGAGCATGCGCGAAGAAATGCGTGGGGATCGACGTTCGATTTGGAAAAGCTACACACATGTGGCTACGTAGTGTTGAGGGCAAGAACAGGGAAATTTTCTTTGTATTTCAAGAAAGTTCACTGGCGATAAATAGGAAGAATAAGAGGAACGTATAATATGAAATTTAAGTATGAGTAAACTTCCCTTTGTCAATCATAATATTCCCCAACTGCTCGTATGCTCTTGTTGATCAAATTATGACGGCGCGCATTTGTGGCCGCTGAAAGTATAAGCTCAAGTTTAAATAGTTTTAAATTGTTCGAGCTTTCTGTAATAATTTTATACGAACACTGGCTTGAACGTAATTTTAATGGTTGCTATTTTTATTTAATACAAACCATATCTTTTGGGCTCTGGTTCGTTCTGCAAAATAAAAAATTTAGTAAATTGTCTGGTTGTTTTTTTCGATGGAACTGTTCTTTTATGATTGACGACCTTAATTTTAAGCTTGTTCTTATCTTTTCAAATCAAATACATTATCTCTCCCAGGGTTTAAGTCTGTATTAATAACAAACAAAATGTATCGATAATGAATAATTATTTTAAATCTCATTCATAAAATTCAATGACCACATCACATGAGTTCGGAAAACATATAATCAAGCTCAAAAAAGATGCATGAACATGTATGGTCTCAATGTTATTTATTGTTATCAGGCCAGGCACATTGTGAGAGGAAAAAGGTTTTATTTCTTAGCAGAAGTTTAATAACCGCACGCATAAGTTCAATAATCACAGTACAGCAGCATAAGTCTATTTTTGACTGCTTGACATTGCAAATTGACCAGACTTCAGTGTACATGCTGTCATTTCACCACTATTGCTTATTCTTCATGTTTGCCCAAATTCATTACTAGGGTTCTGTTTTCAGGACGCTGTCCATCCAATGCTTGCAGCTTGGTCTTAGTTTTACAGTTTAAATTACTAAGAAGGGGGTGGTAAATGAGGTCTCAGTTGTACAATTTTCTATGTTGATTTAAATGCCATAGTGTTTAATTATCTCATTAGCTCTCATTGTATGCATCTTTAAAGTGAGCCAAATAATATAATTTAAAGATTATTGTATGTTGCTAGATGCTCATATAGCGTTAAAAGGAAAGTCACTTGGTATTTAGTTTTGTTTTTATTATAACAATTTGACATCTCATTATTTATTTGATTAAATCTATCTTGTTTTTGTAAGCAGAAAGTTAGGAAGGGGATGAATAAAAGACACAGAGTCTAGACCTTGAAGGAGAAGCAGATGGATGAGAAAAGGACGCAAAATGAGAGGAAAGAATGAAAGTGATGAACATAAAGAACACCTAATTTAACTGAAAAGGCAAATAAAGGTTCCTCTCAAATTTATTTGCAATTTTGTCTTCTTTCTTACACTATTTTAGACTGTCTCTTAGAAAATCTTGTTAGCCAAGTGGTCTAACTGACCAGCTATCATTTGGAGATGGGCAGCTATCCTGTCAAGGCTTTGTTCCCTTTTTTTTTTTTTTTCGTTTGTTTGTTTCAGTCTTCTTTCTTGATCTTTGATCATCTCTTTGGGTTAAAAAAGGTGCATTATTATGGTCTAAGTGAAAAAGTTGAATTCTGGTTTTTCACTTCGGTTTCAATCGCAGATAGTACACCCCTAGCTTCCATTTCTTCTTTTGACAACTGAAAACAGGGATGACCCCAACCAGGTTTTCGAAGATCACTTATAGTTAATTGCTTCTGTCAAGCTCATCATTAAAATGCAAAGCACACTGCATTTATAGCAAAATGTTGAAAGCCTTGGCTCACCTGATCAGATGGTCAAAAGGCAATCAAGGAGATAGGTCATGGGGGGGGGAGGGGAGGGGAGGGGAGGGGAGGAAAAAGCTGAAAAAACCCATTAACCGAGAAAAAAATATTTTTGTACAGTTGTCCATCTGTTTATAAAATATTACTTAAAATGAGAGGACAGTGAATTCAAATTGCTGAGAACAAAAAATTTTAGTTAAGTGTGGTTTACCATATTTTCTGATGTCTCTTTCTTTTGTTTTTGGAGTGCAGAGATTTATTAACTGCCTGGCTTCTGCATAATTATTGTACCATTTTGTCGGAGGTTTTTAGTCGGTAACGTTGTCAGGTTGTTCCTGCCCACCTCGTCAAATACTGCATACAGTCAGTCTCTCGAGGAATGGAATTTTAGATGAATTTTACTGTGTCCCCACGAAGATGGACAGGAGCAGCGTTACTTGGCAAGTATCGCGTTTCTATGTCTCGGGGAAGGCCATGATCCTTCAGCAGTAACCTGAGATCAGGCTCTATTTTCGTTTCGCTTTGAAAATTACATTGCGGCGGGCAGGGCGAAACGAAAAGAGAGCCTGATACAAACCTTCTACCAAATGTCTGCCGCCCAATTTTGATTGACATTTGCCGAATCAGCCAACCAAAATTACTTCCGTTGCTTGTTTTCCTAGTATGCAAATTTTTCAAGCGTGGGAAAAAAGCAGACTGGCTTTTACAGCTAAAAATAAAACAGTCAGCACAATCACATTTAACTTCTTGCGAGATTAAGGGAAATCTCGAAAGTTATTTCTGTTGACGTAGAAGGTAAGAAGTTTTCGAAAAGACAGCGACACGATGTTTTACCGGTTTTATTTTGGCTAGGCGCGCTCGAATTTAAAATACTGAAATTTCTATTTTTCTGTTGCCTTAATATTTTCCTCGGCAATTTTCCCCGAATCTTTAAAAACAAAAGCAAACAGACAACGAGCGAGGACACCAGCTTTCCTGGTTTATTTTTACAAAGAGCGAAGGAAAAAAACCAGTCTGTTACCTTAAGCCACACTGAATATTGCTTGAACAGCGATTAAGGTTGCTTTCGCAGTGAGCCCCGATTGCGTACCCCTTTCAGTGAGGTCATTCCCGGCTAAACTTTCAAATGAAACCAGTTTAAAGATGGACAGTATTTTGATTTGCACTCGTTTGTTGGTAAATCAAAAGGCACCTTGTTAGCAGTCAACAACTTGCAGAGGGATTCAACTCCGCGATACACTAACATTAGTTTCGTAAATAAAGCAAATCCTGAGAAGATATGAACAACCATATGAATTTTCTGAATTTCCATGGCACATATTAAGGCACATTTTCCTACCATAAAACCATAAAACAATAAAAGAGACAACAAAATCGATCCTTCCCTCCCCCGACGACAGATCATTCTTGAGAACAACCACGAGAGGAATAAGCGCTTTCAACGTCCGGCGTTTCCGACAGCCAATCAGATCTGCCGGCATTGTTCTAACAACCAATCAGCGTTACAGCCAAAATCTGGCTGTAACGAGCACAAACGTGAGAGAGTTTGTTTCAGGCCCAATTTTAGCGGTAGCCGTTAGAGAGAATATATGAGAACCGCTAAAATTGGGCCTGATCTCAGGTTACTTCAGCAGGTACCCCTTCTGCCCTTGATAAAACTTAATCAACACTCCGGAGCTGTTTTTGACTACATTTTTCTCTTCCTGTTGGCGTCTCCATTCCTGGACTCATCACGCTTTGGAACAGCGACATTCAGTAAACAAATGGCGACGACAAGCTTTCGCACGTCGGCTCTTTTAACACGAAGAACTTTTTTAGTGAAGGTCAAAAAAATTTAGTGAACTCGGAGAATAATGAAAATTTATCTAACTATCAACTGTTAAATAAAAGACCTTAACTTTGAAGTATTTCGCTTAACTTTTGCGTATTTCTGACGATCGTTCAACTATGTTTTGCCTGACACCGGTCTCTGCAATGGTTTCAATTAAAATTTCGTGCGGGAAATTTCCCCGGCCGGGACCGGGTACGAGTGCATTGCACATGCTCTTGCGTTTGACCGCGGTTAATAAGTACGTACGCTCGGTCAATCACGTGACAACCAAACGAAAAGAGCTTGACCATATTCAATGAGTATGGGGCTTTGTCTCACGTGCGCGAAGCGCGCATGGCAGCCCCGCTATTACATCATGTGAAAAAGGAAGGATTCTGCGGTCACTTCTAGTTCTTTCCTTATATACATAATTACAGTTTAGTGTGGCAAGGTGAAGAAGAAGATCTCATTCTTCTTTCGTGTTAAAAGTTTCACTTCGGTTCAGCTTACTCTTCCATCACTTTCACGCAATGCACAATGCAATGTCCGAGACAAAACAATAGCTCCTGCCACCACAATTAGCACTCTGTAACCGCTGTTTAAAAATGCGAGAGACGGTTTTATAACTGCGTTATGAAAATGACGCAAAAACAATATATGTAGGTCTTCCTACACTACTATCTTGCGGGGTACATGTAACGAAGGTTTACGTTAATCGATTAATCAATCGAGCATCTCCGCCTAAGCGTGAAAATTTCCCAAATTTTAACTTTTTGACTTCGTTACTCCAACCCTCTTTTTATTAACACACCCCGGGACCGCTCATGAAAAATAACCAGATATACCTTTAACCCGTAAACACTTTATTGGCCACCACCCCAGCCAGTTCTAGAGGGGGAGGGTGTTTCCTTAGGAACTGGTTAGCTCAAATGACCACCACAAACCGCATAATATCAAGCTAAGCTTTAATAATTATTCGATCTAGAAGAAATACATTTATAATTCACAATCAGAACAAACGCAAATCGTCTTATCTCGTAGCTAAATTCAGAAAACTTCAATGTAAACTTACTTCTGTGGCGGGTCGTTACAACAGTCCCACTTTTACAGGTTAGCAAATTCTTTTAACAGATTCTTCAGGTAAGCAGATTTATAGACAGACTGTAAATTATTTCCTTTCTCACTTCGATTCTACTGAAAAACTGGTTTGAATCACAATAACCTAATACTTTTAAATCAATGTATAGAAATAGTGTCAATCACGATTCTTGTCATCAAATAAATCTATCAGTAACAGGCAACGCCTGTTTGATAAACGAAACAGAGGGGAAACCTCGCGTACTTTGCATTTCCATTTCCACCGTTTCATTCCTTGCCTTCATACCCTTAGCCGTTGTTTTACAAATTAATAATATTTACTATTTTTCTGTAATTTTCCTTCTTCGCCCACCTCTCACCCGTTCATAATTCCCTACTACCGTCCTCCTATTTCCTGCCTTCTGTACCCCTCTAACCTCTTAATCCTTCGAGCTACCCCATCCTTGTCGTCGTTTCTGGGTCGTCGTTTCCTAGTTCAGGGCTCGACGTTGCGACCTCTGGGGTCGCCAATGCGACCAGCTTTTACGCAGTGGCGACTAAATTTTCACGCCTGGTCGCCAACCTGGCCTCCGAGATAGGTGACTTTCTTCTTTGGGAAAACGTACACTAATGATAATTTGTTATCCTTTACAAAACTAACGGATAGTTATCGGTTTTTCTAACGCTCTAACCTTTTGCCCAAACGCTTTAACGGTTCGTTTAAAAGGCGTTTTAACGATTTGTCTAGACGCTTTAACGATCTCTTCCAACACTCTAAAGGATTGTTCTTATATGATCTAACAGATGGTCCGTCTAACACTTGACTTTTACTTGAAAGAGGATTGTGAAAATCCCAAGTGCTGAATTCGACGGAGGTCTTATCGACTTTCAGGCAAATCGATCGCAATTCTCAACAGGTCGTCCCGTTTTTCTCCGGGAATGACTTTTAGCGCATCGATTTACAACAGTTTATTGATATGACTCGAACATGTTTCTCGATTTTCGGACTCGATAGCAGATTAGTCTGATAAAGCTTAAGCTAATCGAGAGCCAACGGCGCTTATTTCTCTTAGCTTCTTTTAAACAACTTTCTGTTGAGCGTGACGACCCAAATAAAAGCTCCGCCGTATATATTTTACTGACTTCTAATGAAGTACCGTTGAATTCATGCTGTTTGTCTAACAGACTTTTCGCGAAATCATCTTTTTTGCCCGAAAACATTAGCGACGTTTCCTCTTTCTAGAGACTTTCGATCACGTGCTACACAACCGCGAAATAGATCAAGTTTCACCGATGTTCATTTCTGAACGTGCAAATACGTATACATGGGACGCAAAACAAATTTTGCACATTTTGTTCTTGAATAACTCAAATAAGTTTTTTTTTATTCCTAGAGTTCGTTTATCTAAATGTGTATTCCATTGCTTGTGAATACCTGTGTTGAGGCCTCAAATGTAATAAATGACCCTAAATGTAATAAAGGTCCTAAGTGTAATAACTTTTGGCCCTAAATGTAATAAAGGGTCTAATTATATGTGTAATAGGTTTTAGCCCAAAATATAATGGAAGTCTTAACAGTATACATGTATGTAGTATAACAGCCCCAAGCTTGATAAAGTCCCTGACTGAAACATGCGACGATATTAATGTTATAGCCAGCTGGCGATTCACTTTCTTAGCCCTATTGTAGTCTTCATAGATATTCATTAACTTAGAAAGCGACTAGAGCCCTCAAGAAGTAGGAGAAACACTTAACTACGTCTCGATCGTGTTTCCTACCACATCCCTACATCGTGAAACGCGAGTTATAAACAAATGGAATCTACACAAAAGTTTTCAAAATACAGTAGTAATTTAGTAATTGAAGGAAGTATTAATGTTCATTAGAAACAATCGTGGTAAATTGACTACTTTTGCCTATGGGATTTTTAATGTTGCGCCAAAAAAAAAGGTTTTTTTTTTTTTTACCATTTTCCAAAAGAGTATGTCGGTCGGTCCATACAGAATGCTGTGAACACGAAGTTATATATAAACAGCAAGATATTAAGGGCAGTATATCTTTATAGTTTTTCTGACTTCCCGACTTTGATTTTAATTTCTGCCAGGAGTACTTCTTGAAGTGAATTTTTATGCTAACTTTTTTTCCTGGATTTCACCACATTAATGAAATGATTTTTCAAATAACAGCTGGCTTTCCTGTTTTTCTAGCGATTATATAAGGAACTCTACTTTGAAGACCCAAAATCTTTTTTAGAGCTAAGAAGAAGAAAGTGATGATTGTGATTGTGATGATAATGGTGGTCCAACCACGGTCAACTTCCAAATGAAATACTCGACAAAATAATAGACTTCGCGTTAACTGGAAGTGACATAAGTATTACTAACACCTATAATTCCCTTTGCAAGCTTGGTGAACCCTTTAAAGAACTCACAATTCGTTATATTTGTCGGCTACCACGAATAAGCTACAACAATCGCGACACTGCACGAAATGGCTGTTTCAGCTTGCGCAAGTTGTGCAAAGAATTTGGCCCATACCGTGAGTGGATTTGTGATGGCTCTTAAAGAGATAATAGCCGGCCCCAGATGGATAAAGGCGTGGGTTGAGCTGTTGTTTGCTGGGGTTGGAACTTGGTTTTATGTTACCAGTGCAGGGTTGTCACTAAGGGCCGGGGGCCGGGGATTTTCCCCGGCTACTCCGAGCATAACCCCCGGCTACTTTCGTCGTTAAATTAAAACAAAAGAGCAGACCTTTGAAACACACAAAGACTATCCATCAAACTAAATGACGGTTTCATCTGCAGCAGGCTTAAGTAATTTTGAAATACTCCGTGCAAAAACTAAGAAATGTCGGGAAAAGACATCTGACTTAGATTTGGTACTAGTACACACGTACCTAAACTCTCCGTTGGCAAAATGTCAGTAGGGAGTTTTAGCAACGACGACAGCGACGGTAACGAGAACGTCGCTGCCGTCACTTTTGTTGATGCTAAAAGTTCCTAGTTTCAACCGTTGTGTCGGCTTTGTGTTGAACATGTCAAAGAAGTGGCAAGGGAATCTGCACGCTTTGTTCACGATGAAGGACCTGAGCAGATCTTTGTTGACATCACAGAAGAAGTTGAGGCTTCATCCGAGCGTTAAATCTCCCTGATGCTGATGATGATGATAATGAGGATTCAGTGATGAAGGCTTTGAAGATGAAGACTATGACTGATTGCTATGTTTAATAAAGTGACATTTAAGTGACCAGGTCTACATTTAGCTTTAGGTATCGAATATATTAAATAACGCACGGTCAATGGGAAATGTTCGATCATTGTCCGCAGGTCATGATTACATCCTCTCAGTTCTACTTCCAAGAAGTTATATATAAAAGGGAAGTTAAGCATTCTTCTCCTTGAGTCTCGTTTTGACATCTCAGCTTCGTTTATAAGGTATTAGCCCTGTTTTTTAAAACTTTTCCGTGGGTCAGTTTGTTCGTATGTTCAGTGACGTTTCGTTCATAAATTCGAGACCACTAATGTCACCAGTTGTGCAGTTTAGTTTTGCCATGTTTTATCCCGCGATTTTCCGTACGTTACGCTTGTTTTAGCCTTATTAGATTACATCATACTTTTATTTTTCAACAAACCATAGTAACCTTATGTTTATGATGCTTTTTCTTACATTCATCGTCCGCTTGTCTTCTTTCCGCTTCTCCTTTGGTTAATTCATTTGTAATATTACTTTTACCTTTGTTTGCCGTAAGTTATTTCATTCTTACGTGTAACTAAATGAGGATTTACAAGCGATTTTACAGCGCATGTTAATTCATTTGCACCATATAAGAATCGATTGTCCTTTCCACATTTTTAACATTAGTAAAGTATCGTTGTGATTTAACACTTCACTGGCCAGCATGCGCCTTGTCTGCGTGAAGATAAGACTGCGCCTACCTGTCATTTTTTTCAGACCCGGTGCTTACATGTATATTACCATTTGGCGGCCATTACAAAAACCCTCCAACGAGCCTTTACGTAAAGAAAAAAACTTATTATTTTAGTGTCTCAGAATGTTGTAGTTCTCTTTAATAAAGAAGTTATCCTCATAAAAACGCTAATGGTAGCTGTACTCTTGATGAAGATTTCTTTTTTGGGGCGGTAATGCCTCTGGAAAACGGTAGAAGTTGCACTTCAAAAACTTCTTGGGGGGGAGGGGAGGGGGCTCCATGACTGCTTGCGACTTCCCCGGCTACTAACAACAAATACCCGGCAACTTGAAATGTTAATGACAACCCTGCCAGTGTATGGTGGAAAGGACGAGGGAGCAATTAAAGTACACTTACTTGCACTTATTTGTGACATTTGACATTTTTGGCCTTTGCCTATGAAACAGATTTTTTTTAGTTCAATCTAATGGATGAAGTTACAGTTTCTTGAGAAAATTTGCTTTAATAAACGAGGATCTTTTGTTTTGTTACATAAGTTTTAAGCTGCGACAGTCCTTTTTTGACAATAAAGAGATCTTAAAAAATTTGCTTCACATCATGGACCTCTGTTTTCAAGTTGTCGTTAAAGAAGTATTATTGATAACAATGCTAACTATTAAAACCTATTTACAATTAATTACTATTCGGTCAAAGGACTGTTTACAATTCACTTCGATTAAACACTCTTTTCAGGTAATAATGACAATAAAAATAACAGTGATAATGATATCAATAACTGAATAATAAGTTGTTTCTCAAATGGCTTTATAGGGGATCTGCCTGGGGTATTTAGTGTTTGATATTCCCTAGACACATTCTGGCGCTCAGTTAACCTGTAATAAGGCTAAAAGCAAACGCTATGAAATCGTCTTATGACCCTAAGCATATAAAAAGTTGAAAGAATTACACTTAGGACCTTTATAACATTTAGGGTCAAAAGTTGTTACACTTAGGACCTTTATTACATTTAGGGCCAAAAGTTATTACACTTAGGACCTTTAATACATTTAGGGTCATTTATTACATTTGAGGCCTCAACACCTGTTTGAGGAGATTTACGCCTGAGTACGGGTTCATTTTCCCGAACACCGGCTAGTAATCGAGCCTCGAGCGAAAACCGTTCGAAAGAAAGTTCAAAGGAAGTCTAAAGCATTCTTTTTCTGTTAAGGCTAAGTAAAAGATTTTAAGTTATTGTATTCCATTAGTTCTTAAATATAATATTTGGCGACTAGAAGACTTGTTCTGGCGACCAAAAATGAAAACTTGGGGGCCAGCTGGCCCCAACATTTTTTTCTGAAAGTCGAGCACTGTAGGTCGTTGTTTTCTAGGTCGTCGTTTTCTAGGTCGTAGGTCTTCGTTTTTTAGGTCGTCGTTTTCTAGACACCCATCTTTAATAGAATGGAAATTTTCCTGTATAAAAAAAAGCTAAAAAAAAAACTTAACTGAAAACTGCGAGAAAAACTATAAACAAACCTGTAGTAAACAGAAAATCGCCAACGTTTCATCTGTGAACGAGCGTCACAAAATACATACCAGCTCCCGGGCGAGAAAACTGAACACAGGAGATCGAAGCAAAATGTGGGCCGGTCCAAGATGGCGTCCAAAGGTATACAGAACGGTTACTACTTCATGTACGGTACGCAAAAAGACTCAAATAGTATGCGTTGTCCTTCGTCAAAACGCAAAAAATATTCCAAAAACCCGAACACAGTAAAAAGTATGTCTTTCTGTCTAAATGTATTGAAAATGAGGTGCTAAGAGAAAAGTCGAGGAAAATGAGGCAGAGAAACTAAACAAGCTACTTATTGCCCCCGCAGGGATTTCGCCCAGAAGGCGAAATCCCGGGGAGGCACTCTAGTAACTCGCGCATATATTGAGGAAAGTACTTACAGTTGAAATATACAGTCGTACAGTCAAAAAAGAAAAAATCTCGATTTGCTTGAACAGGGGCCGCAAGGAATCGGTAGGTAATGATGACGTTTCTATTGTTTGCGCCCGCAAGTACGAAATGGTTAGGATGACGTTAAGTCAGAACATCCCCAAGGGACCGCTTAGGTAGATTTTGTGACATTTATTGTGCAGTCATACTTCGACACTCTTTTGCGTTCCGTGTTATCAGTGACATTCTGTGGAGCAGTTGTTTCAGTGAAAGTTATGGACCAAAATTTAAACGACACTCGCAAAGCGCAGAAGAAGTTATAAAGTGCGTATAACTGTGTATATATAAACACTTGGAGAGTTTGCCAGACACGAGTTCACAAATCTTTCATTGGAAACCTTGCCAGACACTCTTTCTCTCTCTTTGACCGGAATAAGACTCAGCCCCAAACAAGCAAGACGAGTGAACAACGGCTACCTTCTCACTAGCAGAACGATGGACGATTACAGAAATTCGCCGACAATCAAATTCTGTGCTGACTTATTGCCTGCTCACAGATGTCCTTCCGCTATAAAGTTTAAAATAAGACTAGAATGCGCGAGTGTGAATTGATCAAACGTCCTTTTTAATTTCTAAGGCTTCCTTTCCGGCAAATAAAATGAACCGAATGTCAAAGTGAAAGAGAAATAGCGAAAAATTCAACTTCCAATTAAATCTTTTCTTATGGTTTAGAATAAACTATTCTCGAAACTGAGAATGTTTTGATTAAAGCTGTGTACGAAATCGACCTGAAACTATGCATGGAACCTTTCGTTTCCTGTATTCATCTCACCTATTGTATAGACTGTGTGTGAAAATCTTCCTTGTGAATCGGTACAGAGCGGGGGCAGCTGTAGTGTCAACTATTACTAGTAACAGACTACCGTAAACGCTACGGTAAAAAATAAAGAACAATCAAAGAAAGACTATCGTCAACTCGTGGGAACGTTGAATGTTTAGAAAATAATCAAATGGTTATCAACTCTGGTTTTCCCACAGTAAACTGTAGGAAATGATAGAAATTCAGATTGTTTATCTATTCAATATACAATCTTTTCTCTCGGAAACACAATACTTTTCTTGCTGTTTAGTGCAATTTGCTGCCAATTTAGTCTGTTAGTCCATTATGGCATTATTGTGTCACAGTTGATGGTTTGCAAATGTTGTGGATAATTTTGCATCTCTGAACCTCAAGAATGAAATAGATTTATGTCATTTATGCCCTTGGAAGCTTAAGAAAACAATTTAAAGGTGGATATTCTAGGGTTAAAAGTGAAGCTCTAGTTACTAATACGTGTAAACAAAAAATTTAATCGTGTAATGCTAAATGTGGACGACAATGAAAATGGCTTCAAGACTAATAGATCGTTTTCACTGTCACGCAACAAAAAATTAAATTGGAAACCGTCCAGAGGAAGAAGCCAAGAAAATGAAATGTTGTAAAAGACTAATATATAAACAATTTGTCCAAGTCTCAGGTCTTTGTGGCCCATAGTTTCTGAGTTTCTTGCCGAAACGTTTCACGCACCTTTGTAGAGCTTTGTATGGAGACGCCATATTGGTGCACCGTTTTGGTGCACCAATATGGCCGCCGGAAATCAACAAAAACATCTGAAGTTCACTTTTTCTATAAAAGCTCTTTCTTTTCACTCGAGAACTAGCATACGTACACATAAACATATCTTCTAATACTTGAAGTGATTATACTGCTGAAAATCAAGAGAAGAGACTTTTTTTCAGCGAGACAGCATTGCTATTTTGGTGTCACGCACTGTGAAAACTCGGAAGTTCAAATTGCTGTATTTTCGAAACGAAACATGCTACGGAAACGGAAACCTGCACAAAGATTTACTTTTTGTTTATCTTCAACCTAGTGTAAATAAGAATTCGTAAAACCCCACTATTTTGACTTTACAATTTGATGACGTCACATTGAAAACCATCTATAGATCTAATTAGCAAAAAAAACAAACAAACAAACAAATTGCACGTGCAGCAAACTTTTTCTTCTAATTAGCAAAAAAAAAATTGTTTTCCCTTGCCGTTGTTTTGCACGACTACAACGCTGTTTTGTATGACTAAAAGGTCAAACTTCCTAGTTACACGTCACATTATTTTTATGAAGGAATTGTCGTATGTGCTTACCCAATATTTTGTTTCCTGTGTTCATGTTCGCTTTAATTTTTTAATTTTCACTGCCGCTCATTTTCACCTTGCTGGCCGCTAGCATTTTTCACTTTCTCACCGTCGCTTTGAATTTCCATGTTTTTCTTCCTACGAAATTCGTCTCCTTTGTTTTCAATAACTCGCTCTAGCTCTAAGTCTCTGTTATCCACGTTAGCGTAAACATAAAAAATAACGCCAAAAAAGACACGACTTTGTTGTTGTTTTTTCTTTCTAAAAGTCCGGGCGGCCATGTGATTTCCTTCCAAATAAAACCTGGAGTTGAATTTGGGTTGCCATACCTGTTGATTGAGTTATTTTACATTGGTATGCCTGTGGTTAGGACGGACGGTCGAGTGGGCGGTCAGTCGGTCGGTGTACGGTCACGGGATTACCAAATTTTCTCGGATGGGTAGATTACCACATTTCCTTAGCTAGAGCCGCGCGTGGAGCTCCGCTAGTAACAAAAAAATGCTTTCGCAAATCGAAAATATGAAAAAAGTTTACGTTCGAAAGTAAATGAATAAATAAATCGGGAAAACGTGAATTGTTTTGTGTGTCCATTCTCTCGTACAAATACAATAGTAATCCACCAGGCCTATTATAGTCAAATTCGTTGTATCGCGCTGCGTGTTTTCAAACTTCGAATGGGTTTTTCTGTTCCGTCAAGAGTGAGATGGACTTAATGCAAATCACAATGCAACGCACTCACCCAGCTTGGCCCGCAAAAACAAATTTGAGACTGACCCTATACTGCTCAAGAATGCGATCACAAGCAGCGAACCTTGAAACACAGAAACAAACAAAGTAGATCGAAATGCACCAATCACAACTAAGCATTTTTTTCCTAAGACGTCCGCTAAGATGATTGACGGAACAGAAAAACCCAGCGCGATACAACCAATTTGGCTATAATACATTATATTATATGTACCGTAGCTCCTCACAAAATTGGGGGGGGGGGGGGGGAGCTTATTTAATTTAGCAAAGAGGATGGCATTAGTTCTCCATAAAGAACAAGAATGCATAGTGAAGAAGCTCATGTGCAAGAAGTTGGAGGTCATGCAGCCGAGGATGAAAGTTTTTCAGTCGTGATTGATTAATACAGTCTTATCATTCAAGTTAGTAAATAATAATGAGGGAAGGGGGGGGGGGGGGGGGGGGGCTTGATAACTTTCTTCCCCAGAAAAGGGAGGGCTTATTAGGGAGCGGGCTTATTTTAGGATTTACGGATTTACGGTATGATAATATGCCTTTCTGATCTCGTTTGTTACGCGGCGGCCATTTTGTCTCAGGAGTTTTACAAAGCTTTGCTTATGCACGTCTAGCCTCGTAGAGAGAACGAGGCTAGCCGTGCATAAACAAAGATTTTTAAATTTCCTGAGACAAAATGGCCGCTTAGTGACAAAAGTCTATAGACCTCTTTAGCTTGTATGTTTTGTTTTCCCAATACAGGTCATGTGATAATACTCTAGAGAACTGTTTCTTTCAAATTTCGTCTTATTCACGTGCATATCTACGCATAAATTATGAAAAGACAAATGGTCAAGTTCCCCTGGGACAACAGTAGGTCTAACCAGTAAAAAAAGAAACTTAACACGTGCAGCACACTTTTTTTGTACATTTCTTTGCCGCTTTTCTGCACGACTAGAACGTGAAACTACCAGAAACTTCCTAGTCACACGTTTTATGTTTTTTGGGGGAACTGTCATACGTGTTCTTGTTTGCTTTTTTTCACTTCCGCTCATTTCTCATTTGTTGCCGCTAGCATTTCTCATTTTCTCACTGCCGCTACAAAATTTTCATGTTGTTCTTCCAACAAACAATGTCTCCTTTGTTTTTTCTCTCTCTCGCTCTAGCTCTCTGTCGCCAGTCTTTTTCTCGTTGAGCTTCGCTGGCCTGTCGCCTACTTTCTCTTTTTCTCAGTCTTTCTCTTGTGGAAATGACAATTAATCTAAGGTTAAAACTTTGGACAACACTGATACAAAAACAATTTCCGCTTTCCGTTTTCGTCTTTGTTGACTCTTTAGTTGTCTCTGCTTCACAACACGCGGGTGGCTATAAGATTACCCGCCAAAAATCCTCGAGTTGCATTTGGGTTGCCATACCTGTTCAGAGATTGAGTTATTTTACATTGGTATGCCTGTGGTGCGGACGGGCGTACGGTCACTTGATTACCAAAATCACTTGGATGGGTAGATTACCACACTTACTTAGGTATGGGGCTACGCTCACGCGCGTGGAGCTCCGCTGTTAATAGGCCGGCATTCTGAAAGAGGTCTATGACCTTTTACTCCTTTCAAGCTTTCCCATGATCCTTCCAATGAAAATACCAGACGTGAATGTGTATGAGGCAGGTTTTACTTTTATCATCGTGTCTACCTTAAGAGTTCAGCTAAAAGAGCGAGCGAGAAGGTAACTGTCTTATAGGTTAACAGGACAGTGTTTTTGTTTCTCTCCACATGGTGTTTTAGAATTCAAGGTACGAGCTTTAGGAGATGCGTACTGTATTTGGTCATTCAATTTACTTCCCTTTTATTGCAATTTATTGTCATGTAGAGCACCTTACCATTACACAAACCACCCGGGAGGGGGGGAAATCATGTGCACAAACATAAAACTGTAAAATTTGACGTGGTGGAAGAACGGTCCGCTACAAAGTATATACAATTTAGCTGAACAAAAAATTGCATCGCCTCAAATCGCAGCCAATATGTGCTGAAGCTTTCCAAAAGGAGTGCCATGAATCATTTCATTTTCCAAGCGGAATTTCCGGTTTGCCCTTGTAAATGGTTGTCCGTCAGCTTATATAGGTGTCCGTTAAGAGAGAGTTGATTGTCAATGCCTTAACTTGAAAAGGTTGGCTAAAAAATGTCCCGCAAAACGAGAAAGTTATCGGGTAAACATATGAAAGTGAATTAAAGGGAGTAGGGGTGGAGAAAAAGTCGGCGGTTAAGGCCCGGGATAGGCGAAGTTTAGCAGAATATCGAGGTTTTTCGGCATTTCTCGAGAGCCGTAAACGTTAAGAAGTCAAGTTACCAGTACCTTGCCGTCGGTTAGCCTCCTCAGTTAGCTTAATTGCGCGCCCGCAAAACAAAGTCACCAGATACGTAGGCTACGGTTTGAGGTTCACGTTTGTACATCTGGACCACGCTCTGGAGGTTTTAAAGGTGATATACCGCAGGGTTTTTTTTACAACCTAAAACATCACAATCCACGCGTAAACCGCTAATATGAAGTCGGGCAACGCGAAAACCGTAGCCGACGGTCTTCACAGCCTGTGAAAAGTAAAACACTGTGTTTGCTTTTAAGGAGATTTATTGACTTAAAAATTAGCAAAAATATATACAATAAATTATATTTAATAAAGCTGCCCGTATACCAACAAAGGTACTGTATTAAGTATCATAATTTGTTAATGAAAAATTCCTGATTTTTTCGCGGAATTTATTGAAAATTCATTAGACAAGAAAACCCACCTAAGACAGAAAATTCGAACAAGCTCTTACTGCACAGGTTTCCCAATCTTAATTTTATGAACCAATTCGTTGCATTCCTATGCAAATCCTCATTAAATCATTGTAACTTAAACCTCAGTCACAAGTCAAGGTTTAATAGTCGAGTATCTTAAGATGCTTTATTGGGCTGTGTTTTTATCAAACCGCTTTTGCGGTCGCGACCGAAATTCATAGTATCTCAGGAAATCAAGTGTCCGAAAATTTATCTAAACACGACAAGAATGCAAAAATAAACCCTTGAATTAATTTTCGAATGTGCGCGTATCCTGGGAATTTGCGAAATATCTTAGTGTAAATCTCAACTCTTATTCGTAATACTTTTAGAGATAATTTCGTTATGCCTTGAATTACATGTAATTATGAATGGATCAGGCCAGGGCAAAATTCAAAGACTACGAACGTGTCTCTAAAATTAACAATTAAATTTCAATTATCTGTAATTCTCTTTGCTTCCTTTGTATTTCCCTCCAGAGAAAGAAAATCGTCCTATATAACGTAAATAATAAGTAAAAAAAATACAAAAATAAAACTGCTTAAAAAGCGTCCAATATATCCCGATTTATCACCTTTTTTGATTCGTTAAGACTCGTGTATTTTTAGGTCGTTATAATTACAACGACAAGATTATAGATACCAGATGAACAAGTTAACTCACTGGATTGATAAAATTCAAAATCATGTTTATATTGGGACTGATTACATGAGCCACTCGGGCTGGCTCGCTTTGCCATGTGAAGATTTCGGCTAGTTAATTCAACACAACAAAAATTAATTCAGTGATTATTAGCTGACAAAAGGCCCAGCCTGGTTAGCCAGCATACCGGTATTGAGACGCCAGCTCCGAGATCACCGGGCTTGACTGTTACTGTTCGCCAGCAACAGAACAGCGGGGTAATGCACTGATCATGCGCACAGCTTTCACTCTCCCTGTAAACATGGCGGCTCCGTATGTATTGCCTGGTCAAAAGTCACCTCTGGTAAAGCGGGGAAGCCTAGCTAATATAATCAACCCCCAAAGTTGAAACAAACGGATCGACAACTAAGATATCTCAAAATTTGCTTGTCGTTTATACAATAGTTGTTCTTTCTGTCAAATAAAAAAGGTGCCTCATGAGTCAAACGAACATAAGATTCTACTCTTCAGATGATACTGTTTTCTGTGTTGTTAGTGTGTGCCGTCACCCAAGGAAACTAACAATAGCACACAATTCCAAAAAAGAACAAAACAAGCGTTTAAATTAAGACTAAAACAATTGCCAAAAGCGAGAGATAGCGAGAACTCCTCGCTGTGCACACCATCTCGGCGGTCTGTACGTAACACAGGCATACCAACCTCCATTGTCTTACGGACTACGCTCTATGGTGGCGGCTACAGTAAAAACAACGAAAAACCTCACAGACATGAAGACGGTGTTGATATTTGTTGATATGTGATAGTTTTGTCGCTCTTATGCTCGCGAAAGCGGTCATAAATCGTCTATTAAAGCACAGTCGCGAAACAAACACAGGACCGGAAGTGTTATCTAAGCCGTGCGGACGAGTCCAAATAATCATTGCCGTCACTTTCGGCCGAGTCCAAAAAAACTACAGCTAAAATGGATCTAAGGAGATATTCTTGTTATTAAGTAGCGTTTCATTCACCATGAAGTGGAAATATTGGTAACGGTACGTGTAAAAATATCTTTTCTCAAATTAAAACAGAGGATTTTCTTAATCCCAGAGAAAAATTCTCTACGCCCGCATAAAATCCTTTGATTAATTTCTTCAACACTAAAAATTTTCCTAGCAAACTGTCAAACTGTTTCGCAAATATAAGGAACGGAAGAGACCAATTAAAATGGCATCCTTAGCTTTACAGTACTTTACCGTTTTTTTGAAATTTTTTTCTCCTCTGACCGCCGTCAACGGTGACATTTGATCCGCAGATATTCTGAACAGACCGCAGAGATGGTGCAACTAGTATCTAGATCTCTTATTATTTGTAACCTACTCATTATAAATCCGAGCCCTCATCTCAACAGTCACTTTCTCCAGGCAGTTCCTTGTCAAGCTTTTTCTCTGGTTGAGGTCTGCGTGGAGCAAAAATACTGGTGATGTCCGTAAATTCTTCCACTTGCGTTCGGGTCTGGTAAAGAGGATTGAAGAAACCGCATGCTTCAACAACTTGTGGTTCTTCATTGAAAGGTTTCTCTTTTTTCTTTGGCGTCTCATACGTCGGTGGTCCGGTGTTTTTGTCAGCTTGCTTTTCCTGCTTGACCGGTACAGCGTAGAGCGTATTCCCGTCCCCACTTGCGCCAGCTTCCGTCTTTTGCTGTTGGCAAGCATGGAAATAATTTTTAAAGCACGTGATTTATTTAGCTAATGCCCTGTTCACAACACCACCACCACCATCATCATCATTATTATTATCACTATTATTATTACAGACAAATTCCGTAAATACGGACAGTGGGGATTCATAGAAAGAGTCCGTATTTAACGGGTTGAATTTAGAGAAAATGTAAGGGCTTTCTTTCCCCAGGGACAAAGAAAACGGTCCGTAATAATAAGCGGGTGTCCATAAAGCGAGGTTTGACTGTATTATTATTAATATTAATATTAATACTATTATCGTTATCATTATCATCATTATTATTATAATTATTATTATGTATATCATTATCACTATCATATGAGAGTCAAAAGGAAGTGCCTTTTAGGGAGTGTGTGAGGTGTCCGTTAAAAGAGATCTGTTTGTAAAAATGTGTTACTGTATAACCTTTATTGTGATCACATTCAAAGCAAACGAGAAAAATAGTCCTACCTGTCTGTAAAGTGAAAACATGGGATTGGCAAAACCGGTGGGAGGCTTAGCACCATCCTTTTCCTCTTTGAAATCGTCCTCATCTTCTTCTTCTTCTTCTTCTTCTTCCTCCTTTCCTGGCCTGAATCGGGAGTACATTGGATTTTCAAATCCAGTTGTTGATTCAGATCGCTTCACGCTGGGTGTGCCATATTTTCGACCAGGTTCCTGATAGATTGGGTTGTCCAGCATAGTGATGTTCGCTTCCTCTTCAGTGGTGCCATATATCGGGTTTATTGCCGCAGTTTCCGTTTCCTGATTGGCCATATGATGCCTGTACATGACATCGGTGTACGTTTCGTCGTCAGTGTTGTCTCTAAACCGCTGGCTTCTGATGAGTCTGCGCTCCTTTGCGGTTAGGCTATTCCTTCGGCAGAGTAGCAGCGATACCGCAAGTACAATCAATAGGAGACCCCCGGTTGCTCCGATAACATAATACATGCGTTTACTCATGAAATACTTGTTGTCCGTTAAGGGCGAGTCCTCAGCTTCTTGTGCAACGCAGCTTGAAATACCTAAATAATCAACTCTCCGAGCGGTAGCCTCACAAAGCTGGTAGTTAAAATTATCTGGGGATTCTTCCATCGCGGATGCACTGCAAGTATTGTTAATACTGCACAGAACAGTCTTCTTTGGAACGCCCACAAGTTTATCGTCTGATTTAACAAGAATGACAAAGTCCACCGTATTGCTCTCAACTGGTGCGCTTCTTTTAGCTTTGGAGGCGCGTTCCAGTTTTGGACTAATGATATAAATGTCTTCTGCATTGACATCTGTAGAATCGTACTGATCATTTCTTACCTCCGTCATGGGAAATGTGAGTGCCCCCGTGAAATTCTCAAGTTGCAGCTGCCACTGCTGGTCTGCAGTATCCACTCCTTCAGGGAAACTCAACGAGACAATGTTGTCAACGGATATACAATAAAAAGAGTTATATTTTAGCGCGTTTGGTGGGACGCAAATTTCTTGATCTTGGCACGACTCTTCTAAACAAACACCAGGTTTTCTTTGGCATCGCGTCCCAAAAAACCCAGAGCCGCTGCAGTTGCAAGTAAATTGGTTGATTCCATCTAAGCAAACCCCCTCCGCACAAGGCTCACTAGCACAATCATCTATATTTATTTCACAATGCAGACCTGTAAAACCAATCACACAGCTGCAGTTGTATCCATTTAAGTACATCAGACATGTAGCGTTGTTTTGACAAGGGTTCGACAGGCAGAAGTTAATCATATTCGAACAACTCGTTCCGTTATGGTATCCCCTGGGGCACGTGCAGTTGTAATAATTCACGTAATCATGACACGTGCCATTTCCGCACGGGCTCGACTGACACTCATCTATTTCAGAACAGTTGACACGACCGTCACCCGAGTATCCCACGTTGCATGGACATGTGTAATTCTGCCAATCAACACGTCTGCACTTGGAATTCTCTTGACACGGAGACGACCAACAAGGGTCAATTTTGGTCACGTTAACGTCAACGGTGCCGTTAAACGACAGCGGGGGAATTCCATTATCTTCCGCTTCAATAAGAACCTCATAGATACGGTAGTGGTTATAACTGAGATGCGACTTAACTGTCAGGTAGGGCAGGTCCCCTTTTGCGTCATTGACTACAGAAGAAGTGTCGTCACAGGAATCTTTGATAGCAAACGTGTCCTGATGATACAGAAGTGTATAATTTATTTTTTGGCTGCGTTCAGGGTTACTGGATGTGATCTGCGCGATACAGTAACCGATCGAAACGTTTTCTGGAATGGAAATATTATCAGGAATTAGTCGGATGTCAGTTGGTGGTTCATTGACGTCAACAACACGGATATTGACGTCACTAATGACGTGAAGTGGAGGTCCTGTTTGTTCCACTGGTACATCCGTAGCTTGAATTTTGACCATCAGCACTGCAGGCACATGTAAAGCCTCATAATCTAAGAATGATGAATTTATAACATAGAGCTGGTCTCCACTGTTGTTAACCTGGAAAAAAAATCATTCCAACAAAGAATTGAGAATGTATGTTCTTCTTACTTTCCTAAGTGATAAAATCTTAATTTTTAACCCCTTGAATACGATTGTCACTCAAATGCGGTTCAAAGTCAGGTTTCCGATAAAGGACTGAAGGCGAGGTTCATTCCAAAATGGCAGGATTTTTTCTTTTCGCCAACAAAACGATTATACAAAGGTAGGTTACTCACCGAAATTACGACTTCCAAAGGGCTTTCCAATCCTATGAAAATTCTAGTCTAAAGAAGCCCGGAATTCGAGATCTGGGCGCCGCCATCTTGGAGAACTCTTAGCAGCCTGGTGACAAGTGTGTTACGGCAACGCGCTCAACCTAAGTTTGTCAAATCACTCACAACTTCTTGTTTCCTCGTTACGGAGCTGCACAAGAGGTTATGTCCACAAAAAAAAAACAATCCGAAACGAAGAAAAAAGAAATGTTGAGTGATTTAATCTTTCAGCCAACTCAGATTGACGTCACGTACTCGTCAACATGCTGCTAGGAATTCTCCAAGACGGCGGCCCCAGATCTCGAATTTCAGGCTACTTTAGACGAGACTTTGATAGGTTTGGAAAGCTCTTTCGAAGCTGAAATTTAGGTGAGTAACCAACCTTTGCATAATCTTTTTGTCGGTGAAAATAAAATAACTGTTATTTTGGAATGAACTTCTCCTTTAACATGAGAAACAACCGACATTTCGCGATGCCGCCATTGGTTTTCGCGCCAAGTGACGTCTGAGCAACGACTGCAGAGATTCCATACTAATGACGTGTCACTAGCTTTCGATTGGTCCGGCGTGCCGCAAGGGAAATTTGCTTTAACTAATCAAAGCACTATACTACATCTTGGTGGTAACACGTCATCAATATGGAATTTCTGCGCTTGTTCATCGAGCGTTTAATACATGAGCCCCTGGCTCGGGAGATCGGGCAACCACTCCTCACGCTATCGAGCTTAAATAAAATTAATTTAATTTAATTTTTAATTTTTTTTACCACACAACAGAGCACGGGCAAGGCTTCCACATTTGTTTTATGATAAAGAATCCATTAAATTCCCCACGCACTACATTCTAATTTTCAAAACAAACTGTTTATTGACGTCCATAGGAGTTTCATTTTATTTTCAAAGCGAACGAGAGTGTCACCAGAATGTTTTATACTCTCATAAAGCATCAACCAATCAGAGTGCGCGATATTTCTTAACTACTTACTACTTTACTACTTCTTTAACTTTACTACTACTACTACTCATTCTGAAAGAAAAACCAACAACAACAACAAAATGCATTTTTACCTGGAAGACAGACGAGTAATTGCCAATGACTGTAAAGATGTGCTTCTGCCCAATATCCGGATCCTTGCACGTGACATTTCCTACGATGTAACCGACCTGAACATTTTCCTGTATGACCGTAACACCATAAAAGCGAAGGTCGAACGGCGCCTCGTTGACATCAGAAACTTGAACGCTGAAACTTCGTTGAATGGAATATGGAGGATTTCCATTGTCAACACAGTTGACAGTAACTGTTTGATAGAAAACAAAAATTCAGTTTGTCGTGAGTTCGAATCAAGACCGTTAAACTGAACTACAGTGGAAGCTGTCATGAGCGCGGGACACCCTCGGGACGGGAAAAAGGTGTCCATAACTGGAGCTGAGACGCGTACGGGAAGGTAAAAATACAGAGTTCGTTTGGGAGTTGAGAAAAAGGGGGTTTGTAAAGGTGGCCGTAAACAAAGATGTGATCCGCTTATAAGAGTGTCCGTTAGGAGAGATTCCAGTGTATGTCTGTTTATAAAATCACTTAGAATCTACAACCATCAGTTACTAAACACTTTGCCTCGTTTATTGCTTTTCAAGCTTCCTGATTGTTAACCGAGTCTTAGTTATCGGCCAGTTATAGTCAAACCGCCCGTGAGCGACCACCCAATACGCGAAGGTTCAGTGATCGCTTACGGGAGGTTCCAACTGTAGTGATTTCACTGGGGAAATTTTGGTGTTTTGGATAGGCGGTAGCTTATGGGAGGTGGTCGCATATCATAGACTTGAGGTTCGACTGCATAACAATAACTAAGTTCCAGCCCCTAACCCGATCCTGAGAACGACGTTGGTTTAAAGTTAGCGGAAGCTGCCGGCAGCTTTCTCACAAAAATATGAACTTATACAGAACGATACATACGTTGTAATGGAGTCCCCATGAGACTTTCATAGTCCAAGTTAGCCCCTTGTTTGACACGAATCTCTGAGGATGACTTAGAAAGGGAGCTGATGTTAAAGTTATTTCCTCCTTCAAGAAGCATACAGCGATGTTGCTGCCCTACATCCTCATCGACGACGCTCAGATTTGTCAGCGAGGTTCCAGTCGGGCTGTTCTCGGCAATCACAACTGTGTACGTCACATTATCGGGTATCGAGAGGGACGAGTTTAAGATTATCTCTGACGGCCGATCGTTGCTGTCGAGAACTTTGATACTCACAACGTCCTGTATTGGAAAGTTAATAGATTTATCTGAGTTTTTTAATTAACATAATATGCAGAAAACATAGAGCCTTACATGGCTCCTAGATCCAAAGTCTTAGGGAGTATTCATTTGCAAGATTGTTACAACAAAAAACGTTAGCTCTTGTCCGAACGAGCACAGCCCTTCCTCAACGAGATTTACTTTGTTACTCTGTATAATTGTTATGCCTAGGTGAACTACACTCAAACAAGAAAGCATTGAAACAAACCTCTTTGGAGTATGGAGGGGAGCCGTTATCAGTAGCCTCAATGGTTACATTAATTTCTGGTGTTGTTTCATAATCTAATGAAAAGTTGCTCAACAGCAAGTTGTTTTCTCTGACAGTAAACCAATCTGAAAAAAAGCAAGAATCAATTTTTGCCTTCAGCAGAGACTTCCAGAGCTTCCTTAGTATAAGGTTGTTGTGCATAAGTGATATGGATTCATTAATTGATCCAAAAATGTTTGTTCAATTTTAAATGGTTGTTAACGTGTGTATAACGCTTAGGGGCCGACTATTTGACTTTTGAGCGGGAATTGGGGGGAGGGGGCGGGGCAGGGAGGTGGTATGCGTCATTTCAGAAAAAAAATATCCCGCAGTCTGATTTCCAGGAAAAAAAAGCCTTGTAAAAAAATACCTGGGAAAGTAATTCCTACAATGAAAAAATATCTTTCATGGTGTATAATGCTGGAAAAAAATCTTACACCATTGTATGTCATTGTATATCACCAGAGGTTTGAGAAAAAGTTCTTACCCAAACAAAATCACCCATACCGCGCTAAAAAGTCAAATGGTCGGCCCCTTACTAACCTGTATCTTTGACAGTAAAGAAATGACTTTGATTGACATCTTGATCTTGAGCCCGCAATACGCCAACAACTGCTCCAGCGGTAGCATTTTCGTAGATTCCGTCTGACAAAAGACTTATTCCGGTGGGCTGGTCATTTGTGTCAATTACCTAAAATGAAATCAAAGTTACCTTCATAATTTGAACACTCCCTTGAATATCACCAGAATAGAAGACAGGTAATATGTCACAATAAGCTTTCTGCCGTAATTAAGCATATTGACAATGAAGGTAGCAACAAAGGGATTCCATTACCACAATTAAAAGGTACAAACGCTTTGCACCGCACATTGAATACTATCATTCTCTTTTCTGCATCAAGACCTCTTTATTTAACCGCTTTTTTATCTTTTTATTTTTTGAGCGATAGGCGAAGTCTGATGACAAGAAAGCCCCGGTGATGTACACTGGGGACGGGGTAAAGAGACAAGAAGCCGTTTTCACCCAACCCTGGTCTTCCCTGATCAGTTCTGTCGCTACTTTCATCATGAATTTGTTTACAATTAGAGGAGCACCGTGATCTGCAAATGAAAGAAGTATCAGTATGTTTCGGCGAAGTGGTGATACTTGTCATTTCTTTCCCAGCCGAACGGTTCCATAATCGCACTAGTTTAAGCTATTGTTGGTTTGCAAGCACGTGACAAGGCGGCCATGTTGGTGGTCAATAAAATAATTTTTTTTCGAGCGTTACATGTAAATGGCGTTTAGTTCTCAGCGGAGAGAAATGCTTTTGTTCTTGTTCACCAATATGGCCGCCATGACTTCACGTGCAAATAAGCAACAGAAGTAAATGAAGGTATGAAATTTACGCCTGGAGAATGACTTCAAAGTTAGCAGTCGGTAGTGCCAAATGCCCTAATTTTTGTGCTCGATATCGTGTTTATTTTTCCTTATACTTTTAAGAAGCTGGATTCTAACGGGTAAAGCTCTGAAAGTAATTATGGTATGCGTTAGTAGATAAGTGAGCTCCCAAAAAATCAGATCTGATATTTAATTAAGGTAAATACAGTTTTAAAGAGCCGATGTTTTGAGCGCAAGGCTTTCGTCAAAACCAAGTCTCATAATTCTTCTGTCGAGAGCCTTAGGAGAAGTCCTCAAAATATTGAAAACCTGTAATTAATAGATTCCAACTCCATATCGTTGTGGCTTAGGAATGATCATTCATCCATACCTGGATCGTGAAGGAGAGACTGGTACTGAGAGGTGGGTTACCGCTGTCCGTTGCAACAACTGTCAGCGTGTACGTGCTTTGATTCTCAAAATCAAGCATCCTTGTAGTCACCAGACTGCTGTTTATTAATTGAAAGGCATCTGGGCCTGGTGATTGATCTCTCAAAGCCAAAGATATACTGGCAAATCCGCTGGTCTATGTAAAGAAGAGAAAGAAAGTTACCATTTAAAGGGAGAGGCTTAGTGTCCTAGCTTTTGAGTCAACGTGAGGCTGAGGTTGACCTTGTTTTGATACAAACCTCTTTTCATCTCTAATAGAGATTATGCTTAAAGAATGTTAGTTGGCATAAGAAGAGCATGATTTACAGAATAAAGCAGGAAGAAGTGTATCAAAACAAGGTCAACTCTAGCCTCGTAACCTGTAACCGTAAAATGCGCTATTCTGAGGAAAACTGAATAGGCTTCAAATCCAGCGAACCCGGGTGAAAACGTAGCGCTGCGAAACGGTCGCCATTTTTTCACCTCTAACAAGAGAAAGACGCGAAGCTCGGAAAAAGTGGAGACATGACGGCGCAAGCCCTGCACATCGCGCATTTCCACACCAAGCCAAATCGTTTCTGACCATAGTAGATGAAGGGCGTTCAAGAGCTTTATGGGTCTCAAGAAGATCAAAAAGGAAGCAAAAGGTACAACCTGGAATCTCTTTTGGCAGCGTTTCAGTGCTTTTATAATCTTGTACGCAAATCAGAATTGACCCAGGAGGCTTGTAAGAAAAAATCCGAGTACTCCGGACAGGAGTCGAACCTTTGAGCCTCTGGTTACTAGTAGTCCAGATGCTCCAGCTACTAGAGAGCTTTAGATTTGAGGACGAAGGCGACTTCTGGTACGAGATTAAACTTAAAGTTTTTTCGCGTATTCTCGAAAAATATTCAACCCGGAAGCTTCATAGTACTATTTTTCACCGGAAAAATTTGTGCGGTTATTTTTATTGGAGAAGGTTTAGCCCCTTCCCGGTCGCAAAATGATTAAACTTCTAAAATTTGATAACTTGTTCCCGCCACCACGACATTCTCGCTAAAACTTGTAATGGAATGACGACGGCTATCTCGTTTTCCCGCCAAAATGACGTTGGCTCACGCGCGAGCGCTACTTAGTCCAGCTCCTGAGAAAATCTCGTCCTCGTAGTCGTCCTCGTCTCAGAATCTACAGATCTCTAATGCTGAGCTTCTCCCCAAAGTTAGTACGAAAGCAGTTCAGTGAGAAACCCGCGTACATCAGTTGCCTACCGGTAAATCAGGATCGAGAACACTGAGCATGCCCACGAAGTAACCAGTTTCTTGGTTCTCGCTCACAGACTGGGACGAGATGGTCAGATTGTAAGGAGCCTCGTTTACATCCTGGACATTGATAAAGAACACTGCAGAGACGGAGAGGGGATTGGACAAGAGCTCAGTACACGTAACCTGAGAGAGAAAATTCAAGTGTCAGGTAAATGAAGACCACATCGATTCATCTTAAACAGTATAAATGAAGTGAAAGAGAACTTAGGTTTGAACTATTTTTGGACTCAGGGGTAATCAGGGATTTGAGTCAATGAGTCAAGGATTTCTCCACGCCTTTTTGACAATGAGGCAAACTGTAAATGGTACTTCAGTAGCCAATAAAAAGAAACAGTCCATTGATCACAATATGTCTAGAAATTTATGTTATTTTACTCGTGTTAAAGTTAACGTCAAGCTCACACTTGAGTATGTTTTGTAGTATATTGATTTCCCTTATACCTTGGAAAAAGTAAATTCCTTTGGACAAAAAGTATTTGTAACAGTGTTACATAGACAAAATTAAGAAAACGGTTATTTGTAGTTTACTCACGTTAACTGTGTATTTGTCGATGGTTTCGTAATTTAAAGAGTTCTCAGATACCACCAGAGTCAAATGATTAACGACCTGCAAAAAACAGTCTACTTATTACAGAAAGGCATTGATAACGCCCACTATTTGTCTTCTATTTCGAACTCACTGTTCAGTACGCATCTTTCGTGGGAACGTAAAATCTGAAATCAAGGTGGACCTGTTCTGGCACTGTAATTGTTATGTTTTTGGTTCATGTCACACCTTTGTCGAGGTTGTACGTAAATTGCCCATTTTTGCCACAGCGTTAATAAATAGACAAATATATAAAAATTAACAAACAAACATCCATGTAGCGGTTCTTCGTCTAAATCTTCTGGTCGAACTGGAATTGTGTAGTTCAAGAAAATATCCATACCCTCCCCACGGAAGGCAACGAAAGTTCTAAGAGGAGGGGGGTCCAAAAGGAGGCAATTTCCGAGGGGGTGGGGATGGCTTTTCGAGGTTTTTTTCCGTGGATTCCGGGTAAGATTGGTGAGTTATTGGGAAAGCTATCAGTTCTTTTACTGTTAACCGGTGTTTCACAACAAGAATTATTGTTTTCATTGATGACCTTTTAATTCTGGACGGCTGAATGATTTTTTCACGGCTTAATGCGATACAATTGCCATCGGCTCATGAATAAACATCCAGTTTCTACAATGTTTTAACTGAAAAAAAAAATAGTTGAAGTTCACTCGTGTTTAGTTTGAATGTAACTAGTTCTTTATAGCTGGCATTATTCGTGTAGTGTAAGTTGTGTAAGTTATCGCCTCCATGGTTCTTCGACAGTGGCTTACGTAATATATCAAACATGAGACGCAGTGTTTCATCACCAGATGAAACACCGAGAAGAGAGTTGAAAATACGACGCGTAGCGGAGTATTTTTGACGAACTTCGAGGTGTTTCATCTGGTGATGAAACACTGTGTCGAATGTTTGATATTTCTTTTCAAACAAAATCATTTTTGAAGGAGAAATTAAGGATGCAAAAATGAGCAGTTTTTCATCCGATATCCAAACACTCATTAAACATTAATTTCCTTTGAATTTTCTTTATGAATTATTAATGAGTTTGAGAACGTTAATTACTAGCTAAGAACGGACCTCTACAAGGACAATGATTGTATTAACATGAAAAAAAAAGATTTTTTCTCTCACTTTATCGCAGAAACAATTAAATTTTGCATAATAGGATAGTGCAACATCATTTTAAAAGGAAACAATCTTTCCAGGGGAGACCCAACCAAGATGGAAAATCACGCAAATTCCAGAGAGTAGACGGGGTTTGACAAGCACCCCCTGGAATGGAAATTCCAGAGGTTGGGTGGGGGTCTAAAGTAAAAGTGCCCTCCGTAGGGGGGGTGGGGGGGGGGAGAGAAGGATATTTTCTGAAGTACACATTTGAAAATTTTGGTTTTTTAGGAGAGAGGAAAACCGGAGTACCCGGAGAGAAACCTCTCGGAGTAAAGAAGAGAACCAACAACAAACTCAACCCACAAATAGTGTCGAAGTTGGGATTTGAACCCGGGTCACATTGGTGGGGGGGCGAATGCTCTCAACGCTGCACCATCCCTTGTTTTGAAACGTCCTTACTCTAGAGCTTTGGCAAAACACTGCTTCACGTTAGCGATTTTCTTTCAATTTATATATTCTCCGCGTTAGGCGGTGAATATAACGTCATAATCTGAGACAGCGAACCATTGAGATTGCTTGAAACACCAAGATCACTGAGTGTGTATAATATACTAATACGTGCTGCTATTCTCTCTACCTCTTTGCCACAGCTCGCACAGACAGGTTTCAATAATTCCTTAACCACGTAATAACTACTAAACTTACTTTAAAGGGTCCACCATCTTCCACAACACAGTTGAACTTTTGTAGTGGTACATTAAGATTGTCAGGGTCATACACTGACAAGTTACCGATAACTGTACCAACAGGACTATTTTCGAGAACCTGAAATATGAAGGGAAACCTTGTTACAAAATAAGCTAAAACGTTTTGAGTTTATCTTGAATCAAAGAGGATCTTAATGATATTGAAAAGCAGAGGGTCCATAAATTCAGCCCCTATATCCCTTACAAGAAACTCACACGAGGATTTCAACGAAAGCAGGGCGGGCGTTGATGAGCCACGTGCGTCAAATCCTTAACACGAGCGTCTAAAGTCGTGGATTTGTCTGATTTGAGTAGTCAAACACATTCATCTAACAGTTAAAATACTCATTATAGCGACACTCACGCTGATGTAATGACGATGACATGCCAACCAGAAGCGCATTGGTTCTTGAATCAAAAGATTCTTTTGTTTTACTCGTGACAAATTTGAATAACAAAAGCAATGTTTGTAAAAAGTGATGCCTCCTATGGTCCCAAACTACTTTTAAAAAAGAACAGATTTAAAATGCTCTCTTGAGTATACGTGAAATACGGCCCGCTAAACCGACCAATCAAAGTGCGCGTACTAACTGAGCTAACACGCTATTGTACCTGGTTGTTATTCAGCGAGATATTTTGTGGATTTTCATTAATGTTATGCACGCTGACCACAAACGAGCCTGTCACTGAGTAAGGAGGAAAACCGCTGTCTGTGCTGTTTACAGTCACTGTGTACTTTGCATACTGCTCGTAATCCAGTCCAGACTTTTGAAGAGTGACTTTTCCAGAAGGCGATTCAACAGTAAAAAGGTTAAGAAGACCAGAAGTACTTCAGTCGGAAAAAAAAAGAGAAACATAAATGATGATGGATATTTATCATTAACCGATTACAAAAGGAAACCGTCAAAAAGTTGTGACATATAAAAGCAACCATTGTCACGTGACGTTTAAGATAGGGCTTAAGCATTCTCAAAACAGGAACCCAACTGATGAAGAACTTCTGTTTAATTTTCCTCTCTTCAGTCCGCCACTGAGTTTTGAACTTCCCTCTGTCCTAGTGTTTCCGTGCTTTAATCACACAAATCATTGGTAAGCAAAATCAAACAATCATTGGATGACGTTTTTGAGATAAGTCTGGATTGAATCAAGCTTGAGGTAAGTGTTATCAGCAAAGAACGAATCTAATAATTGTTTTATCATTCTTTTGAAAAAAATATCGACAAACACACACTGTCGCGCGGAACAAAGTTTAAAGGTACTCTTTGAAGTCATGCATTGCGCGCGCAACCTACAGGTTAGTAAGTTAACTGCTACCAGAAAACAAACGAATCCGTAGGTTGCGCTGATTTCCAATTTCCAAAATTAACTTCGCCAAGGAGAAGACAGATAGTGAGTACAATGTATAACAGTAAATCAAATTGGTCACGATTTATTATTCGCATAACAGCTTAGGGCGTAAACGTTCCGTCTTGGATATCGACCTGGACAGGTGGTTTTAGTTGTTCTCATGAAGCCTAAGACATTTTTCCTTGAGCAAAGTATAGTTCAGAACTAAGTGAGCAGCGAATCACAAAAGGGCAGGGTGTTTGTACAGCACAATTCGACAGGAACATACATCAATGGCGACAATGAGGTAATACCTGCGGTTGCCGTGCGCATGTCCAACCACGTCAACTATCTGATACTGGTGCGTCTGCCCAGCATCTTGATCAGCGGTTACCACTGTACCAAGGTACTGCCCGGACACACTGTTTTCAGACACATTCAGTGAACCGCTTACTGTTATGCCCGTGGGCGGATCGTTTCTGTCTTTTACGATTACTGTGAAGTTCTTTGTCGTGCTAAGTCCTACAGTAAACAGAAAATAAATAAAGTACACACGGAGGAGCTGACTTAAAGGGCATGAAGGTGATCTTAATTCATTCAGTCACGAGGCCCGGAAAGTTGGTTTTTACATTCAAGAGAGATATTTCAATAGCTTTGCAAATAACTTGATAGAACATCAGTTAACAAAACAAAATGAACTGGTTTTTGTTGACTAGAACCTGCGCTTTTATTCTCTACATTTTGATTTCATTGTTTGATTTTGGGCCAGAAAATTTACCGGACCTTTCGAGAAACGGGCTCAAGTTTTTCTGGGTAACAGGTAGGCTAAATTTCCTATTGTCTGAAGGAACGAAGGCGCAAAGAGTAATTGACTTTAGAGGCCAAGTATGACGCGTGAATTTTTAAGGGAGCGCTCGCACGACAAAAGGGTCATTCGAAGGTATCTACTCTGGCTCCTTGTACATAACCTATGCCCAGGATCAAGACATGTGGAGTCTATTATAAAATCATGCTTTTGTAAAATTAATATGGGCTTACCTTTGTTATCTGTTGATTTGATTTCAAGCAGCCAGCTAGTTTTGGTCTCGTAATCCAAACTTCTCGAGGTATTTAGTGCGTCGCTGACAATGACAAAAGGAATGTTCCCGGCTGGACTGACAATGGTATAACTGAACGTCTGCACCACCGTCTGCTCATTATCCGGGTCAGCGGTATCCAGCAATCCAACAGTCACAATCCCAGCATTTTCAGTGACCTCGTTATTAGAAAGAGTGATGTCATACGGCTTCTCATTGACGTCAGTAACATTGACTCGCACTGTCTTGTCGACGGATAAAGGGGGCTTTCCGTTATCACGGCAACGAAGATCAATATTGTAGCTTTTTGTCTTCTCATAATTCAGATCACCAGCAACCAGAAGAGAGTTTGATGTCCCGTTGAGGATAAATGGTATGTTGGCGATATTAAGTATTCTACAAGTATGGTTTTGCCAGGTTCCTCTAGGACCATTATTGTCAGGGTCTGAAACCGAAATTTTACTGACCAGCGTTCCTCTGGGGCTATTTTCCTGGACACTGCTAGAGAGTAAAATTATGTCCGTGGGTCGTTCATTGACGTCACGTACCTGAAAAGAGAGTGGACATTTTTTTGGTGCGTTTGTTATAGCTTCTGTTAAAAATTATAAGTAACGACGCGTTGATTTACTCCTGACGGTTGCTATGCCGTTTTTGTGATCTTTTCTTAACGCCTGGAAAGACTGCAATGTCTTTTGCCAAACCAGTTACGTTTATGACGTATAATTGCAAAAATGTCGAATGAGGAAATCATGATACTGCAAAGGTCTCCTAGATTAATAATAATTGTGTTTAGTGTAGGAGAACGAAAAGGAGGACGCATCCTAATCTTTCCTTTCCGGTGGCTTTTACAGACAGATGACGAGAACTACCATCTGCGTTCCTCTTGCTTTTTACCAGGGGCAATATTTTCAGGCAAGTATTCTTAGATCAGTACTAGTAGTGAACCACTAACCTGAATAGTGAATGTTTTATCGATGCTTAATCTCGGGGTACCATTGTCTCTGCTTCTCACCGCGATAGAATACTCTGACTTTGTTTCGTAATCCAGGTTCGCATGGAAGGAAGAAAAGATCTTGTTTTGGCGGAGAATAAATTTCCAACCTCCATTGTTTATCAAACTGTAGCTGTGTGTCTGATTAATATCTTCATCTATGGTCGCCAACTCACCAACAAAGCCATAGTTAAGGTTCTCGTCAATAAATGCTGTATCTCCACCTGCCAAAGTGATATTCTTCGGTCGGTCATTAACATCTAGTATCGTAACCTTAAATGGCTGCACACGGAACAAACCACTGTCATCAGTCACGCGAACCAAAATATCTTCACTAGAGCTCGTTTCGTAGTCGAGATCACCGCTGACCTTTAACAGCGTCGTACACTTTGTTTTAACGCCTGGGATGTAAGTGTTGTTGTGGCAGGTGACACTTGAGCCCACAGTAAATTTGCCGCTTGCATCGTCATCTAGAACGAACTTTAAGCTTTGAACTTCGTCATGATCTAACGCATGAAATGTCCCTACTGTTGTGCCTGTTTTAGAGTTTTCATTCACCTTGGGTATATTGTCAGGGAAGGACTGTTGTCCGGATTCAGGCGTCAGTGAAATGTTTATTGGAGCCTCGTTAATGTTTTCCACAACAACCATAAACGTCTTGTTGATCTGCGAGTACAACAAAATGCATTATTTAAAAACAATCTCTTAGTGTCTTAAGACAGTAATTGGCGACAACTAAAAACAAGTGTTCGTTGCTACCCCAAAAGTGTCATTGAAACTCAAGAGGGGGCGGGGTGGACAGCACGAAAAATGCAGATACAGGAAGTATGGGGGTCTTTCTGGAGTTACCGTCATCACAAAGTTAAAGAAACAAAGGAACCAAACAATAGAGATCTCCTGGGAGTTTTATTGATTGGTTTAATTGTTTCTTTCGTTGTACGTAATTTGTGCCTCAGTACCTACAGAAGGAACCAAGTATGGCAAAAACGTTGGTGATGTTTCTATTGTACATTACACAAAGGAAGTGAATGGTAGGTGCGCTGTGATTGGTCGGTGCCCATGAACTATTAAAGTTTTGTCCAACATGGCGCGCGCTTTTGAAAGTGTTTGCCAGTTTGTTCTGGATTAAACAAGTCAACATCAGCAAGAGCTGTTTAAAAGTAAGAAAAACGGAAAAGCCGAAATAAAATAGAGTTCATTGCGACTTTAAAATGCCTAAACTGGAAGAAATCTTCAAAAAAGTTGTGATCATGTGTCACCGCTATGAGAAACCCGCAGTTTTGAAAGCGCTTATGCGATTATCAGTTCTGCTAAGAGCAAGTAATCGGCCTTGGAAAACTGTTGGAATAAAACAGTCATTAGGATGAGACGAAACTGCCACTGTTTACAAGAAGCATAAATAAGAAAAGAAGAACCCAACACGAAGTGTAGCGTTGGTGACCTTGAAATGCCTAAACTGGTAAAAGATCCTCGAATAGTAAAGGGCTACGAGACAAGTTTGTGGTTTTTTTTTTTTCTGTTCATTGTATGAAACGAATAGATTCCATGTTTCCATGCGTTTTCTTAGTAACAGAAGACAGAAGATGTCCCCCAGTCAATATGTGGTAAGAATATCAGCGACGCAATCGCCTGCGGTTTGTGTTCCACTTTTTTGCAACATCGTTCCCAGGTTTTTCACTCTCTCTCTTGCCTCGAGGAAGGAAGAAAGAGAACCCTGCGAACGAGGTTTGTTTTTTGGTCAAACCAGATTTTCATTTTCGTCATCTGTGATCTATTAACTGAACAGCGCAGACGCACGGCAACATGGAGTATATTTATACACTAACCTCTAAAGGCGGATTACCGCTATCCCTGACTTGGGCGACAATTTTGTGAACCTTGTCAGTCTCGTAATCTGTTCCGTTAGCTTTCAACAAATATCCCGACGAATCAACAGCAAACCGCCCGCCATCACTGTCGATTAAAGCAAACTGAAGAGTTTGAGATGTATCCTCATCTGTAGCGGAAAACTGACCAATTTTTGTTCCGATTGTGGCGTTTTCTTTCACCATGTTACTGGATAACTTCAGGTTACGTGGTCGGTCGTTGACGTCAATCAATGTGATTGACAGAAACGCTTCAGTGCTTTGAGGTGGGTTCCCATTATCCGCAGCTCGAACGCTTACTTTGTAAGTATTTTGTCTCTCGTAATTCAACTTACAGAAGTCGCCGCCAATCTTAAGACAGTCATCGTTGGACAAAGCAACTTTCAGCTTATTTCCATCCAGTTTAAATCTTCCTCCTGCTCCGTCAATCAGAGTGTAAACAAGGGTTTGATTGAAGTCAGGGTCACGTGCGGACACAGTTCCTACCAGTGCATCTTGGGGGAAATTTTCCTTTATAACTGTATTGGACAAAGTGATGTTAAATGGTTTTTCATTGACATCTGAAAAAGAATAAAACATAAAAAATAATTCAGAGTTGAACTTTATTAATAAGTATTTGCATTAACAGTCGACTGAGCAAAGTGTGACAATATATTCAAACAGACACTAATCAACCTTATACCTCTATAGCCTTAAGTCAATCTTTTGTATTTCTCTATTTCGATAAAAGACTGCGAAGACCTTCAAGCAACACCACTCAAGCTGGCCCTTATCACCATTTTAACAAAGGCAGAGCTTCACAGTTGAATTTCCCTTGTCATTGACTATTGTTTCTTCTCGAAAATACCTTCAGTTGATCCTCGTTAACTTAATTTACCTCAAGGTCAGTGACCTTTCCAAGTCCCTTGTCGAGTCCCGCATTCTTTGCAAGTGGGTAATTTATGTAAATCAACCTTTCCGGGGGAGAGGGGGGTAACGTGATAAGTATTTCAGCAGGCTTAAATTCCAGGAGAAGGTTGTATGAACTCCTATAAATCAATATGTCGTTACCCTCAAGCTTGCATTTATTTTGAAACTGATTTAGTCAAACACCTCGAAGGAGTTATTCTCAAGGCAAAAGTAGTCAAGCATAATTCAAACTTTAACTTACCAACAACGGATATCTGGAAAGTCTTTATTAAACTGAGCGCCGGGTCGCCGCTGTCCACTGATCTGACCGTGATGATCCAAGAGGACTGGACTTCAAAATCCAAACTTCTCGTCGAATTCAACGCGTCACCATCGATTATAAAAGGTAGACCAGCGGTGTTCCCCATGAGTGTATAAGTAAATGTCTGTCTGTTTGTCACTTGGTTGGCGTTATCTGGGTCAGCGGTTGAGAGCAAGCCTGAACATGAGCGATAAAAATAAATAATTAGAAGAACGTTACTGTAAAAATATGAATGACCAAGTGCATTAAACGTCGTACATTTGTGATGTCCTTCTATGATAACGGCCAGCAACAGGAAATAGAAATAGCGGAATAGGTCACGTGGTGATGTCCTAGAAAGATCTGTGATTCATAGTTTTAAAGACATTACCAACAAGCTGTTAATTTACTAAACCTTTTTAAAGTTTAATTAAAAAGTTCTAAATGTTTGAAAACAGAAGTTGGTGTTTTCATCCATTATCCAGCATGATTTTACTCGGGGCGCGAAGCGTTTTCCACGAAAAAAAGCTAAAATTCTTGAGAACTATGAAAAGACAGTTACGAAATCGAATTAATTTATACATATTTGCCCATGTTTACACTTCCTGATGAATGAAATCCCATAAAACAAAACAAGCGCCCTTGACGTTTGACCGCGGTGGAGATCTGTGATAGCTAAGAAGTCGAATCACAAAGAAGGCAAGAAGTTTATTTATGTAAGACAGCAATTATCATTCAGTCATTACATTTTTTTAAATTAAATTATCATTCCTACCTATCAACATTGGAGACTGATTCTCCGCTATGGCGTCACTTGACAATGATATTCCAGTGGGAGCCTCATTGACGTCATCAACTGTAATGGATAGAACCTTCGCCAGTGACAATGGCGGAGAGCCGCTATCGGAGCATCTTACTTGCACAAGTATTAAAGCAGCATACTCGTAATCTAAATTGGCGTTACCCACTACCAGCGAATTGGTTTGAACTGTAAATTTTCCGACCTGATTTCCAATAACTTGGCAGTTGTGAGATTGCCATGCGCCACGTGAACCATAGTTATCCGGATCGGTGACATTAAGCTGACCGATCACTGTTCCAGGTGCGCTGTTTTCAGCTATGCTCGCTGGCGAAATAGTTATGTTCACTGGAGCTTCGTTGACGTCGATGACGGTGATCGTGAAATTTTTAACCAAACTAAGAGGGGGACTACCATTGTCTTCAGATTGAATCCTAACCGTGAACTGACTTTGAGCTTCATAATTTAAATTAGCCGAAGGTGAGACGTATAGCCAGATTGCTAAGATCACAAATTTACCCCCAGCACTGTCCAACAGCTTGTAAGTATGCGTTTGGTTAACGTCTTGGTCACTAGTCACCAATGTTCCAACATAATTACCGTTGGAGTTTTCATTAACAGACGCAGCGTTACTTCCACCTAGCGTGACATTTTCAGGAGCATCATTTTGATCTACGACTGTGATCTTTAATCGCTGAATCATGAAAGTGCCGTTGTTATCCGTCACGCGCACCATCAGTGAGTACTCAGTGGAAACCTCATAATCTAGAGAACCATTTAACAGAAGATCTGTTGTACACTTTGTATTCACACCTGGGTTGTTCGTGATGGACTGACAGTTCGCACGTGATGGTAATTTAAATTTCCCACCGGCATCATCGTCGAGATTGAAAGTCAAATTTTGCCCTGCGTCGTAATCAAAAGCCTCCAGTGTTCCGATCTTCGTTCCGGAGGCGGAGTTCTCACGAATCTGAGCATGTCCATCGGGGAAAGACAGCTGACCTCCTTGGGAAGTGATGTTGATGCTGATTGGAGCCTCGTTGACATCCAAAACTTCGATCGTGAAGGATTTTTCCATCTAAAATAGACGAGCAATGTAAAAATATGTTAAAGCACCTCTAGGAAATATACAGCGGATGAAGAATAACCACTCAAAAGAAGAGTGGTTATAGATATCAGTGATTATGGTCATGAGCCGCCGGGGGAATTGAGTGGCTTGACTGCAACCAGCTTCTACCCCACTCCAGCCCTCCTCCTCTCAGACACAAACATACATCCCCCAAAATAGTTTATCCCAAAAGTTACATTAAATTTCACCAGGTTCATGAGTTACAGAAAAGAGTTAATTCACATAAGTAATTTTTTCAACACAAGCTGACCTCTCTTAAAACTTTCCTTCGTTTTGATTTTCCTCAGCTTGTGTGAAGGTTAGTTACTCAACGGACTGTTAGGTATATAACTCTTAAATAAAAGCGTTTGGATCACCTGTTTCTCGGTCTTTGCCCGAAGAACGCTTGTTTTCCGAAGGATATCAAAAGCAGAAAGTTTAAACTTTTATTCCAAAACTAAAGAGCACTCATTTGCAAGTGTTTTGATTTTTAGAAGATACCTTGGATGCCATTGGAATTTTTCAACCAGTTATTACTTGCAGATATCATATATATACCTCGAGACAAAACATTTTCTTCAGATCGTGACTTTTGGATCAAACCAAGTTTAAAGATCCAGTGATGATTAAGATCAGTGTAGCTAAGAAAAATAGGAACAATGCAAATGAAGTATGTCTTGTATTGGTCTTTCATTTAAGAAAAGGGATGAGAAAGAGCCACGAGTTAAAAATAACAAAAAAGTTTACGTTTTTTTTATCGAAAGGAGAAGCTGATTTTTATCATTGTCGTTCCTCGTGTGTATGCAGTCAACCGAGATGAAGTTCTCGCGAAATTCACGCACCAAGCACCAAGCACTGTTTGGCTCAACCATCTGAAAGGGTTAGCCTCGACCTAAGGTAAATATAATCACAAATTCAGTCAGAGGAAGACCCGTGTACAACTATGTCTATTGTTTTAAACTCAAATTGAGGCACCTTCTAGCTGGTATTTGTGAATATTTTACTCAAGTTCAAGGCTAACTCCGTACGAATGAGTCTTTGGCGCTTAATACAGCGGCCACGAAGAATTCGAAACTGGACTAATGCAGAAGGGCCTGTGTAGTCATTCCCAAAGTTATTTTGCTGAATACAAGTTATTCTTTAAAGTGTGACCTCATTTCCCTTTGATTGCCATGTTTACTCGCAGATATTCTGTTCAAACACTAGGTGAAAGCTCAGGATTGTATTCATGTCCCTCTTTCTCAAACAATTTATCTTTATTTTCCCTGTGCATGAACACCTTCCCTTCTTCAAGAATGTTGAGTCCCGCATTTTTTGCAAGTGGCTTCTTTGCATGAATTAACCTTTCAGCGGTGTTCCAGTGCTTTAATATTCCAAGAGAAGGTTGTATGACTTCTGTAAATCATTTTGTCGTTACCATAGAGCTTTCACAGACTTATCTTGACACAGCTTTAGTCAAAGCTTTGAAGGAGTTATCCGCTAACCGCGAAGTAGTCAAGCACCACTGCAACCTTTAACTTACCAACAATGGATATCTGGAAAGTATTTATTAAACTGAGTGCCGGGCTGCCGCTGTCAGTTGATCTGACCGTGACGTTCAAAGAGGACTGGACTTCAAAATCCAAACTTCTCATCGAATTCAACTCGTCATCATCGATTAAAAATGGAAGACCAGCGGTGTGTCCTTATGAGTGTATAAGTAAATGTCTGTCTGTTTGTCATTTGGTTGGGAAAATTGAAACACATAAAAAAGAAGTATTCGGAAAAACACTACCATTTAGGAATGATATCGAGGAATGACGGAGTAAATTACGTATTAATCATATACTTATGATGTCCTGAAATGTTTAACAGCGTTACAAGAAATCCAACACATTGTTTATAAATTGGAAACTAAAAGAGTGGAACCTACTGAGTGTCAACTGAATTAAATGAAAGTGGAATTCCGCCCTTTAAGCGTGCGGTCTCATCTCGATCGATGTTGTTTCCTGCGACAACATTGGGGCGTGCACACTCAAAACTGTGGATATATCAATATCTATCAACTTGACCGTAAATCCTGTAAGACTCTTCTGAAGTAAATGCCAAATTATTGAGAAAAATAATGAGGTGCTAACAGTGTTTTGTGGTTAGTGGCTCTATTTAATCCCAGACCCCTCGGTTAAGACTTTTTTTAAATCTCGTTTTTAATCTCGGTTTATTCACATAGATGCAAAGGTATTGGAAAGATCTTCACACCATTTGAACTTATTTTTTGTCCCCAGCCCAGTATGAAACTAATGAAGTTAGTGTGAGCGTGAGTTAGCGTGAGTTATTGTCAGATTCATGGAACCTGGAATTTTCGATACTAATGTGTTTTACTGAAGAGTAACAAGGGATTAAGGTCGCAATGATTTTGATACACGTATTATTTTAAAACCTAAACTAGTCCTGCCTATCAGCATCGGAGACTGATTTTCCCCTATGGCGTCACTTGACAATGATATCCCGGTGGGAGCCTCATTGACGTCATCAACTGTAATGGATAGAACCTTCACCAGTGACAATGGTGGAGAGCCGCTATCGGAGCATCTTACTTGCACAAACATCAATGAAGCCTCTTCGTAATCTAAATTGGCGTTACCCACTACCAGTGAATTGGTTTGAACTGTAAATTTCCCGACCTGATTTCCAATAACTTGACAGTTGTGCGATTGCCATGCGCCACGTGAACCGTAGTTATCCGGATCGGTGACATTAAGCTGACCAATCACTGTTCCAGGTGCGCTGTTTTCAGCTTTGTTCACAGGCGAAAGAGTGATGTTCACTGGAGCTTTGTTGATGTCGATGATAGTGATCTCGAAATCTTTTGCCAAACTAAGAGGGAGCCTACCATTGTCTTCAGACTGAATCCTAACCGTGAACTGACTTTGAGGTTCATAACCCAAATTAGCCGAAGATGAGACTTGTTGTTTAAGATCATAAATTTAACCCCAGCACTGTTCAACAGCTTGTAAATATGCGTTTGGCCGACATCTTGGTCACTAGTCATCAGTTCTCCAACAAAAGCACCGTTGGCGTTTTCATTAACAGACACAGCGTTACTTCCACGCAGCGTTATATTTTCAGGAGCATCATTTTGATCTACGAACGTGGTTATCCGTCAAGCGCACCATAAGAGAGTACTCAGCGGAAACCTCATAATCTAGAGAACCATTTAACAGAAGATCTGTTGTACACTTTGTATTCTCCCCTGGGATATTGGCGATGGACTGCCAGTTCGCTCGTGCTCCCAATTTAAATTTCCCACCTGCATAGATGTGAAAAAGAGGGGCTTGCACAGTAACGATTTGATCAAAAACAAGCTCCAACAAATCAGGTCAATAACCAGAGTTAAATACCATCAACTGACGTAGTGAAAAAACTCACTCTGACTCTGAAGGTGACTATCGCACAGGTTGTCGAAACGTCAGTCACTGTCAACAACAGTCCTATTCAGGACTACGTTCACCCGGAGGTACAGTGAACCTACTTAGTATGAAACTAACTTTTCTCCGAAATTGAGGAAAATGAAACAAACTTTCTTTGAGTTGCAACCATCTAAAATGTCCCCGTTAAGTGAAAAATTACATGCGAAGGAAAATTTCTCGCTTTGGGTGGAATCCCACATAGGAGTACACACCTTTTCAGATAACTGAGCCATTCAGTGCATGATTTTCTTAAAATTACCTCCTGCGAAGTGTCTCGGTTGATAGCATCTGACTAGCAAAAAAAATCACTCACTCTTTTTCAGTAATTTTTTGTTTACATGAAAGATGTTAGTCAGACCTTTACTTTGATAATAACTTCAAAATTTGAAAAAGATGGTCTATCTGGAGGTATACAGGTATATACCGTTCTATTTTGAAAGGCGACACTCCTCTTGGAGGGTGTCTTTTCAGAAATTTCCCCATTCTTTTCATTAAATATAGCAGTCAATTTAAAAAATGATTTTAAATGCGAACTGAGTTCAATGATTTTACACAACCTTGTTCCCATAGACCCTGGGAACGAGATTGCCAAAAAAAAAAAAAACTGCCAATGTGCAGCGCATTGCCAGCATCAAAACTTTTTTCTCTATTGTGCGTGAGCAGATTATTATCCGTAGGCAGTTATCTGCAATGACATAATGACCTTGACACCAATCAAAAATGATAATAGCTATTACTGGAAGACTCACTTTCATAGGCGGGTTTCCATTATCCGTTACCATTGCTCTGATGACATGTCTCTTCTGGGTTTCATGATTGATATTCTTCGCAGTGTACAGTCTCCCCTGAGAGTCAACCTTGAAGCGCCCACTGTCATCATTGGTCAGTGAGTATGTTGCTGATTGGCTGGCATCTTCGTCACGTGATGATAACCTAGTCACAAGGAACGAAAAATGTCAACTGATTTAATTGTAAATAGTAGCTTCATGCATGGCCAGGCTTCTTTACAACTGGAACTTGAAGTTTCATAAACGGGGCAACTGGAAAGGATTTGGTTGCTTTAATTGTTCATATCTGTTTTATTCTATTTGCCGTGTTAATTGTTGACATGGTAACCGCAATAGAGTGGAACGAATTAGTAGGCGCCCGTAGAAGTCTTCGCCCAACCTAAGTGGCAAAGACAGATCACCATACCAGGGTTTACTACCCCAACTCTCTCAGCATCAGAGGCCTTTAGATTCGAAGACGTGATATGACTTAAAGTTTGACATCCCAAAAACTCCATGTTTCTTTTTTTCACCAGAAAAAATAAATACGGTTATCTTTATTGAAGGAAGTTACGCCCTCTTCCTCTCTCCGTAAGATTATAACTCTTGTGACGTTGATAACTTGTTTCCGACTGCGACATTTTCGCTAAACGTAGTAGAATGACGACGGTTATGACGTTTTCACGCGAAAATGACGCTGGTTCACGCGCACGCAATACTTGATATTCATTTGTTGTCATAGTCGAACTTGTCTTAGAATCTAAAGGTCACTATTGTCGGTGTCTTCCTCCGACAAATCGCACTGATAAGAAGGGGTGAAAGGGGTAAGGCCAATCGTATGACAACGTTGCCAATGACTAATCATCAGAACTGAGGCAAGGTATTATTCACAGCCAGCATGACCTGCTAGATAGCTTGATGAAACCAGCGACAATCCGCTGAGGAGGTCCGCGCTCTTCTAACTGAGCTAACTGGGCGGAGGTTACAATAACTCGACTTACAGAGAGACAAAAACTTGGTTGTTACCATAATCTATGAACTAGAAGTAAGAAAAATTATTTTTGATTGCCACAAACATAAGCCAAAAGATTTTGAATAAAACAATAGGTTAGAATTCTGTCACGTGATACTCACCTGCCAATCAAGGTATTTATCTTCGCATCCTCCTTTACTTGGCTATTGGAGAGCTGCAAGTCACGTGGCATGTCATTGATATCTTGCACGTCAATTCTAAATTTTTCTTCGTAGGACAGTTGTGGGCTACCATTGTCTGTAGTCTTAACTCTGATAATGTGGCTCCTTTTCTTCTCGTAATTTAGCAGGCATGACGAACCTCCTTGAATCAAACATTGTTTGTTGGAAATAGCCACCTGAGTAATAAAAGGCAGAATATTTGAAGGATTATACCACACACAAGAAAGAGTGTTTCCTCGCCAAGAGCGGGAGGTTTAAAAACGAGGCACAGTCTACTGAATTTCGAAGCAATTTCGAAGTATCGGTAAACTGATGAAACATTCTCTCCCAGTGTGCTTGGTTTAGCTTGTGTAGTAGTGAACACTTCTGAACACAACACTTCTTTACTTTATTGTTGTAAGAATACTAGACTGGTGATGACTTCATTGTGCTTCATAGTGCCTTAGCTTGACAGTCAGACTCTTCGAGGAGGTGGCTCACTTAGAACTTGAGGGAGATGCGTGCAAGCGATCAACTTCAAACCGTCTGAGAAACGGACAAATGAACAAACCAGCGAACAGACGAACTAACGGACAGATGAATGAATGGATGGATAAATGAATAGGACGTGACATAACAAGGGATAGAATGGCATGAGATGGGATTGCTTTCAACCCAGCCGGCGATACGACGTAAGGGTACTGTTAACCAATTAAATTTATCTTTTTAAAAGAAAAGTAGGTGCTGAGTTATATAGGTTGTCTTGTGCTGAAAGTAAGGAGCAGCTTCTCATATTGGAATACAGCATAATATTTTTCAGCCTTGAGAAATTTTACCTTAATTTCATTTCCATCAACTTTAAATCTTCCCGAAGCGCTGTTCATCAGTTGGAAAGTATGATTCTGTGAAGTGTCTTGATCCACTGCGGTTAATGAGCCAACCAAAGTGTTCTCATCGCTGTTTTCATTTACATCAGAACTTGAAAGCTAAATCAACACAGAGAGAAGATCCCTGTTAGTACCGTATTTATTCGATTAACCGCCCTGGGCGCTTATTAAATTTTTGGACCTTGAGAATGGGCGCTTATTCGAGGTGGGCGCTTATTAAATTTTCACTATTTTCAGCAAGTGAAGTATGTTTATTTTGCAACAAAACAATAAATGCTAATAACAAAACGCGAAGAAGTAACAAAGCAAGGTTTCTGTATAATACTCTGAAGAAAACTCCGTCCTCGGAGAAGTGTCTTATTAGCATTTATTCACTCAAGTGGGTGGGGTGGGGGTGAGCGCTTATTTGAGTTTGATTGGGAGAAGGAGGGGGTGGGCGCTTATTCGAGGCTGCGCGCTTATTAACTTTTTCTGCCTTTAGGATGGGCGCTTATTCGAGGTGGGCGCTAATTCGAGGCTGGGCGCTTATTCGAATAAATACGGTAATTACCGCCCAAGTCAGCAGGCAAAGGGGTCAGGTTTTTCTCATAACGATCGCCAATGTTGACTCGGCTGGGAGGGTGACTTTCTTTCCCAAGACCACCTTTCTCCATAAAACCGGGGCCCGACGAAATTTTGTTAATGAGACCCTGCGCCACAGGATATTACTCCTTAGAATGAATACAAAATTTTTCTTTGTATTTGCTAATACAGTTTAAGCTCCATTAAGCGGCCACCCTCGGGGTAACAGCGAGTGACCCCTTAATGGAGGTTGGCCGCTCAACACAGGTTCATAACTTGTTTGGATAAAAAACAAATGTACCGAGAAAATATCTTACCACCATTCTATTTGGAGCATCATTTACGTCAATGACTTGGATCGTAAATGCCTGAGTTCTAGAGAGCGAAGGTATCCCGTCATCCTTTGCAGTCACTCTCACAAGCCACTGAGCGCTGTTCTCATAATCAAGTGGGCGTTTGGTAACAAGGCTGCTATTTTGGATCTGAAATGGTAGATTTGGGTCGGAGGAAGAGATAGAGAGCGTAAACGATTGAACCCGGTTTCTCTCGTTATCTGGATCCGTGACTGTGATCTGTGCGACTACAGTACCTCCTTTCTGGTTTTCTTGAACCTTGTCGTTTGATAGTGAAATACTCGTCGGGGCCTCGTTGACGTCTTGAACAAGAATCACAAACGTATCCTCCACAGCAAGGCCACCGGGATCACGACACAGGACTTTAACGCTCAACGAACTTGCATCTTCATAATTGACGCCTGCACTTCCAACGGTCAGTTGGTTATTACTTAACGCTACCTTCCCATTGGCTGAATCGGTCAAACTGCACACGTGACTTTGCTGTCTGTCAGGGTCGCTGACTGTCAACTGACCAATTAGCGTTCCAGCTGGTTTATTTTCCTGAACGCTTCGGTTGGACAAGGTTATATTGGTTGGCTTTTCGTTTACGTCTTGGAGATTAATAACTAATGACACCTGCACAGAAAGAGGTGGGTTACCGTCATCAGTCGATTTCACCGTGATTTGGTGACTCGTAGACGATTCATAATCAAGTTTGGCGCCTATAGAAGTAAACAGTTTGTCCCCTTTTACTTGAAAATTTCCCCCTGGGTTGTTAATTAAGACGTAAGTGAAGTTTTGACCCTGATCCTCGTCTTCTGTTATAAGACTGTCCACTTGAACGCCTTTGCTGTTCTCAGGAATTAAAGCAGATACACTTCCATCTAGCGTGACATTTGTTGGCGGATCATTCACATCAATTAGTGTCACGTTGAACATCTCTGTGCGAAAAAGACCTTTGTAATCGGTCACGCGAACGATTATGTCCAGGCTTGAGGTATCTTCGTAGTTTATATTGCCGCTGACAAGTAATTCTGTTGTGCAGCGCGTTCCATTGGGACTAATACTCTGGCAAGAAGAGTTGGATTGCAAGGAAAACTTGCCTCCTGCGTCATCATCTAGTTTAAAGGTTAGGTTTTGCACAGCATCAGTGTCTGTAGCCATTAAAGTTCCAACAAGAGTTCCAGGCTTCGAATTTTCCTTTACGTTACTCGAGGAGAGGACGATGGAGACTGGGGCCTCGTTGACGTCCAACACGCTGATAGAAAATAACTTCGTCATCTGCGAAATAGCAAGAAAGGCTTGTTTTACAATATTATTCCATTTAACCACACTGTAAAGCAGGGCGCTTGTGAGTTTCAGTGGTGCATGGGGGTGGGAAGGATACGAAAGGGGGGAATGGAAGGTAAGAATTATTTGGTTAATACCCCCAACTCTTCAATTTCTACTTGAAGCACTCAGTTGCCAGTTATCACGTGTTAACGAATACAAACAATTTGAGATCAATACTTTAGTGTTGGTTTCTTCTAAAGAGACGCACTGTTGGTTTTACATGAGGCAAATTCTATGTGCACAATAATGTTGGGATGCCTGTTTACCTACCGATAATGATGGCTTTCCGTCATCTGTGACTTTAGCCACGATGTGGTGCACTTTGCTCGTCTCATAGTCTGTTGACTTTGCCTTGTAAAGAACCCCCTTGCTGTCTAAAGTAAATCTACCGGCATCGTCGTCAACCAGTGAGAAATTTAGCTTTTGTCCTTTGTCCTCGTCGCTAGAGGATAGATTGCCGATCTTGAAGTTGATTGGCGCGTTTTCTTTCACCTTGTAATTGGACAATTTCAGACCACGTGGTTGATCGTTAACGTCATTCAACAAGATGTTAAATGAGGCGTTAATAGATTGCGAGGGAGAACCGCTGTCAACACTGCGTACTCTTATAGAGTAAGAAGACAGGCTCTCGAAATTGAGAAAGCACTGGGAACCACCATTTAACAAGCAATTTCTGTTTGACTTGGCAGCCTTAAATAAAAAGGGGAAATTTTCATGATTATTGAAAATGGAATACACAATAAACTCTAGCAGGCTTCGCCTACCTGGGTAACTTTTTATAAGGAGAAATAAAGTGACAACGGACAAAAACACATTGGCTCTTTTGAGACGCTTGGAATGAAACACTATGTTAGAGATGAAGCTTTCAGGAGCCAATCACTTGCTTACAAAAATTTATGACTTGCCCATTCTTTCTCGCCTCCTTTAAGTACTGTATCGTTTTATTTTAGTATGGTTTGATTAAGTTGAGAAATACCACTATACCTTAACACGATTTCCTTGAATCTTAAACCTTCCATCAGCGCCATCTAGCAATGTGTAGCTGTATGACTGCCCGTTATCTGGGTCAGCGGTGCTTAGCGCACCCACTTCTGTGTCCACGTCACTATTTTCATCAACAGTATTACTTGACAACTACAAGAGAAGTAGTGATGAGCATGAACCAAGAAGCATTTAATTAATTGGCTCAACGAACGCATTGGTTAACATAG
>OZ037779.1:39756522-39789022 GCA_964035525.1 Porites cylindrica | reverse complement strand
AAACCGATGGTCATAAACGAGCCCGCTGTAGCAAGCGCACGGTTTTTAAGCCTGGGTCCGAAACTATATCTTAGCAACATGCCGCGCATGCTCAACAAGGATCTTACCTCGAGTCATGCAGGGTCTTTCTCGACGGTTACGCCAAAATAGAGCAAGTGAAATTAAAGTAAGGCTTTGCTGACAGGGTGGTCGAGACTATTTTTCAACCAGAGTTCAAAGTTATTGGTAGAAAATATTTCAATACGTAAAAACAATTTTAAAACGTACCACGCAATCTCTATTCTCACGGTAATCTGTGCACGGCCTGCTCTCGGTTCTAGCTCCGCATACCTTCCCGCGGCATACCGCTGGTGATGTTATTCGGCGTGTTCGGGTGGACTGTCCGCTTCCGCAGCCATTGCTACAAATTGACCAGGATGACCACGAAGACATGACGCAATCGCGGTTGTTGTACTGCGAACACCTTGTTGTGTCTTTCAAGGTTGGACAAGCTCTTCCATTACAATATTGTTGAACAGTAATGCGCCGTGTTCTTGTCTTTGTACCTGCGAAGCATTAAGAACTGATAAAATCTTTATGTTTGTAGTTATAATAACTTGTTGCTGTTCAGACATGCCGATAGTTGCTAAAACTGAAGTAACTGAAATAGAAAAGTCAAAAACGGGAAATTATCCAGTACCTTCGACCAAACGTAAATTTGCACATACGCTGTTCATTCTATTTTTATCAGTGGTAAAAAAGGTTTTTTTTTTTCATCGAAATCGTTCTATAAACATTGGTAGTCACACAGCAGCACAAATTCAATTTCTTTACTAGAACCTTATTTGAATGGGAGACTTTATCCTGTTCGATTTTAGATCAGCCCAGCGTGAAGGCTTTGAATCGGCACTCCCAGTTCATCTTTGTACCATTCACTAATTTCGTATTTTTGTCTACGTTTTCTTACAATTCTTAACTGCACCATTGTTTTTGTTTTTCCCCTGGTGTGTTGTTTCTTATCATTTTTCAATTTTTCAATTTATTATTAATTCATTTATTTACCTTTTTTGGTTTCTTATTATTTTATCTAATTACTTTACGTACTTTTTGAAATAAAAATTAAAAAAATAAAATAAAATAAAATAAAAAATAAAAATAAAATGTGAGCAAAGGCTCATTTATTGGTTCTCGACAAACAAACTCTTCACACTTTTTTCCAGAAATTTTCCAGAGTCCCCGCATCGAATTCTTTTGTCCTTGTCGTCACCTGCAACGGTCACTTTGTCAAAGAGGTACAATAACATCGAACTAAACAGATTTGTCTATGATACCCTTTAAAACTCGAAAATCTAGTCTCTTTCCTTGCCACAACAAGAGATAGAAAAATCTTTGAAGTATATTGTGTTTTCTACGGATACTTCTCCTTGCCACTATCTCTCTTTCTTGATTTCTGTTTAGTTGGTTAAGCCTGAATAAAGCTGCCAGTTGGCCATCCCGGAAGGATACTACTTCATACAGGTCATGGCTGTAATTTTAGCGTGTGAATTAACAGACTCAATAGTAAGGGATATAGCGAAAAAGCTCCCTTTCAGCACTTTTCTTTCTGTCCCATTTATCTCCCCTGAATCCATAGGGAAAGGCCTATTCGCAGGCGACGGTGATGTCTAAATAGAGGTCTTCATTCATGATCAAGAGATATCAGTATGAAAAAGAACTCGTATGACCCACCTGTTCCACAGGTGTTAGAACACGCACTCCACGAACCCCAAGACGACACAGCGCAGTCCCTCGGGCAGCAGCTGTGTGTGCACGAGCGTGTCTGTCGCGTGGCGGGACACGCGGGACTGCAATATGGCTGGGTAGCTACTGTGCGTGTCTGATACTGAGTACCAGCTCCGCATTTGCCATTGTTTGGGGAACACGCACTCCACGAGCTCCACGCATTCATCTAAATAATGAATTTAAAATCATAGCACGTTATGTAATGAAGAGTATATGGTCGACACTTACGTGAGAGGGAATTCACGAAGGCTTTGACTTAGCCAGTGAAAATGGGTAATTACATTCGCAATATTTTTACTTTAAGTTGATGGCGATGTGAATTTACGAATTTGACAATTTTATTGAGAAACCAAACAACTGGCAAAATTCATAGCAATCCAACGCTGAGACAGAATTACATCTGAAAGTGCTTGGTTGCACTGATTTTTTTGTGCGATCTTAACGATTATAGACTATTTCTGTTTATGGTAATAATGAAGTTGATGATAGTGGGTGATAGTGACTGTCAGCTGAGGCTGATGTTCCTACTGATACTGTTGAGTGATTCTCGTTTTCGTCTACATTAGGGCGCTTTAGCAACTACGGCGGCGACGACAAAGAGAACGCCAAAAAAGCAACTAGTTTAAAAAGCACAACAACAATTTTAATCGTGCAGTAAACTTTTTGGTTAACCGTCCGAAACGCGAATTCACTTCAAAAGTTTTTGATGACCTGTAGTCGTTGCTAAAGCTCCCTAGTGATGGTTTTGAAGATGACAATCCATTTTAAAGAACGATAAATGTACAAAAAACACTTGACAAACAAGCAGCAAATTTGAAAAAACAGGAAAAAAAAATAATGAGAATAACCTTGCAAGGGATTGGAACAGGTGTACATCTAGATGTGTCGCTTAATGTAGGGCACGATGATCCTCCACAGCTGGGAGATAAAGTCACCCTTCTTGTTCTTGTTCTTGTACCACTGTTCGTGCTGCACCTGCCTGGAGGTGCAGAACATGAGCCCCAAGCTGACCAACTGCTAACCTGAATGAAAAAATTTATATACATGTATAAATTCGTTTTTTGAGTAGACCGTATTTCGTAGCGCGCTCGACTCAATTGATTGAGGAACATCAGCTATAACTTCACAGAAGTTCAGGCTTCACGAGTAATCATTGCTTTGAAACCTGAACTTCTGTGAAGTTATATATATATATATATATATATATATATAAAAGCAATACAGTTGAACCACTCCTTTGGGACACCTCTTTTCAGGGAAGGAGACACTATTTCTGGGTCCCGCAACGTGCGTTACAGAGTTCGACTTCCTTGATGAGGTATTTGGACAGTGGATGTTATTTGTGCTGAATTGGGGGTAATTCAGCGCAAGTTTATATTTTACATTGGATGACTTAGAATGAACTTAAATGAACTAATTTATCACCTGCGAACGATATTAAACTGTACCTGACAATCTCTTCGACAACAGGGCCCTCGGCAAGACTTTGTTTGTGTCAGTGTTGGACAGGGAGTACCTCTGCAGGAAGCCGCAGTTGTTACCCGGCGGCTGCGCCTTTGTTGACCATTACTTTCGCAACGTGCGTTGCAAGATCCCCAACTAGACCACGAACTGACAACACAATTCACCGGGCAGCATCTGACAATTTAGAAAAAAAGAGCAACAAAATTAGAAACAAAAAGCTAGGAAAAAATGCTGAAAATAGTAAAAAAATGTAATAGATAAGCCTCGGTAATCCGATGAGGGTTTTCGGCTAATTTTCGTGTGAAATCAGTCGTCGACGGAAATCAGTCTCCTTCTTTGAGTTTGAACCTGTCTTTTACCTTCCAAATCACTCAAATCTCAATGTAAAGCGGTTAAGCCACTAAGCAGGTACTCTACTGAAAAAAAAAATAAACTAGCATATAGCAGAGCCGAAAAAAATAATTGTGTCTTTGTTTGTCTTTCTGATACTTTTATTGTATTTATCTGTGGGGTCCAAATTAAATGATGTACGCCATAGGCGTCTTTCATACGACGCGGTGAGGTAAAATATGCTCCTCTTTACAAAGAAGTTATATCAGGATTCACAAAGAATATCTTGTACTCTTCTTTAAAAATTTTGGGCTATATTTGATGATTGAGAGCATTAAAAAGATAAGTGAAGTTTTACTGGCGGAGCCAAATCCATTGATGTAGAGTGTAATTGCAGCAAATACCCTTCTCTGAATCAGACTTGATTGTAATCGAAAAAAAGGTGTGAAACGGTTTTATTAGCTTTTGTGTGACAGAGACTATAAATAGGTAGAAATAAAGGCAGAATCATTTACTTGCAATAATTCAGCTTTACTAGTACTTCAATACTAATTTACGAAACGTTGAGCTTGCATCTTAGTTAGAGCGCGGTGTAATTTTTTAGTTCCAGTAGAGACAGGCTTATCATCAAATTATAAAACCCCTACAATTTGGTATCGTTCTTCACAGATCGCGGTATTTGTACAGTACGTGTAAAATAGTAGGAATTTAGTGTCACATATTAAATTTCAAAACAAACCCCCTGGCCCGTAGAATGACCTTTATGACCCGTCTTCTTGTTCACAATGAACGCAGCAGTATTACGACATCGCATACACGCACGAGAAAACTCTTTTTTTCAAACGCAAAACTAGCGCATGACAGAACGGGGTCACAGTCAAGCATTTACATTGATTTCCGCTGGATAATATAAGCCAAGAAACCAATTTCATTCTCTTAAATGTTCACTATTTTTTCAAAGATATAAACTTTCGTGATAAAATTGATCACGTGTTGTTGTGGCCACAAAGAAGGCGCGTGGCGCACTGATCACCAACAAATGGGGGAGAAGCTGGAAGTTGAAATATTGACTTTTAACTAGTTTCTATTATAAATAAAATCGACACTTCATCACATCCTTACTATCGGCACAAGCGCCGGATTAGAATGAGCGGTTTCTTCGAGATTAGCCTGTTCCAGGCTCTCAGATAGTAGGGATGACGCGCAAGTGTAAGGCACGCGAAGTCAGTTCCTCCCGTTTTATTTTCGTGTTCGCGCTTTCTAAATTTCGCGGACCCGACCAGCTTCTTCAAAATTTGCGCCCTACCCAGTATTGTTACTATTATTATCATCTCCATCTACTCAACCGGGCGTTCTGCAAAGGATTCAGTCTAACTTTAGTGTTGCCCACTGCTGAGAACTTGGACCTCAAGCACCTTTCTCAAAATAGAGGTTCCAAGAAGCTCTGAAATATTTCGAATTCTTATTTTCTGCAAGTTACCATTAAACAACTACGTAGAGCTTTCACGACGACTGGCATGGTACCTCAGCAATTTTGCCTTTGCACCTCAAAGCCTAAATAGTACATTGTGTATTTCTTCGCAAAATCCTGATATTTTTTTCCCCGTTTTTCTCTTTCTTTGCGGAGTATCATCATGATTTTTCTTATCATTGCCATTATTTGGTATCGTTATCATTATCACTATTACTATTATTATTATTATTATTATTATTATTATGAACAACACTACTGCTGTTGTTGTTACACTCGTCGCATTAAAAAAATACCCAGTTTCGCAAAGCTATGAGTAAGCAAACGTGACTGAATACGCCGAATAGCAATGAGGTACGTGAAAACATTCCTGTTTCGCAACAATGCGGTGTTGTAAACAAATTACTAAACGTTTTCCACTTAAGTGAATAAACATAAGTGATTATAAGTATATACCAAGAGCTACTGTAATGAAAGCGTTAGTCCGCAGGGGATTGAGGCCTCATAGCTTTTGTTACTTTAGTGACATCTTATGATCTGATTTGGAAAGCTTGAGTTTCATTTTCCTTGTCCAATTTCTAGATATTACAACTAAGCAATTGTCCATTTCTTATTTTAAACCCCAGTGGTAAAGAATAATCTTTTCTCACCAGGAGGGCACAAAATACCCGTTTTGCCAAAAGGTCAAGTTCTGTACCACTAACGCCCGAAAGGTTGTCTTCTCTGTTCGTGAAAGACTGTAATACTGGACAAGGTGTCGACTTTGTGGTCTCTGCGGGCCTCCAGTTAGTGTAAAGCTAAAGAGAGAAACCACTGAGACCAAGGTCCTTTCTACGCGAGCACAGCTTGGGAAATATGTAAAACATAGCTTACCAAGGCTGCCCTCGCTTTATCCCCCGACTCCATCCATGAAAGGTGGAGAGGTGGACAACACGTAGAGCAACAAAAATCCTAGAAGAGGATCAGACACTGGAGATTGAAGTGGAGTTAAAAGAAGGAAACATTTTGCCAAAAAAAGAAAAAGCGACAAAAAAAAATTAAATAAATAAACATTGTTTTGGTAGCCACAAAGCCTGTACTTTGTACATTTATGTAAATAGCTGACGTAACACTTACTATTGATGTACTCAAGATCTTCAGACATACAGTTGAAAGCACAAAAGAAGTAGATGAATAAGCACTCAAATTTACAAACGAAGAATATCTCCATTTAAAAAACAACTACTTAAACTACTTTTTTTTTCACTTACACCCCTGTATTACAACTTCGCGTCTGACTTCGTTGGCTCGGACATGCTGTTCCTCCACAACTTGGATACCGAGTGATACGCATTGTGCGCGTTTGTTGGGACATTCCACATCCCGTGCACGGGCTCCAAGCATTCCAGTTCCACGCACAATTAACGCGGCAACAGTATGTGTTGCAGTACCTTGTTTCTTTCAAAGCAACATTGCAGGTACCTCCGCACCGAGCGGGCACAGAGATGCCTCTCGTGCGAGATTGTGTACCTGTGCCACAACCTCTTGAGCAAGTGGTCCATGAACGCCAACCTCCCGGCGTACAATTACGATAACAGCGCCTACGGCGTCTACGGCGCCACGAATCGACAGAGCAAAGAAAAAAACTTGCAAAAAGAACTAATACAAAGAACGTATCAAGCCGCATTTTGCTGAGTGTTGTGCTAGAGAGTGTCACAACTATCCTTAAGTTGTTGTAATTCTATCTTGGGAATAAATATGCTTTTAAAGTGGTTATTACTTAGAACAAAATGAATTGTTTTGTGACAGTTTGTGTTGGACAGATACGCGTGCAAGAAGCTGTCCTCAAATTTCGTAAGGAAACAGTTCGACCACGATGATCATGTCGCATTTTAAGAAAGCCCACATAAAAAAATCAATGAATCAGACTTTACTGGCGGTGAAAAACATACGTACTTTTAAAATAGCATGCTGATTGACTGAAAACTAACTTATCCCTTTCTCGACCTTTTCGCTCCCTCCATGTTGAGTTAAAAAGATCTCTGATCACCCTTTGTTCTTTTAATTTCTTTAGAACGATTGAATATAAGCCCCCTTCAGATATCAAACACACAATAAAACGTCAGACCATATAAACCATAAACCATGCCACGTGAAAAGGTTTACAGCAATATGGGATATCGATCAACTAATTTGCGGGAAATTGGTGATGTTTTGTTAAGATCGACCGTCTCACTAAAATATGCTTTTAATTAAGCTATAGTCTTTCATTTTTCATTTTTAGAATTAAAAAAAAATGGTTTTATACCAAACACTGTTTGGTGAATAACCGGCTAAAATTGATTGCACAACACATTTCGAAACCCCGGAAGCATAAACCAACAAATGCCCGGGAGTATGACGCATCGTCATGTCAAAAAACTGAGAACATGTCCTAGCTTGCTTAAACATTAGGACCAAAGTCCTCGTAGGAATTTCACTTTTCTTTCGACTTTGCTCGTCCGCCTGCTTCCCCTTTCTCGGAAAACGAATAAAAAAACTTCATACACGTGCGACAAAGCATTGGGAAAAAAAAGACTGAACGCAAGCGAATTGTGAAAGCCGTCGTACAGTAAGAACTGGAAGTGCGAGAATAATCAAAGAACTGTGTGACTCCCGAAAGTCTTCACATTGGCAACGTTTAAAATAAATTGTTCACGCGTAGGCAATCCCCGGGTGGGCCCTTTGAAGCTAAATGTCATATTGTCCTACCCTTTCATACATCTAGCTAGTTAGTGACCCCGGCCTGTTGACGCGCTGTGTTGTATTCGAATCCATTTGCTTCGTTATGACTTTCAAATCTGTATTTCTTACTAGCGCAAACGCATTTTTACTTTATAAATCTCTTCAGCATTATTACTTGCGAAAAATGTAGCAGTAGGATTATTTGATGATGAAAAGCAAGTTAGCATGTTAAAAAATGCGAGTTATAAAACCATGGCCATCTTTGGAACCTTATCAATCTTGTGACTTATGCGCTTGTCTGGCCAATATTAGGCTCGATTACTAGCCGCTGTTCGGGAAAATGAGCCCGCACTCATCCCCCCGAAAGGGTTTCGGGGAGGATCAAGGACCGGACCCGCGAGACGGCGGAAATCAAGCCTACCCACTATCTGAGAGCCTGGAACAGGCTAATGAAATCAGGGTCTTCCTACTCTACAGTTTCTTAAAGTGTGCCGAAGAAGTCTGGAGTCTAATAATGGAAACTTTATTTGTGTTTTTGAATGTACAATTGTAAATCTCGCTACGTATAGGCAATTTACAAATGCTGCTTGAGATTGGATTATTTATAAAAATATATAAAAATGATAATAATAATAATAATAATAATAATAATAATAATAATAATAATAATCAACTTTATTTTTCGAGGGTGGCACTTGACAGTGTACTGATAAACTCGTGGCCGTTCCCAGTCTCCTCCCCAGTGTCTCCTCTAGAAATGGTTCGTTCTTTCCAATAGCCTACAATCAATATATTAAAATTCTAACATGACTCTGAGGCTTTCTGGTCATATTCTGTATTTGGTTTGGTTTCCTTTGTCACTGAGCACTTAAGTCTCTTCCGGGAATTGAGATACAATGGATTCTTGAAAAAATTGCAATTTTGTCCGTATCAAGGCTCGAAATTGGCTCAGAGTCCTTTTAAAGTTTAAATATATCGAACGTGGACTATGGGAAGCACTTGAAGTAAATCCAAGGAACGGTGATGAGAGCGTAGATGCTGGTTTCCTTTGCTAACACTCTTGGGCTTGAGACAATAGCTCGCTTGCTCGAGACACGCCATTTTCGAACACAACTCCTACCAGACGTTTTCAACGTGAAAGGGATAGTGGTTCTACTCAACCGATTTTCAAAATTAAAGCGGATTCTGTTCGAGAAAAGGTCCATCCTTCATTTGCCGCGCGTAGGTTTTTAAAACGCAATGTAAATTTTTAGAAATTTTCTTTCGAAAATGGACTCCATACTAAAAAAATCCCGTTTTTACTGTATTTTCAAGTTCAAAAGGATAATGCTTACTCTTATTCAATCTTCTTCATTTTAGGCTCAATTTGCAGGTACATCATTCATCTCCAAAAAGCTGCGCGTAGGTTTTTAGGATTTCGCTTTTGAAAAGCGGGAAAGCAAGTTTTATCAGCGCAACCTGACCAATTTAAGCCCATTCTTTTCTTATTGTGAGCTTTTCTTAGCCAGCCAGCATTCAAATTTGCCGCTTCGCTGATTATGAATAATTAATGATGCCCTGCATTCTGCGCGATGGGCATTTTCACGACGGACATAAAACACAAATTCTAACTGAGCAAACTGCCTTCAGCCAACAGTCTTAAAACGCTACATTTTTCCTAATGGGCCACAAGTAAACCAGGCCTCCGAAGATTTTTATACTCTCGTCACCGCGATAAAGTCACGGCCGAGATATCTGACACTAAGACACTGTGTATATATTCAAAGGCTGGGACTGTGTATATATTCAAAAGCTGAACAGATTCAAGGAAAAATATATTCTTGATAAAAAAAGACACATTATAAGCCATCGGAAACCTTCCTGGACACACATTTCATCTCGCTCTTCTTATCAAACGACGCTTAAAAACAGCGGCTTCCTCAAAGGGGAACCCTTGATCATCCTGAGAACAACCACCTCACGAGCTACTATTTGCGACGAAAATATTGCGCAAGCTGATATAAAATTGGAAATAACATTAACAGGAAGAGACTATGCGCTCCTAAACAACATGCTGTTGCCTCAGAAAAAGCAGTAAAGATAAATCTTGCCTATCGTAACACAATAAAGTGAAACCTCGACACAACGAAGGGCACAAGGGAATGGCAAAATTTTTATAACGAAGTTTCGTTATATCGTGGCTCTTTTTCATATATTTTACTATTACCAGAGTAAAGAAAATCGTTCGTTATATCCGAGGACTTCATTGTTTAGAGGTTCTTTGTATCGAGGTTCCACTGTACCGACCATGTGTCTTATAAGAAAAAAACAAGCTTTACTCAAAACTGAATGGCATCTTACACAAAGTCAGCCACTGCTTCACCAGATATTTAAAGAACCATCGATTTTTTTTTCTTACAAGAAAAAAAAAACAAATCAAAACTAAGAAGGGTTTACAGACGGTATCAAGCACATGGCTGTTACAGTTGTTGCCAGTTTCTCCCAGTCGCAAAGAATCTCGACTAGCCTGGAGCCTGGGAATCAAGACTTCCTTCCCTACCCCAACAAATCGGACAATGAAACAGTCTTGGAAAGAAAAGCTATCCGTGATACCTTCGCTTGCGCGAGCTGTTTTATTTTTGGTGAGTGACTTCACGTGTGTGACCTAGTTTCCAGAGTCTTTCTGCGCCTGTATGGCAGGTAGCGCCTGACTGAAAGTTCCCGAGTAATTTTTTGATGTGATGAAAGTAACTGAAAGTGGACTCAAACGTCAGTGTGAGTAGCGTTTCATGTTGGGGGAAACTCATAATTCTAAAAATATGCCTCCTTGGTTTAAACATTAAATAATCCTATTACCACGTATTTCGCAAGACACAACTGAGACCGGCTAAGACTTTCAGAAGTAATAGTACATGCATGTTATACGCTCTCACTGATTAACCCTATTGCTAAAGGGGTGAATATTTGAAACTCATGACGCAACGAAAGGGTTCCATTACAAAATTATAGCACGTCAACAAAGGTCATTCGCTGTAGAACACCACGTATGATAACGATTTATTTGCCAATGCAATTGGGTGGTAACTACACACTTAATTTTGACAAGTTAAACGCTGATGACGACGGATTGAAAAATGGCTTTAACGATCGCTTCTTATCTTTGGAAACAATTTTTGAACACTTTTTTGCCTTAGCTCTTTTTCTTTTACGAATAATTCTCCCTGTCTGCACTGCGCATTGCAAACAACACACCTGATACTGATACTCTCAGGATATTAACTATGAAAAAAAAAGCACGAAAGGTTAACATTTTAAACAGTGCATTATGCGATTAATGCAAGTGCAAACGATTATGGCATCATATCACATATCTTCAAACTAATTGCGCCTTCCATAAGTCACGAGTCACTCTCCGGTCCATGAGCACGAAAGCGCACCGCAGTACAAATCAAAAGCGGGGAATCTAACTGATTTCAGTGCTGTTTGGCAGATAGTCAGCAATAAATTTTAATGTATTTATATCGGACGATATAGATATATTGGCAAGTTGACAATCTGGGTAACTACTGGCATGAGTCAGTACCAGGCACGAGAGGCCACGAGAGGCCGGCATTTGAATGTCTAATATAACACTCGTGAGCGTAAAGAAGACGAATCGGAACGAACAGGTCTTAAAGATCGAGTTAATGGATTCCATCTAAAAAATGTTAACATAAATTGAAAGTTGGAATACAATGCTTGATGTAAAACCTTTTCGGGACTTTTGGAAGCTAATTTAAACAAAACGTAAAACAAAACTTGCTGGTTAAAAGCTAACTAAGATGAAAGAAAATATTTTACACGTTCTCTAAAGCCTTAAAACTCCAGAAAAAAAGGATTAATATGGACCATTCAAGTTTTACCAAGCCCTCGGACAATCTTTTGAGCAAAACACTATATATTCCTCCGTTAAGATCTTTATATTTACTGACTACACCGTCAGTGCACTGTATTTTGTTTATATCAGCTTACGCTCTAAAAATGTCCGCTGACCTTTATTTTGTAACATAAACATATCTCATAAAAGAAATCCAGAACCATGTACAATGCCCTGCAAAAATCAGTTGTCATCTGAGATGTCTTTCGGAAGTGGCGAATGCGCCGACAATGCTGCAGACACAATCGTTTCTGAAGAACGGTACATGTGGCATAAGCGAGACTTTCAACTTTTTTGTTTTCCAACAGTTAATAAGCAATGACTTGTAAAGTGAAACGGGGAAGAAAAAGAACTCCAGTGATTTTTTGAAATCACCTAATTTGAAATGATATACCGCAACTTAAAGTGTTAACGTACCCGTACAGAGTGAGCATTACCAACACCCGACGAAGTTTTGTTTTTCCCTGAAAGAGTTTGTTTAGTTTGTAAACCATGCAAAGTATGAGATTTACTAAAAGAAATAAAATATGCTTTTAAAAGATGCCTAATCCAGAAAGTTTGATTCTCAATATTCTTCTCTGAGATATCATCAAAATGACCCATCAGATCGCTTTTGTCAATTACTGAATTATGCTGCTGCAGCAGGTTTTTCGACAAGCTCCGTTTAATTATTGAAATCAATTGGTACCGCAAGCATTGATTAAGTTATTCGTACATGAATATTTTCGCGCCAAAAGAAACATTGCCTACATACTCTTACTTTCTGCAGCCTAGTGATTCTCAACACCAAAGCACTAAATTGCTATTTCTCGCAGAGTATATTTGCTCCAAAGTACAAATAACATTCAAATATCAGCTCCTTTAAGCAACAAAAAGTTTCCACTTACATTCCTTGTGCACATCGTCGACTCTCACTCCGTTTACTTGGGCACGATGTACCTCCACAACTAGGGTTTCTTATAATACGTATCGTTCGCGTTTGTGTCGCCGATGAACCGCAAGTCGCGGAACACGATCCCCAAGAGTTCCAGCTCCAGTAGCAGTTAACGCGACAGCACTGCGTGTTGCAAGACACGTAACGCCTGCGCTGAGTACTGTAAGGCGACGGACAAGCGCTTCCACCGCATCTGGGGTACGTTCTAATGGACCGTTGTTGGAGCACCACCCCACCTCCGCATGACCGTGAACAACTTCCTGTTGTTGACCAATAATTTAAGACGCAATCTTGCCGCGAACACCATCTTCGGCGTCGTCGCCGTCGCCGCCAAGCCCACGATCCAGGAAGATCGCTTAGAGCAGCCAAAAAAGCAAAAACAACAAGACATAGCCAAAAATGCTTCCTCATGGTTCAAAATCAAGAGAAGCGCACAGCGCAACAGCAAACGTTCGGTCTGGCGGGTCAAACAGCACTAATTGACTAAGTCTTTTTCATCTCGTTCCCTTTTTAAACCGCTATTGGAGGGTACATGTCGAGACTGGCTACTGCCTGTCAAATTTTTGAGGTTAAATAAATTGCTGACTCCGTGTAAAATTTCAAGGGAAAACATTTCGCAATATGAGAAACGTTTGACTCAAAAGGGCAACGAAGTTACCTTTTGGATTGCCCAGCATTGCTGAAAATTCAATATTCTGCAAGTGTACCGGATGGAAAACTGAATATATATAATACAACTAGAAAATAATCGGTAGGTCATGTCTTAACCGACTCGCGACACTCTAGTAAATATGCGGTTTATGTTACTCGTGGTAAATTACTGGGATAATTACGGAGATGCTTAATTAATGGTACATTTTTTCACATAAAACTCCTTAAAGTTCAAGTCTCAATATGTATTTTCCTTCACAAGTAGAATTGCTTGGATAGGAGAAGGACTTTCGCAGGAAATAAGATATAAGGGGTGTTATCTTTACTTTTAAACCGAGTGAGAAGTTATATTGCAGTTTACCTTAGTTGCAGGTTGCAAAAGAATACTGGACAATAACAGTGAAACTTTATCCAAAGATCTGTTTAGTTAGGTCTACTCAGATGTCTTGATGTAAAAGGCTCTTTTTCGGCAATAAATTGTCTGTAGGATTTATTGTTTTGGTTTTACAGCTCTTTTTTAGATGGCAAACTACAAACATCATCAACCAGCATTTTTAAGCCATATTAATTAAAGATGTCAAGAAAAATACATAAGGAAAAGCAAATACAGATTTGTTGAATCTCTTGAGACTTGAGAGTATACGAATGAATTAACGGGTTACGGGATGAAATTTAATAATGGTCAATCGGTGTGCTTGATTTTAAGTACCCCCGTCAAATCTATGGCCAAACAAAACAAATAAAGAAAAAGAAAACCAAAAACACATTCTCCTTTTCATAACATTCTTCCGCTAACTTTACGTTGTCCTTGTATATAAGCTGAGATAAGCAGCACCAGAAACTGGACAACATTCAAAATAGCTGAGTGGTTATTTATCGACGACCTGTTAAGATCAGCTGATTATCGTAATCATTTCTGTTCTGGTATAAAACCATTGTGTGATTGATAGATGCAATATACACCACTTTTCAGGTGTACGGATATGGATGTCCTCTGCGGTGACTCGGGTAAGGAAGGAAAACGCTGTTCCACTTCCTTTTCCAGGTACTGATTGAGGAATAGCTTTTTTATCAAAGAGTTTACTTTTAAAATCATATTGACCCTAACCTCACAACAGAAATCCTCTGCACTCCATTTATCACCTGGTTGGTCATGAAGAAAGCGACCAAAACGTATTAGGTCTGAACCGAGGGTAAAATGCAGAGAAGTATTTTATAACGTTTTTCTTTCGCTCGGTGTATGAGGCTCGCGCGCGCTTGCATAATTCCGCGACACACGAAAATCCGCGCTACGGGTTTCGCACCTTTTACGAATAGCGCATTAAGTTTAAGAAAGAGAAAGAAGCCTACTCTATGAGGTCTATATGTTTTTCATCATGCGGGTATGCATTTTTGTGCTGAACATTAACAACCTGATCAGTATTAGGTTGTCGTAGTAACACTAAATGGTTAAGTGTCCCATTTGTTCAGAATGTTAGGAGTTCTGGAGTGCCGCGTAATCAACCGGAATAACTTAGAGGATCTATGCAACTTACATTCCAGTTGCACAAGTTCGAGTCTCGCTCCGCCGGCGTAGACAAGCGGGCGTCCGCAATTAGACCTTCGGAAAAAGCGCATCGTTCGAGTTTGCGTCGATGTACCACAGCCAAGGCAAGGGCCCCAAGAAGTCCAGCCCCACCAGCAGTTAACAGGACAGCAACGTGTGTTACAAGACACGTATCGTCCGCGTTGAGTGCTGTAGTTAAGACGGACAGGCTGTTCCACTGCATCTGGGATAAGTTCGTATGGACCATTGTTGGAGCACTACCCCACCTCCGCATGTCCGTGAACACCTTTCCGTTGTTGACCAAGAATTTAAGACGCAATTTTGCCGCGGACACCATCTTTGGTGTCGTCGCCGCCAAGCCCACGAACCCGGAAGATCGATTAGTGCAGCCAAAGAAGCAAAAAAAACGAGGCACACCCAAAAATGCCTCCTCATGGTTCACAATCAAGAGAAGTGCAGGCCGCACAGTGAGCGTTACTGAAACCCGAAGAAGTTTTAAGTTTCCCTGAAGGAGTTTGTTTAGTTTGTAAACCAAAGTATGAGATTTACTGTAAAATGAAATAAATATGTAATTTTGGAAAATGTCTTATCCAAAAAGTCAAATTCTCAATATTCTTCTTTGGAATATCCTCAAAATGACCCATCAGATCGCTTTTGTTAATTACTGAATCTGCTAAGGCAGCAGTTTTTCGAAAAGCTCCGTTTAACTTTTGAAATGAATTGGTACCGCAAGCATTAATTAAGTTATTCGCACATGAATATTTTCTCGCCAAAAAAACATTGCCTACATACTCTAGCTAACTGCAGCCTAGTTAGTGATTCTCAACACCCAAGCATTAAATTGCTGTTTCTCGCAGAGTATATTATTTTGCTCCAAAGCACAAATAACAGTCAAATATCAGCTCGTTTAGTTGAGTTTAAGTAACAAAACGTTTCCACTTACATTCCTTGCGCACATCGTCGACTCTCACTCCGTTTACTTGGGCACGCTGTACCTCCACAACTAGGGTTTCTTATAATACGTATTGTTCGCGTTTGCGTCGCCGATGAACCGCAAGTCGCGGAACACCTTCCCCAAGAGTTCCAGCTCCAGTAGCAGTTAACGCGACAGCACTGCGTGTTGCAAGACACGTACCGTCTGCGCTGAGTACTGTAAAGGGACGGACAAGCGCTTCCACCGCATCTGGGGTACGTTCTAATGGACCGATGTTGGAGCACACCCCACCTCCGCACGCCCGTGAACACGTTCCTGTCGTTGACCAAGAATTCAAGACGCAATTTTGCCGCGGACACGATCTTCGGCGTCGTCGTCGCCTCCAAGCCCATGAACCCGGGAGGTTAATTATCGAAGACCAAGACGCAAAAACAAGACATACCCAAAAATATTTTCTCATGGCGCACAGGAGAGGGAAGTGTATCAAGCGATGGCAAAAGTCAAAGTGGTGACCAAAATCGTGCTGGAATTACTCAACACTGGTTTGTACCACGTGCTTTTTTGCAAACTGAGGTATCACTACTGTCAAATTGTGGTAAGATGAATAAATCATGTGAAGTATTGTTTCCGTTTTCCAAAACTTTGACGCAAAATGTTAACTCCGCTGTTTGGTGAAACAGGAATGTCACGTTTTTTTTTTTTTTTTTTTTTTTTGCGGGGGGGGGGGGGGGGGGGGGGTATGCACTGACATCCTGTAACTTCTCTGCTAGAGCTCTAAACTTGTAAAAGATAACGTTGATTTAGAGAACAGATCACATGCCACATCGGGACCATTTGTGCTGAGCGACCGTAGCTGTAATGCTATTATGAGAGCTTCGAAATTGCTGATGTATGCCTGGTTCTCCTGTAACACAGTTTTTCCTTTCCTAATTCCTTCAACAAAAGCTCACAAGGCTTCCCTTTCCTGTCTGTGTTAGCCCCTTGAAATGATTGTTTACTGCAATTTATTATATTACAATGAAAGGCACTTTCGTTAAAAAAGTTAAAAAGTTTTTGTTGATTGCTCACCAACATCATAAATGAATAAAGTTTCTGGTTGTGATGGGGACTCCATAATAATACAAAGAATAGTTCATCAAATTTCTACAGAATGGTCAAAAATTAAAGTAACGTTTGTGCCCTTCCTGACAACATTAGGGACAGGGGTCAATTCAACACCCCATAGGTAATTCATACCCCTTGGATCCCTTGCGCAAAGTTCCCGACTATTCCCTACAAGATCAAAATGTCGCGAACTTCTGTGTTTTTGTTTCTCCGTGTTATCGTCATAATCATTTGCGAGTTCATGGGCCATTTAGGACCGCATTTTAAATAATTTGGCACTTGCCCTGGCTTCAGATAAATTTTGACCAAATCGATATCTCAAGGACACGGATGTAATAAAGAAGCCGACCCAAATCTAACGGGGTGTCCCGACTTTTTGCAAAGCTTACCACAATTTGTAACGATTTACAACGCCTGGATTCAAATAGTTTCCTGTTATGTTGGTGGCCTTTTTCAATTTACGTATTTCCGATTTATATTTATTTATTTTTCCCTGATTTTTTTTTTAATGAAAGACTGCTAGTTTGTAACAAAAACCTGACTAGGCATAACCACTGAAAATATCGTGACCTACTTCAAACGTGCTGTGGCAAAACCTATCTAGCCAAACCTTAGTATGAAAGAGTACCAGTTATCATGGCGAGATTTATGCAGCTCGCCCATAGTATTCAAGGAGCATGTTCATGGTGATGTAATATTTGGTCTATTTCTTTACAAATATGGACGAGAAATAAAGCAATGTGGTTACGGGTTTACGAAAGTCGTTTAACAAGCGTGTCAGTATGTCATCGTTGAATTGCCGAGGATTAATGGTAGTGGAATGTTTAGGTATAAGTGACTCTCTGCGGTTTTTGTCAATTAAAAGAAAACAATGTTAATCACGACTTCAGCGTGGAAACTGTTTATGAAGGGGAGGGCTTGCTTATTTTAGTGAAACTGTTGCGAAACTGACGAGTTGCCTTTCCACAAATCTGAGCTTCTTAATAATGACCATTAACATTAGTGCGTAATAAGGATCTTTCTAACTCGTCAATGTACGAGTGATTACGTGATCTTACTAACGGAACTCGTATTGCGTTCTTACAATTCAGTCGCCGTTCTCAAGTGTTCAGTTTTGCAAGTCCAAGCAGATCCAAGACCAAACACATTCATCTGCTTCCAAGAAACAGCAAGGGTTAAAGAAAACATCCTAGATTAAAGTTTGTTACCATATGTGAAATATTATAGCGGGGTCTTTTTAAGAGAAGGTTGGAAACAGGACATCAATACATTGAATGGATGAGGAACAGGTGCTCTACCACTCACAGATATCTTTTAATTACCGACAAGTGGATCAGTATTGTTCTAGTCTAAAATAAAGGAAGAACTCAAAGATCTTATGAAAGGTCAAATCTGGTCTACAAGTTATAGCTAACAAGTACTAAATACTAATTACATATGGATAAATCAATTTCTCCTGCGTCAGATTACCAAATAGAGGCCAAAATTTAATAATATCAGGGTCGTGTTGGTCTCGCACTCACAGTTATATCGGTCACACTATCCAGTTTTTCAGTTGGAGAAAAACGTTACTGTGGGTCATTCAGTCAAACTCCTCGGCCGGTACAAACGTGACTTCTTGTGTACACGTTTTATGACCTTCCGTTTCAGTTACTTAAAAGACTGACCGGATAGAATATCGCAGGGACTTGAACAAGTTGCGGCATACAAAGAGATCATAAGTTCTACTCTTTCACTTCCTCACCGAGAAAATCTTCCGCTGGATCAATAAAATTAACATCACCGCTTTGACTAGCTTCTGTTTGAACGATATCGTGTCGTCAACCAAGTTCAGCTTTCTGCAAAAACTGGTTGCAGCTACATGTTTTAAAGAACTTTCAGTGCACCGATGCAACTGAGAAAAGCTTGATCTAACAGATCATTTTTACTTCGGCGAGTTTCTTGAAAACACTCAGAAATAATGCAAATTAGAAATCATAGTAGGTCATTGGGCGCTTTCCATTTAGTCAAAATTTCCGGAATTTTCGGTTCGGCGGTAAATGGAACACGTTTCGTCGGCTCGTCCCACTGGAAAATTCCCAGAAAAAGTGGAAAATCGAAAAAGGTGGGCCCGTTTTCCCGGTTGGAATTTCCGAACGGAATGTTGTGTTCCATTTCCGTTTCTCGTAGTTTGTACCAGTTCCAGGTTCACCGTCGGGCACCGCGACGTACCGGGGTTTACGAACCAAATGGAACAACTTTTTACCAATTAAGATCGGAAATTCCACTTTTGCTCCCACCGAAATTTCCGGGGTTTTTTCCTCAATGGAAAGCGCCTATTATCTCTTCCCGTGAAAGGCTCTGCTAGAATATTTTGGGTAAATGGAAGAGCACTGATTTTATCACAAAACACCCATGGCAGCGTGTTTTAGCTGGGTAAGCAAATGCAACATATGTGAAGTCGAGTAACGTAACTTCATCGGCGAGTCCCAAATTAAGCACTAGATTTGGACGGCAGCAGTATCAAATGCTCTTTTTGCATAGAGCTATTTCATTAAATAAACAGAGGGTCCCAAAGAGTTTTATTTAATCCCGTTACCCCAAACAAAACAAACTTCCTTAATCCCGTATACCAGTCGGCGGTCTTCTTTGGGCTTACTCCAAACGGACATTTACGCTTCCCTTATTCTCGGAGCAATAGCGGAAGATGGTGGCACTGTCAATATATGCACTTGAAAAGGTCCGAGAAATTATGACAGCATTTTTTGAATGAAATAATGGAATTTTCGCTTTTCTTACCGGACCGGTTCTTTTTAAAACAACATTTTCCCGATCTCACGTCACAAAATCATAAAAATCCGTACCCCGGTCGTTCATAATTAATCCCGAACGTATCTTTCGGTCTGTGCTCTAAATTTCGGCCGGAACCCTTACTATAAGCTAAATCCCCGACCCCAAAAACCTGTTGGAAAACGTCTAAACAGTCCATTAGCGTATTTTTTGCTTTTCACTTTCGGTAATAACGTATACAGTGAGTGTACAGATCGCTCTGCGGCACCCCGGGCAAACTCCGTTCGCCGCCCCGCACCTTCGACAGAACTTTTGCAAGTTGCCACCTTCACATTGCTGCTTCAGAAACGGCTCTTTCAAAAACGCGTAAAGAAAAAGTTAGATGCCATTGCCGGAAATGTTATACTTTTTTCACAAATACAGAGAAAGCTTTTATGCGGAGGCCTCTCAAAATGTAGTTAAAAGCACTTAAGTAGTTTAGACAAGTCTTCAGAAGTGGAGGATTGTCAGATTTGAGAGATGAATTTATTATTCGAAAGTTGACTCGGTCGGTAGTTGTAGATTTCAGATTGATCTCTCTTGCACGCGTAATGAGCCCTGAATTTACACGCGAGGCAGTTATGAAATTTCTACCAGTTCCGTTTTCCAGAATTTGATGTAAATGTCTTCTAAGGAACTTAATCCATTCAAAGATTTTCAACCTGACCAAATAAAGAGAAGTTCTGGTAAAATATTCACTGCTCATTACGCATGCAGAAATGCCGCTTGAATTTGACACCAGTTACGGAAACGACTAACGGATTCATTTTTTCAAATAATCAATTTATTAATAGAATCTTGAGGGGTACGCATGACCTGCCTTGACTGTAAAAATAGTTATCTTGAGATTTCCCGGAAGCAGCCACAAGAACAAGATTGTCTTCTCCACCATATAACGCAATTTAAAAATACTGAGAACACTAACAGACCCAGCCTATCTAATAAAGCAATGTATACTTACACATAGGTATTACAAGACCTGGTCTGCCTAGAGGGACAAGAGTTTCCATTGCACCGACTGTATCTGTATATGGTTGGTGAGCGCGAATGAGTCGACATTCCACATCCCGAACACGAGCTCCAAGAGCCCCAAGAGTATACACAATTCACCGGACAACAGTTAGAGTTGCATGTTTTTGTATCTGTGAAGTCGTAAGGACAAGTTCCTCCGCAAGAGGCAGATCTTGTTTTTGTTCGCGTACGAGTCTTTACACCACTGCCGCACGTTCGACTGCAAGAACTCCAAGACGACCAGCTGGAAACTCTGCAACTAACAGCTGAACAACTTCGTCTTCTACGTCTCCACAACCACGCGTTTGAAGTCGAAAAAACAACCACAATCGCTCCAAGCGCCAGCAACCAAGAAGCACAATGTACCATGGTTGGTCGATGTCAAAAATCGTCTGGCTTCCCGGTTATGTTAATTGGCCTTGTAAGATTAAGCAACATCTGTTCCGCATGTTTGACAACTGAACATCAAACTGGGGGTAACTTTCTTTTAATATTACACGTCACTCCAACCTGGCAAACGTGATCGCTTTGGAGAGCTGAATACCTTACAAACAATGCAGAACTCTTAACCTTTAGTACCCAGCATTAACCACTGTCGAACCGAAAGAGCACGACAACATTACGTATACATGGTTTCTTGCAAGGGTGGCGCAGTTTGCAGAGGCGAAACCATGAAATGAATGCAAGGAAGAATCAAGACGCAATAACTTGGCATTTGGCTCGCCCGTCATTAGATCTTAGCCTACTTTAAAAGAGCTACAACTACCCACTTAGATAAAAGACAAATTGGTTGATCAAGATCCACGACTTGCAGTGGCACGACACGCCCTATCAATCAATGCACACTCTATACATGCACTTTATTTAAAAAGGATGGCTCTTGACCGCGAGGAAAAGAAAATACTGATACACACAAATGCATCGAGAGAAGAGAGGCTATTCACCCAACTATTCCAGCATTCTTATACAACATCAACAGGGATAGCGGAATCGACATTTCTGAAGCGTGGATGCTACAAAGTCATACATGAAAAACCTGGAGATAGCACTTCTCAGACAGTGTACACCAATCACAGCCGGCGCCCATCCCAGTACACAATTTGTCACGTGTGCAGTCGACCTAATCATCTGATTGGCTGTGAAGCAGTCAAAGTGAGACAAACGATGACAGCTAACATCATTCATTATGGACAAGTCTTCTTCCTTAATGGCTAAAATGTCAAAAGTTGCCAAATGCTGCTAGTTGTTTGAACACGGAAGTCAGAAAATATTTGTGTTTTTCCCTATTTTTTTGCCATTGGATTTATTTTAGGAATCAATAAAGGGGAAAACTCTCCTTTTTCTCTTTACCTTTCTTCCATTGCTAATCTTTTCAAGAAATTCCCAGATACACAGCTAAGGTACTCAGCGTGTCATGACTGTAAGTTTGCTAAAACGACTAGAGAACAGGAAATGGCAATGGCAAATAATCCCACTTTATCCAATATATTCGTCAGTCAGTCGCCCTGACAAAGTCTAAGTAAGTAAGACAAATTATCGGAAAGGGACACTTTTTCAGTTATTTTTTTTAATTTTTCGGAAACATTATGTTGCACAAGTGATATGAAAAGATACATTTTGGTATTGACTGGCTTAATGCGTCTATGATTGTTAGTGTCTGAGAGCTGTATATTTCAGTTGAACAGCAGCCAACTTTTTTTGAGATAATTGCGTGAGATTTTTGTCTTGTCATGACCGAAACCCGAAGATTTCCGACGATTTTCCGAAAACTTCCGAACATTACCGAAAGTATCCGAAGATATTCGACGACCTTTGAGTACTTCCAAAGCTATTTAAAGGCGAAAATGCTAACGTGTTTCGATACAGTCAGGACACAAAATCATCATAAGGAAACTATCGTCCAGCGTATTTTAACAAGTGTAAAAAGAGGCTAAGAAATAGTTGTCTAGTTCATTGGGTTAATACTACCAGTAATGCGTCTTTATTTGCCAAGGAACACAACATTAGTAAGCAACTTACTTGTAAATGACAAAATCACCGCTTTGTATCACACAAATATCTCTCCCAAAACACCATAACAAACGCTACAAACAACAAAGTGACGTGGAAAAACTGTTTGGCTTACAAGTATCCAAAAACCAGATTTGCAATCCGTTTCAATCCTTCATTCGTTTGCGCATCCATTTGGAAGCAGGTCCACCCACCGTCTGAGTTTTGAGTAAATTTCGTGACACAGCTCCTTTAAGAATGTGATTATACCAAGTGATGGAGGTAATAATTAAGTTAAGAGGGGGCGTAAGGGTTTGCGGTGATGCGGTTTTGCTCGATGTTTGGTGCGTTTTGCGGAAATTTTTATTTTAAGTTGGGGTTTTGCGGTTTTAGAAAACCAAGCAGTTTGCGGTATTTAGAAATTTTCGAGATAATTTCAACGCGGTTTGCGGTTTTCTTTTGCTATTCTTTGCGGTGTTTATATGTAATCTGTGCGATTTTGCGGTATTCGTATCCCCCTTACACCCCCTCAGTTAAAGTTGAATTAAACTGAAGTTGAAACAAAAGGAATAGCGAGTTATAGGCTGAATACTCAAGACTTAAGTTTGTTCTCGTTTGTGAGATATGTCTACTGGCTTTAGGGAGCGGTCATTAACTATTGGGGGGGGAGGGTTGGTAAATTTTGGGGGAGGGCTGCGATTTATTGGGCGCCCATTTAGGGAGGGCTAAAATTTTCTGGGCCTGCATTTACGGGAGGGCTACAATTTCTGTGCGCCTTTGGGCGATGTGCGCGTACTATTAAAAGGGTTTTGTGCTTGTGAAATATTAAGCACTGCTTGAGATACGATGGCCGTGCAAGTAGTATTAACAGAATTGCATATTCAAAGCTAAATCGCACGGTTAAAAAGCACTCTGATTGGCTGGAGATGAGCAGTGACTTCACACGGAATCGCTTCCAGTTTGCTTGACTTTGAAATGGCTTTGAAAACAGCGCACGGTTTTAGTTTGGCTTTGTTGTTTAATCAACGTGATCGTCACGTGATTTTCACGTATTATAATACATGTGAATGGCAGATAATTTCATGAAAGCCCTTCTTAAAACGAGCAGCGATCAAAAGTGCACGGATAGTTGATGATATGTTATTATAACTGAAAACGTGTTTTTTCATGTTATGACTGGTACTCGATCTGTACTTGTTTTTTTAACTCATAGTGGTCCAGTTTATACTAATCCTTCTTCTACAAAACTCAGTCAGTCTTAGACAGTAACAGGAACAGAACGTTTTCTTTTCCAACAAATGCAACATAGTTTTTTATATGTACAGTAAACAAATGTACAGTGAAGATGTAACGATTAGTCAGTAGGCTGATAGTAAGAGCGCATTTGAATGTGTTTCAGTAAGGGCCAGAGTCATCTGAACTGCTACTGTCGTATGCTTTCATTGCAGTGCCCGAGTGAATATCAAAGCACCTCCTGATTCCTCCTTCTGACATTGTTCAGTGGCATCATCATCATTGGCCTGCCATCACTATTTATTTACCAGTTACGTTTTTTTTTCTTTTTGTTAGTTCAATAACCACACCAGTAGTTTGAAACGTGCGGAAAGAGAGTCAAAACAAGGTTTCACCCACCGCTAACCGTTACTTTTTCTGCTTTATCAACGCGCGCTCTGACGGTTTATTTAGTATTTTAGTATTTTAGTATTTTATTTTATTTAGTATTTTATTTTTCTCCGGACCGAGCTAGCTTTCCCTTTTCAGCGCTTACCCTCTTTCCAGGTCTGTTCACTGTGCCACTGATGAGAATGACAGACCTTCTAAGCATACTATAACTTCTTAAGTAACATCAATCTATGTTCCTGTCTATATTGTGTCTATACTACGTCCTAAAACTTTATAACAATGTACCATAGCTATTTGTAAATTTAGTTCTTGTATCGTTGCTAAATGAGTAGTTCAGTATCACTTACCTAATGCTACACATTCTAATTAAAAAATATCTAACGTAGTTGTGGTTATCTTTTCCGCAGCTACATGTAGTCCACGCTCAATGAACTAATGTGTGGTCATTGAACTACTGGTGTGGTTATTGAACTGTTCGGTGGTTATTGAACTGTTGTGTGTTTATTGAACTAACAAAAAGAAAAAATGGGTTTTGTAAATATTGTGAATACTAACACTTTTTTTATTCCAATGAAAAAATTGTCTCAAAGTTACGCTCATATGGATTCTCAAGATGCAACATTTGAATACTCAAAATGTTATTAAAGGGGAGGGTTACAATTTTTTGGGCACACATTTTTGGAGGGGGTAGGATTTTTGGCCTGTTAACCTGAGAGGGGCTAAAATTTTTGGGCCCTAGCTTTTGAAATAATACCTGACCGCTCCCTTAGGACTTATATTTGAGTGTGCGGTGTCATGCAGTCGACCTTTTGCAGCTCTCGGTAGACCGCATAGGATTGGTTGGGAAATCAATGAACAAACAAAGTTAACAACAAAACCTAGTCCGAAAATAAAAGAGACACGACACAAAGGGGTCCAATAGCCCATGTTCGATGTTGGCTTTCTTTTTGCTCTTTTGCGAATTGCGAGACGATGGAGCCTTGAAAAATTTGCAACTTTGACCCTAAAGCCTCGGAGTCATGTTAGAATTTTAATATATCAAAAGTGGGCTATTGATCTCCCGGGATTGATCTATGGTTTTGAAGAGATGCAAGGCTACTGATTCACTCCCACATACGCTTCGTTTAGCTGACGTTTTTGACTTAGTATTCTAGCCACCATACGCGCTAGAGAAGGAAGAAGAGAGAAGGAAACGCGCTAGAGAAGGAAACAAACTTGTTTCTTTTCGGTCGTCTGCTTTACGTTGACTAAGTTCGTAATAGACATAAAGGATTGGGAACGTTGATTCGGCAATACTATAAATCTTCATACGATAGTTTGAAAGTGCGATAGGACAGTAAGAGTTGATTACTGAGTGCAATAAAGCACAAATGATGCATCAAGAGATAGATAATTCTCTTTTCCACGCCAGCGCAGTGAGAGCTGTCGGGCTGAAAGGCTTTCCATGCGGGCAGAAAAAGCAAAAAAGCACGCTCCTTCAACCTTATTTCGAACCCTCCTGGTTGGCACTAACGAACTCGGTTTGTAGCTTCTGCGCTCACGGCCACAAGTTTTGTAAAAATGTGCTTTTTTCGGTGCTCTTTAACCTATGTCCTTGACGTGCTCTGTTTTCACTCAAAACAATTATGCACTTCATAGTGACACAATCCACCTTTTTTAGATTCTTCTTTAAAAACTACATATGGTAGTAACTATGTTACATTCTCTACATGGAAAAGGCAGCAAATAAAATCCCGTAAAAGCTTGCCTGAAAAGCTTTTTCAATTTCTGTAATAGACCCTGCAGAAGAGCGCCGCGCGTGGACACACGTGAAAGTGACTGTTAGTGTTGTACTTCAGTGTAACCTAAACCACCTAATAACACCTAAGATAATAACACCGGTAAAAATCTACATTGGGTACTTTGAATTTGTTATTGCACATTTTGTTATTGCGCGGCCTAGCCAGTTTCAACACGGAAACGCTTCTTAGCCGAGTAGGTATATGGAAATGAAAAAAATTAACTCGTGTATGCAACGTCTACAATGTGCCCCACTAATCACGCAATGCAGTTAACTACTATTTTTCAACAGCCAAGGATAACAAACTCAGATAATGTATACTTACACGTTAGTGTTACAAGATTTTGTCTCCTTATTGGGGCAAGATCTACCGTTGCACCAACTGTATCTTGTGATGATTGGTGAGCGCGAATGACTCGATATTCCGCACCCCAAACACGGGCCCCAAGAGCTCCAGCTGTATAGACAATTCACCGGACAACAGTTAGAGTTGCATGTTTTCGTTTCTTTGAGGTGATAAGCACAGCCTCCTCCGCAAGACTCAGTTACTGTTTTTCTCCTGGTGCGAGTGGTTAAACCACTGCCGCACGTTCGAGTGCAGGTACTCCAAGATGTCCAACTGCTTACTCTGCAATTGACAGCTGAACAACTTCGTCTCCTACGACTCCACCAGGCATTTGAAAGCGAGAAAAGAACACTGAGCGCTAGAAACAAACGAACACAATGTACCATGTTTAAAAAAATAAAAACATTGATAAAAGGGGCTTAAAACTGCCCTTCGACATAAAGCAATTTCCCAAATTTTCTCCGCCCGTGTTGTGCTAGGACCTGCTAGTTACGGTAATAGTAGACTATTCATGATGTTATTAGCAGGTTAATATTTCCCGCGTTGCAATACATGGCATCATATAACCTTGGTATGGAGACAGACTGCTGTGGGGAGGGGTGGATATTAGTAGCGTGCTACAGGAATCCCAGAAACGGCTTCCATCCCGTATTCCCTTCGGCTTGCCTCGGTTCTTCATTTCATGGTCTTTCCCGGTTTGGTCACCGTCGGTTCGGAAAAATAGTTTACCAGGGCCACCCTAGGGTCTGGTCCATAGTTTGCCCGGAAAGTTTCGTTCCATTTCCTCAACAGAATTTCTGAAATATTTTAAAATTGCAACTTTTATTGAATGAAGGGCGCCCTAGAAATATAGGCAACTATTTCTATACTTCCGACAGAATATATTTAGTCTCCCTTGTTTCTGTAAAGCCCAAGAACAAGGGTCCCTGAATAGCCTCTTCCGCCCTCCCGTTATCACCACCCAGATTTTTGATCACTCTTGTAATGCCGAGCGGGGCAGATCGGCAGTTTCACAGAACCAAATCTGCAGTTCGGGATGAGACAAATCCAGCCTCGTTGCCAGGGATCTCTCCTACCCGTCCCTACGGAGCGAGAGAGAGTTGGGTTTGGTCACGTGTCTCTAGAACAAAATGAATTGTGAGGGACGAGTCCTTTGTCTCTCAATTTTGTGTCCGGCTCGTTTTCACCGTTCAAAAACGACCTCGTTCCCAGGGTAAATCCCGCATCCCGGAAAACCTATTGGAGACGGCTCACGTCATGCTCACGCCACAGTAACATGTGAAGCACAGGCGATAGAAATCAGGCATGTAAATGTAATTTCACAAGACTAAAATTAGACAATCGATATAGCAGATAGAATATCCGGAGGAATTTTTTTAATCTGTTGACTGACTAGGAATTGACCGGATAATAATTATTTGAATTACCAACCGATTTTTCAGTCAACATCCGTTCCTCACCGACATTAATTTGTACCTAAGGCTAACAAGGGGCGCCGACAAGCTAAGACAGGAGCCCATGTTCGCTCTACGAGCAGGAGCTACTGTTACGATTCATTCTCTACTAATAAATAATCAGTCTTCCAGACGCCAAGTATCCACACAGTAACGAAGCATGGCTGTGTTGTCTGTGATCACAGGTGAACCCGATCGATGATTCCTGAGCAATACGGTATCGGGTTTGCGTCTGGGCCGTTTTGGGATGGGATTTCAATGATCCCAAAAATCTACGGTTCTACATTGCATATTTGTAGTATTGCTGTGTTGTAGAGTCTATTCGAGAAAAAGGACTGAATTAGGGTTTGTAAGAAACAGGCTATTTGCGAGTTTCCCCCGGGCACTGTATCAAAACGAGGGTAAGTGCTCAGCCTTTAACATGAAAATTCTTTTTCATTCTCATGCATATAAAATTCATTTTCACATGAAGGGTTGTGCACTTGGCCTCATTTTAAAAGTGAGGGTTTTTGAAACTCGAAAGTGGCCTATTATGCATCAGTCAATTCCCGCTGCATCCATCCCCCCCTCCCCCTCTTCCCCCCACCCACCCCCCGCCACGGTCTGACCCACGTGCATTAGCATTTTCTTTTTGCCTTGGATGGCAAATTCCCGGGGCCGGCGGGGACTCCGTTGAGCTGCCAAATGCCCCGCAGTGGGAAAGAAAAACGACGGCAAATACCCCGTCCTCAATCCACACTGCAGCAGTTTTTATTGCTTGCACAGTCGGGTAGTGCCGCTTTAAGCATTTTAACGTGCGATTTTTCGTTTCAATTAATGTCTGCCTTTGTAATTGTAAGACTTTATGCGCGGCAACACCACTTCATTATTCTTAAAAAAGATCGATCTTTATTCCAATACCTAAAAAGGGAGATTTGAAGGAGTGCACTAACTATCGTACAATTTCCCTAATTAGCCACGCAAGTAAAATCATGTCAAAAATTATCCAAAAGAAGAAGTGTGCAAAACTACCCTGCGAGCAGAGGTCTTCCTCTGGCCGGTGCAAAACAGGCAGGGTTCAGAAAAGACTCGGGCACCAGATATCATTTCTTCAAGTTGAGAATGATAATTCAGAAGTGCAGAGAATTTAACAAAGATTTGTATATGTGTTTCATAGACTGCTCGAGAGCATTCGACTATGTATCTCACTCTCAATTGTGGGGGACATTAAGTAAAATGGGGTTTCCAGAGAGAGAGATAAACCTGGGTAAGGTACTCTACACGGGTCAGGAGACATCAATATGCACCAACTGCGGAAACACAGAATGGTTCAAAATAAAAAGAGGCGTTAGGCAGGGATGTATCTTGTCACCATGCAGCATGTTTAACTGGGATCTCAGACAATATCTGGGGATGAGAGGGGTCGGAGGAAAGAAGGAGGAGGCTTGCTATGGCGACGAACAATTTGTAGAAGTTGAAACTCATGTGGTCAACATCCTCAACGAAAACTAGGAATTCTTAGAAAATGCGTTTTCACTAAGGCTACATATGGCTGATAGACTTGGACACTTGTAAAAATAACTTTAAAACGAATTAACGCTTTTGAAATGAAGTGTTACAGAAATTTATTTAAAAAATACAGTATCACGAACGGAGCACAGAACAAATAAGTCAGTTAGGAAAGAACTCAAAGTGAAAGATCAATGGTTGGAGATCTTTCTAAAGAAACAGAAGTTGAAGTGTTAAAAGAAGTGAGGGCTTGAGAAAGAACATCTTGCAGGGAAAGATAGATGGGAAAAGAGAAACAGGAAGACCGAGAGGGTAGACTGTTCACAGTCCTCTATTTTTCCGTAAGATCATCGAGATCGAGCAACTTTGCGTTACGTGCTGCCATCTTGCCAGGGCTGCAAATAACGGCCGGTCAACGGACAATGTCCGGTCAAAAATAGGTTTTGTCCGGTCAAATCCTTAGATGGCCGGACAATTTGTCCGGTCGTCTATTCTGGTAAGGAAGGTCGAAACACAATGGATTAGAAAGAAATTGTATTTGCGATAATCCTTTATAAATGTTGCCAATGTGGTATGTAACGACTTCAGTTAATGAACATAGTCGTCAACGTCTTCGAAAACCCTTTCCAGTGCATCTGGGTGTTCCCTTGTTATATGTCCAAACCGCATTTTCGTAAGATGATGTCCTCGGATGTCTTAGCCTGTAAACAGACGTTTTATTTTTCTTTTCATTCTTTCCAAAAACGTTGGTGAGCGAAGCGAGCGCGAAGCGCGAGAAAGAAAAATAAAGAATATGTATATTTATCTTCCCCCACCACCACCCCCTTGCGCTGGCGGTCAATAAATCCCCTGCGGTTTATATTTTATCACCCGCGCTCAACGGACTTTTAAGAGAAAACAGAGGGTCTGTGAACAGGCTACGGATGTCTAAAAAAACTCTTCCATTATTGTATTTTAAAAGTTAAATCACGCATCTTAGGGAAAGAGCTTCCCTGTTTCTGGCAACATTTAAAATCAACCAGATTGCAAGCCTCAGTCAATTTCATCAACTTCATAACTAACCGTATATAAGACGTAGAACTCAAGCAACAGTAGTAGGCACAAATGTGATACTGATTTTGCTGTACCATGCGTTCCACTTTTCCTGCATTGAGATCGATGCTCATGTACAATAAATGCTTTGAAAATTTACTTGTTTCATATTTAAACATCATGTGAAGGGGTGAGGGGGTACTTTTATAGCGATAAGACGTAATCGATGTTTGTCCGGCCAAAAATGGGATATGTCCGAGCAAAAATAGGTTTGACCGGACAATTTGACCGGCGCCAGCCGGGAAATTATTTGCAGCCCTGCTTGCATGAGTGTCAAAACCACTTTAGGGGACGGGGGCGGTTTGGGAGGAAGCGAGAAAAATAGAGGGACTGTAATAACATCACCGCAGCTCGTGTTCAGGAGGCGTGACAGGAATTTCACGCCTTTTACCATTCATTTATTAAGAAACTCCGCTGGTGATGAAAAACATGCCAGACACATTTAGCATCGATTACGCGTGTTTACAAATATCTCCTTTCGAAACAGTGATTTTATAATGTTTCTGGGCCATTTCTCGAAATAAAATCGGCAAACATGCACAAGAAAACATTTTCCTAATCAAAATACCAAAAATCCTACGTGTGTTTGCGCAAGATGTGCCTTATGGTATGAAAGCGTACGTTTTATGGAAAAGTCGACTTGTCAACGACTTGTCATTGTCGGCAACTTAAACTAAACCCGTTGTCAACGCAAATTAACATCTATTGTCTAATGACCAATCAAATGCCTGCGTTGCTGGTACAACGCGCTCCGTGAACGCGAGTTGCAGTGATGTTATTACAGTCCCTCTAGTTTTCTCGCTCCCACCCCCCTACCCAGAGCTATAATCCGCGACGCCCGCCCCCTCGGTACATTTGAAAATCAAGATACCCGTGACGGTAAGACGCGGTATATCTAAACGATCTCACGAAAAAATAGGGGACTGTGAACAGTCTACCGAGAGGGCAGTGGGAATATTTTCGATATGTCTGTAACAGAAGTTGGAAGATTGACAGTTGACAGAAACTGTCAATTCTGCTGAGCGGTCAAAGATGCAACGTCCTCTCGGGATAAGCAGTCAGAGCACTGAGGAGAAGTACTTGCTCGTACCTTGTTTTAAATAGATCATTGGTAAAAAAAACTGACATTAAAATTTAAACATGATTCGTACAACTTCAGACGAACAAATTTCAATGACTTTTTCAAGGATTTTTCAAGGGCAAATTAGAGTTTTCAAGGACTAAGATTTTTTAAATAATTCTTTAACCCCCTATGATCACCCTATTGGCTAAAACACGTCGTGGAGTCATTTACGATTTTTAGTTCTTCTCCTTTTAACCTCTTCGGCCATCGTTGATCACATTATCACGGCTAATTTTTGGAACAAGACTTTCACTTGCAAAATGACTGGGTATAACTTGCAGTTACATCTGAGGTACAGAAATAGCATTTGAAATAATAAAGAAACAGAAATAAAATATTGTTCATGCACAAAAACGTTTTTACGTTACCCGTGAGTTTTACAGGTTCTTACGCCGAGGATGAGCCAAATTTTCCTCGGCAAAATAATGCCAGGGTGTGGCATAGACAAGGTAGTGAATTTCAAGGATTTTTCAAGACCTAATATATAAGAAATCAAGTACTTTTCAAGGACTTAGACCGAATTCAAGGACTCTTCAAGACGACTAGTAAAATTCAAGACCTTTACAAGATTGTACAAACCAAGTTTAAGAGTGTGCTGTAAGGTTATCTGTTCTGATTACTGAGTTTCATAGAATGAAAGGAAGTTATTAAAATAATAGATCTAGATCATAGTAGTATTTTGAATGTTATTGAAATTCTAGACTGAACAGAAATTTGCCGGATTCGATAACAAAAAAACGTCAATTCACCTCAAAAGCTCCCGATTTCGGCATGAAAGTTCTGGCTTGATAAGTAATAAAGAGGCCCTCCCAAGGTGGAGGGGGGGGGGGGGGGGGGGGTACCATGTCGCCCGTCTGAATTTTAAAACGTCCCATGTCGGTGTTTATAAATGCTTGTCGCTTATTGTCGGCTTTGCCGTCACTGTCGCAATTTAGTCGAGGGAGGTTATCTCTTGTCGCGATTTCATTTTACGCGCTGTCGCTACTTTTTGGG
>OZ037779.1:39596522-39746522 GCA_964035525.1 Porites cylindrica | reverse complement strand
AAACATTAAACTCTGTCAAGATTTTGTTATGAGAAATCTTGTCAATAAAGAGCCTGACGTGACTCCTCTGCCAATTCTACTCTATTTCTAACAAAATGGAACTGTCAAAACTAAAGTCAGTAACATTACTTTCTTTAACCCATGTCTCAGTTATGGCAAGAACTGAAAACTTATGATTTATATTAGTCTGTAAGTGGGAAAGGGCATCTTGGTTTTTAACTAGCTAGGCTGTGGGCATTTATATGTGTGTTGCCTCCATGATTATGCTAATCTAAGAAACTGAGAATCAAAGTGGTTAAAAAATTGTCACCTGAATTTAATGTTAACCTGCATGTATATGTTGTGGTTAATTTTTTATCCCAGGTAATTTTTACTTTTCCTTTGTTTCAACTTCATTAGCTACATTCATCATCATCATTGGTCGGCTGCAGAGCAGGCGACTACGAGCTTTCTCCAGCCACAATGATCCTGTGCCAATTCAGACAGCTTGCCCTGGCCAATCATGTTGTCTGTGTCTCCCAAAAGGTGTTGAATGTATGTGAGAAACAGGGTTCGTTGCCGTCCTGGTTTTCTCTTCCCATGTGGTGGAATATACAGCTACATTACCATACCCAAAAACAAAAGAAAGAGAAAATTACCTGACATAAAAAATTAACCACAACATATACATATACACACCTGCTACCAAATTAATTTTGTCCCAATGGTGTCTATTTTGTAGAAGCAAAACTTATTTTTTAGTGTACAGTTAAAACTTGTTATTAGATTTGACTTAGTTGTGAATCAGCTTGGAACTGGATTTGAGGAAGTTCATCTGGAAGCAATGTGCATTTTAACAGATGTTTACAAAGAACAGGTGATCAAAATTTGCTCAAAAAATATCTATTTTTCTCATTTCTTTATTTCCATAATCTACCAGTGATTTTGTTACCTCTGCATCCTAAAAATCTCCAAAGACGCAAAATGTTATTCATGGCGTGCGTCCCACTGGATGCAAAGATCAATCGATCTGAACATGTGTATTTGTAGAAATTGTAATGTAAAATGTAAATGTAATTTTTGTGGCTGTTATTGTGGCTGGTGTTTAATGATGCATATTTGGACTCTTTTTTTTTTGTTGTTTGTTTTTTTAACTGGGACTTGTTGGTTATGGACAGGGACTCATAATTTTTCACAAGACAAGTCCCGGGACTAACCATTACTATTTGTAACAAAATCACTGATCTACAGATTCAATAAAGACTCAAATTCCAAAAAGTTATCTTGGGTCTAAGTAATATTATTATTTAGACCCAAGTCAATTTTTTTTTATGTACCAGTCAACTCCAAAACTGCCCAATCCACACTCCCTCTTCCCTGGCCATACCCCGGGCATATCACTGGAGTTTCACTCCATACAGTGGGAAATTTGACCCAAAATGAGGCCCGCCTCATTGAAGGGGATCGTTGGCAGTTTTGGAATTGACTGGCACATTACCTCACAGTCACCGCCAGTGTAATTTACAAGTACATGTAGGACACTCACTTTTATTTTTCATTGATGTATTTGTTGTTTATTTCCAGGGTCAATTTCATCTTGCAAAATCATCCTTGCGTCAAGCGCTTGAATTTGCTCATGCAAACAGTCTTCCATTCTGGCAATTTAAAATCACTTTTCAGTTAGCGGTAAGCTGTCATCAATGAAAAAATATAATTTATTATTCTTACCCTTTCTTTGACTTGAGTTTAGGCATGATTGTAATTTAAGCTTTTTTGCAGGATGTTCATGCAAATGATAAAGAATTAAAGACATCAACAGAGGTTCTTGAGTTGGGAGAGAGATTTGCAGAGCAGTGTGGCTCACACTACATGAAGTAAGATATAATTCCCCTGTATATATTTTGTCTAAGAGTCTTGAAACATTAATGTATGAAAATATCATTGATGGCAATGCAGAAAAATAATAACGCTGGGTTTAACTTTCTTTTAAATTCTCATGTTTGTGAATTTTCGCCTTCTGACGTGAAGGTTCAAAGGATATTTTGCCATTTGAATTTTTATTTTGACATTATTTTCCTTATTACTTTATAGGTGTCTGTTTGCTCTAAGCAAAGCTATGGTAGGTCAAAGACAACACGTTTAAAATGTTTGATAATTTCACAGTAGCTTTCTTCACCTTGATGTTCTTCCCTCTTTCACGTATCTCCATTTCCCTCTTCAGTTGACTGGCATGGTGTAAAAAGTCACGACATTTTGGCCTCTCGGAGGTCATTTTTAAGTGCGAGTAACGGTCTTTAAATAGTTTAAAAGGTAAGAATGTAATTAACAATAAAAATTAATGCGATAAAGTATGTTAATGATAAGTGATGAAATATTTATAAAATTGAAAAGAAACATAAGAAGCCTAATAAAAACCATTCTAAACAAATAATTTTAAATGGATGGAAATGCACTGTTTGTTTTTATAGTATTGGTTTCAGTTCTTTCTTTTCAATTTTATTTTTAATATTTTGTCACTTATCGTTTACATATTATCGCATTTTATTGTTAATTGCATTCTTACCTTTTAAACTATTTTTAAACCATTGGTACTATATTTATGCTAATTTTATTTTGTACTTGCGCTTGAAAATGACCTCGGAGAGGTTGAAACATCGTGTCTTTCTATCGCTTATTTTTATTACAAAATATATCAAAGAAATTTCTCATCAAGTGTAAAAAGGTCATATAAGGTGATGATTTTGCTGGAGAATCAGTTAACCATCTCTTTCAATGTTTGAATTTATTTTTTTATTTTTTCACGGCTTTAATTCTATTGGTTAAGTTGTATGCCAATGAGAAAAACTGTAATCAATGACATCAGGAAAGATGTCTATTGTCTATTTTTATTTCACTTTCAGTACAAGTACTGTATTGTAGTTTGTTCAAGTGTTTTTAGTAAAACCTAAGGAAGAGGACAAGACTTATATTAGAGAACTCTCCACAAAAAAAGCTGATTGCATTTGGCAGTCAGTTTCTTTGTTGTCAGTATGCATTATTTCCATTTACAGGCATATATGATGATGAAAGAATTAAACCATGCAACTGGGATTCTGTCTATGGTTTCCAATTTCTTGGAGAGGTGGAACATTTCCACTTACCAGCGTGAATCAATTCAAGTGTTTTATTTGCTGTTAAGAGTTTGGAACTTTCTAAAATTGGGGCAGGTAAAGAAATGTAATCACATGTATTAACAGAAAAATAAGTAGCTCACATCATTATACAGTATATAATACTTCGAGGAAAGTGTGCCCATAGAGTATTTATGTACGAGTTGTGAGTAAGTCACAAGTTGAATGAGTGAGCACAGCGAACAAGTGAGTTTCTGATACAAAAACGAGCCCATAAATATTAAATAATGTACAAAACACTTTCCATGTGGTATTTTGTTTATTATGTACATGCACATACTTATATAGACATTCATCATTTTGCCAGCCTTGTATTTCAAATCTTTCTAAGATGCTAAAATTTGCCACTTCAGTACCCTGATAAAGAAAATGAAGTATAATAATCAAGAAAAAAGTTTGGTAAAAATCATAATGAGGGTATAAAGGATATGAGGTAATTCAGGAATTACAAGTAATTTTATTTAACTTTTAAGATGGAGAACTTTTAGTCAGAGTGGCTTAACACACAGTGAGGTTTTAAAAAAGCTCCTTTAACGGTATTTCGACTTTTACATGTTTATATTCTTTTTTTCAGGCAAAGAGTGTAAGACCATATCTGAAGCAACTCCAACAATCAATACAACTGTTGACAACCCTTCATCCTGATGGTAACTTTTCTTTAAATTTACAGCAAAACGTTTGGATAAAGTAATGATAGCAGATACTCAAATGTCATGAAGGACCACTAATAAATATAATGTCATTACATGTAAGAGGTCAAGACTCAATTCCAGCCCAAATCATTCTAAAAGTAAACTGGTCGATGAACATGCCATGATCATGACAAAAGTACATGGAAGATGCTTGCTCCAAGTAATGGGTTCCTGATGTGCCACCAAGTTTCTAGCTGCTACAAATGATTATTAAAACCACCTTTACTTGTAAGTTTGAAGTGACTGAAGTGTCATCTGCATGGTCAAAGAAATGAGAAAAGAAATGAGATCAACTACAACACTGTCGAGTCGAATGCTCCCCAAAAGCCTTTTAGTTCTATAATATTATTGAGTACTTTAAGAGTTCCTATTCACTCTAACATAATTATGATGTACATTTCAGAGTCACAAATTCATGAAGCTGAACGATTTGAATGGCTTACCAAGGAACATCTCTGTGTGCTGGTGTATTTGGTAAGGATGCAGCTAGAATTGCATCCATTGAATTTGAAAAGAAGAGTTTCACTTTATGTGCATCTGCTGCTTTTCTTGCATCAGTGTTGCTTGAGATAATTAAGTTTATATTGACTTAAGCAAAAAAGAAAGCTTGATAAGTTTAATGTCTTTTAACTAACAAAATAATGTTATTGTCAATATCAATAAACTTATTAAAGCAGTAATAAAACGGGCCAGCAAATGGCAATGATAGATCTGACATGACAATAAATTTGCTGTGTAATGTTAAAAGTGAAAATGTTTTGATCTTTTCCAGGTGACAGTGATGCACTCAATGTATTCAGGTTATATGGAGAAAGCAATAAAATACAGTGAAAAAGCTCTTGTACAAGTTGATCGCTTAAATGGTAAGTTTCAATATTGTGAGCAAGTATTATTGCTGTAAAATAATAGACCAACACTTAATTACTTTAGATTTTGTTTACTGTGAGCTGTACACAGGGCTGTCACTAAGATTTGAAGTTGCCAGGTACTTGCAATTTATCAGTAGGTGGGAAACTGAACAGCCAGGGAGTTCTTTTGATCTCATTTTCCTTTTGTTTCCTACAAAAATAGCAAGGTGTCATGCTCATAGTAACCAGGGGAAATCCCTGCCTCCTCCCCCCCGCCCCCCCCCCAGCCCATATTGACAGCCCTGGGTTGTACAGATATAAAATAATTTACTATGAAACTTGCAAGTGGTATTTCAAATTAACTTATTATGTGCAGGATCATTGAATGGTTAGTTCTGCTAACTTTGTTTTTGCCTGTTTGTTATTTTGTGTGAAAGCTACCTTATCAAGTTCAGGTCTCTTATCAATGTTCAAGCTTGTGCTTCTGGAACATGTGATCATCTGTAGAATGGTGCAAGGCCATATGCCACAAGCAATAAAAGAGGTACAATCATAATAATAAGTTCTTAGCTAGAAGGCAAAAATTATTTTACAATATTTTTGGATATTAAACAGGCTGGAGTATGTTATTTAATACATTAATAGTCTTTCTTCTTAGATACAGGGGGTTAATTTTGTTCTATAACTTTTGTTACTGATAAGCTTTGAAAGGCAAAATTGTTTTAAATCTGTATGATTAGTGGGGTTATTGTTCCACTGCCTAGCTGCCTTTCCTTTCATCTTATCCTAAGATCCTAAAAGCTTTCCCCGAAACTTTTCCCATTGAAATGAAGCCTATTAAATGCTTAGAATAAGAAAAGAACGAGACAAGAAAAGCAATTTAAGAGGGGAGGAGAGAGAAAGTATTTTATCTTGAAATTTTGCCCTCTGCGCATACCTGAACTTCAGAAGCTAATAATTGCCCCTGGATTAGAAGGCCACAAAGTGTACGATCTTTAAACAGCTCTGTAGTAAGTTTTAGCTTTTTATAGCCATGCAGTGACCGGAAAACCACTGACTAGTTTCAAAATGCGTTTTTGGTAAAATTCCCGGAGGCGAATGGGTTAAATGCACAGTTTTGCGATTGCAGTTCATTCTTGTACAAAATAGTTATTTGTTCTTATATTATTAAATTTTCTGTATTTTGTTGTCTTTTCAGATTTCTCAAGTGTATCAAATAGCTCAACATGATGGAAAGTTGTTAACTTGTCATCACTCAGTTTTACACACCCTTCTGGTGGGTTGCAATCTTTCCCTACATGAAGTTAAATGAGGTCACTCTGATCTCGACAATGACATTACACTGTGCCATCCTGCTGGTTATCTGATTATGACAATAAAGCAGTGTTTCTTTTTGTTTGTCTTTGAGAGATTATGCGTGATCTCTGTCTTGAGTGAATTAAAATAATTGCAAAGCATTATCTGTCCCATTGTATCAAATAATCCTTTAACTAATAGAACAATGTGTCATGGTGGTGATGAAGATGATGACCATGGTGATGATGATCATCATGATCATCATATTCTTCACATCCTACAGGGAGCCAATGTGTTCTATCACTTGCCAACAAATGTTTAATGTATAATGGATTGTGGTGGGATTGCAGCAGGGGCGGATCCAGGGGAGAGGCCCGCCCCCCCCCCCCCCCCCCCCCCCATTTTTTGACCAAAATGAGGCCCAAAGGGCCAAAAAAACTTTTGGGGGAGACCGGGCCCTCCCCTTATCTCAGGATCTGGATGACCCCCCCTTATCTGAAGGTCTGGATCTGCCACTGTGCAGACTGATGGAAAAAACACTGGATAATGAAAAGAATGATTTTTTTCATAACAGTAATAATTAGACATGCATTCAAGTAAAATTTCTGAAAAGTAAACATTTAATAAATGATGCTTTCTGTACCAACTCAGCACTTGATTTCTGCATTAGGGCTTGTATGCCATGTCCATGAATCTGATGGATTCAGCTGAGAAGCAGTTCAATGCGGCTCTAGAGGTAAAGTTTGCTTTGTCATTTTTATTGAGAATGATTCTATTTTTGAGGTTGCTACTTTCTGGCATGATGTTTTTGTTAACACATGTATTTAATACTTGCACAATGTATGTTGTAGCCTTGAGTATCATCTGTAGGCTATGCAGTGTATATGTTGTAGGTTAAAATAGCCCTAATAGTAATTGTCAAATAAAGGACAGAAATGAAATTGGGTATCAACCTAGGCTTCAACCTTTTAACCTGGATTAAGTTTGACCCAAAACCTGTACATAATAAATACTACTTATTAACTGAGAGTGAGGTCATTACAGGGAAATCTCAGACTGAGGCCTTGATGTATTGACCGAGCAATAGGTCTGAGACTTCCCTGTAATGACCGAACAGATGAGCTATTTATTATATGGCCTTTCCATTATGGACCTGATCCTGCGATCAGTTAAAACCAACATCTGACCAGCAGATAACTTTAAAAAAACACTTCACCTCAATGACTTGTACACTTGAGCCTGCAATACAGTCAGGTGACATTGGGCAGCGGATGCCCTTTTTGACATCTGTCAACTAACCATAACATAATCATATATCCATAAGGATGTCAACTATCAAGTTACACACAGATTGTATATGCTTTGGGCACCTACAGGTAGCTAGTAATGCCCGGTCATGACAAGAAAATAATGCCTGGTCATTACAAGAAAACAGCTGATCAGAGTGCGGTTACTATTGTAGCCATAGGCTAAGTTATAGAGCGTATTCACATGACACCACAGTGGCCATGATATTGGTGTTCCAAAACAATGAAACGGTAGCCATTTTGGTGTTCCACTCAAATCCTGTGGGAGTTGGACTCTTTTCTTATGTAAAAAATTTTTTTTGTTCCCATAAATTTGCACAGATGCTGGCCACGCGAGTGAATAAGCTCTATTGTATTGTCTATAATTATCAACAATACAATTTTAATGACATAATCATTGGATTAGCTCTGAATTAGCACTGCTGCAACAAACTGATAGTAACAGTTTGTATAATGACTTCATCATAGTCGTCTTCTTTTCTAGCTGTTGTGTTGTTTAAGAAGTTAGGCCACGACTTTTGCCTTAATTTGGGGATGGAAATATTGTCATTGGTCTTTTTATTTTATTATTATCATAACAACATTTTTTGTTAAAATTTGTGTATATCTGGTCCAAAGGAAACAGTTTATATATAAATAAAGTATAATAATATACTTTTACTGAGTGATTAATAATTTGTTTTCACAGTCCTGTGGACAACCAGAACTCAGAAACTTCATTGGATTAAATCTGGCTATCATTTACATACGATCTGGTATTGGAGCCGACAGAAGAATGGAGGTAAGAAATTAAAGATGTTCATGCTAAATGTGTATTAGCATAGTTACTGTACAAGGTCCTGACAGGCATGTGCAATGTCCTAAGCAGAGAATTTAAGGACTTGGCTGTAGTTTGTTCTGTTAACCCTTTAATATAAGTCCCAAGTGAAGTCAACTTGAACTTTTTCCTAACAACACCAGTACATTATAAAGAGAAAACTATAAGGTTATTGGAAGCAATACAGTGATCACCAAAAAGAAATTTATTTATCTTTTATTAAATTCTCTCTACTAATGCATCAGTCAGTTCCACCTGCACCCACCACCGCGGTCAAACGTCTAAATCGTTATTTTTGTTTTTTATTGCTGCGATTTCATTTAGCAGTTAGAGAAAAATGGGCAAAGATGTATAAATCAGTTAGTCAACATAACTATCTTTCCATTTTTCTCAAAATTTTGAGCTTCTTTTGCTGAAAACGCTTCGCGCTAAAAGAGAATCATGTTTGAAAATGGCGCCTATAATAACGTCAGCATCGGTTTTCAATCACTTAGAACATTTTTAGTAAACTTTTAAAAAGTTTAGTAAACTAACAGGATGTTGGTATTACCTTAAACTTTCGATAGTGAAAGTAGCAACCTTAACTTCGAAGTATTTCGCTTAACGTTTGCAAATTTCACTCGTTCGACCCCTGTGAACCTGCACCCAGGCCCCCCAGCCCCCCCCCCCCCCCCCCATTAGTGGAATTGACTGATGCATAATTTCTATTAATTCTTAAAAGAAAATATACATGGATATCAGTTTTGATCAGATGCAGTAAACCTTACAGTTCAACAAATAGTTAAAACATGCACTTAGTGAAGTTTAAAAGTTTTTCTTCTGCTCACAGATGCAACATCATTGTTCAGCATCACTTCCATTGTTTAAACTTGTGGCCATTGTGCCAGGGCGAAAATAATAATGTGTTCATTTTAATAACAGGATCACGCAAAGTTACCAATTTGACCAATTTTGTTGAGATACTTACTAATACCAAAATGAGACCAAGACTTTCACACTTTAGACTTATTTTGGGTAATTAGGGTTGCCTTTTTTTGGTGTTTTATTTTTTCTTTGGCTTATTTTTTAAAACTGGTTTCCAAGTATTATTTCAAACCAATACCTTCAAACTGGTTTGTTTGTTTACTGTGTGCATGGTAATATCAACTCATTCACCTCTGAATTGCCCATAACCGCCCATGCAGATCCACATCCCTTCTACCATTTGTGATGTCATTGGTTGTAATGTTCCAGGGCAACTTTGTCTGCTAACCTATGCAGAGTGAAGAGATCTTTCAAACCATACCAGAACAAGCATGATTCGGTCAAGGAGGCCATAGAAAAAGAAAAGATGTAATGTTGACCTGAAAATTTCCATGGAAATCTTGTCCTAGTACCCACCTACTGTACCTTTCCTTTCATGTAATCCTAAGATCCTAAAAGCTTTCCCAAAAACATTACCTACCATAATAAAGCCTACCAAAACCTGGAGCAAACGGAATAGAAAATAAGGCAAGAAAAGCAAAAGAAGAGGGGAGGAGAGAAAGCAAATAGAAAAAGTCAAGACTGTTGTGTCACTTTTAAACCCAAAAACTATGATCAAATTTTACTTTCTGTGCATGCCTAAACTTCTCAAGGTAACATTTTGCATTTGAATCAGAGGTACAACCTGTAAACAGCTTTGTGGTAAGTTTTAGCTGTTTATAGCCAGACAATGACCATTCTTGACTAGCTTGAAAATGTGTTTTTTTTACGACATTCCTAGAAGCGAATTAGTTAATTGGTAAGTCATTTGCTTCAGGAATGTTGTATCCTGTATCCAATGACTTATCAGGTTTTGCTTTAAAGACCTTTATCAACCTCATTGGGTTTTCTTTCACTAATTTTGTTGCCTATTTTTTTTATTTCAGCTTGAAAATCTTTTAGCAAAAATTAGCCCAGATCAGATGCCTGTTAGGTAATAAATTAATAATATTATAATATCATAATAATAATAATATTAATTATTACTTATAATAATTTATTTGAAATACCCTATTTGCATCAAGGGGTACATGTGCATTGGCAACCCAGGATCAGACTGAATTTGATCAACTGCTTTGACCTTATCCCTAACCATACCTTTTGTCATTGTGGTGTGACTGTTTAATAGGAGTTGATTCAATCTGGTCCAATCTAGGTTTTGCTGATGCCTCTTCCAAGGGGTGGTAAACTAACAGTAAAAATGTGAGACTTGCCTCAATGTTGAGCACCTCATTTAAAACTCCAAGAATTATTTCAAAACTTAGTGATGGAAAAAAAACACACACAAAAAGATACTTCCACAAGATTAGCTGGTGGCAAATTAATGCATTGATAAAATTTGTCAATCTGTTATTCTAGCTCACTCAGCCACCAGGCAGGCTATTATTATGTCAGGGGATTACAGTCATTCTTTGAGTCAAGATTTATGGATGCAAAGTAAGTTTTTAGCTGTGATGTTCAAAACAACAGTGTTTGGTAGTAACCTCTTAACATGATGACCCGCAAGCCTTGGATACGTGTACGACGGTCATCTGAATTGACCGATTGCGCAATATAAAACAAAGGAAGTGTTGACAACATAGTGCAGGACCGAAGGTCGGAAACCATGAGAAACCCCTGGAACTTATTACTCGCACGTCATCTTGCTAATTCATATGACATTTCATTCCGACAGGAGCAATTAACACAATCAAAATATGCTTTTGTCCCCAAACGATAACCGGAACCTCCGTGAATACATCTTCGATTCTATTTTAAAAATTTTCAAAGAGAGCAACTTTAGAGCACCCGGCCACTTTACTTAAATTTATTTACATCGTGCGGGCCGCGCCGAAACGTTTCTTTGTAACTACCAAGTAAAACCAAAGTTTCCAGGTGATTAAAAGCAAAAGGACGCGCGCGAGGAGAACGCGAGACCACAAAAATATTGTTTTCGAAATGTAACCGCATTAGCAGAGATTCTCCGCGAACGGATCGCAACAGTGTTGTTCTAAATAAATATCAAAAAGAAGAAGAAAAGCCTTCTTCCGAATAAACGATTACGTACTGTGCTTTCCAGTTTCTAGGACGTACTAAAAGTGCCGGAAATGGGAATTTTGCCAAGCGTGTTTTATTTGTAACGAGAAAACAAATCTTTTACGAATAAATGCCGAAAAATATAACTGGCGGAGGGTCTCCTACAAGAAAATGTCCTATTAAAAAACACTCTAAGACACACATATAGCTTTTGTAGCTTGTAAACCCCTTAATTTTCCAGTTATTGCGCAAGTGATTTCATAATACCTTGGTGTCTAACTCACAGAATCACGGGCGTGCCACCTAGTGTTTCTGTTGCTTTAAAAATCGCACTTAGGAGTATAGAACACCATGGCATTACAATAAAACTCGCTTACTCAAGCTAAAACATATTAACCTTTAAATTTCCACTTGGTACGCAAGTGATTTCATAATGCCGAGGTGTCTAAACTCACAGAATCACGGGCGAGCCACCTAGTGTTTCTGTTGCTTTAAAAATCGCACTTAGGAGTTTGGAACACCATGGCATTACAATAAAACTCGCTTACTCAAGCTAAATCGTATTAACCTTTAAATTTCCACTTGGAGCGCGAGTGATTTCATAATGCCGTGGTGTCTAAACTCACAGAATCACGGGCGAGCCACCTAGTGTTTCTGTTGCTTTAAAAATCGCACTTAGGAGTTTAGAACACCATGGCATTACAATAAAACTCGCTTACTCAAGCTAAATCTTATTAACCTTTAAATTTCCACTTGGTACGCAAGTGATTTCATAATGCCGTGGTGTCTAACTCACAGAATCACGGGCGTGCCACCTAGTGTTTCTGTTGCATGATAAAACTCGCACTTAGGAGTTTAGAACACCATGGCATTACAATAAAACTCGCTTACTCAAGCTTAAACATATTAAACTTTAAATTTCCACTTCGTGCACAAGTGATTTCATAATGCCGTGGTGTCTACATTCACAGAATCACGGGCGTGCCACCTAGTGTTTCTGTTGCTTTAAAAATCGCACTTAGGAGTTAAGAACACCATTGCATTACAATAAAACTCGCCGCACGCCTAGTCTTTTTTTAAAAAAATAGTCACCCTTGAAACATGTTAACAATGATTTCCACTCCCATACCTAATTTTCTAAAATCCTGCAATACATAGCTTTTTCTTGAATGAATAAAGAGTTAAATAGCGGAAGAGGCGAGATTTGGTAATTTTTGGCGGGCTTTGGACACGTTTTGGCGGGATGACGATTTCACTATTCGACCGAATCCATTTGATCGCTTGGTCTCTGTGTTTTCTGCTTCTACTATGACATCTTCATCTACTAACAATAGTATTCCGCAACCCGTCGTCATTAAATAACAGAAATTTTTTATGTAGCCCGTTTGCGCACGCTTTACATCATTAGCAGCAGATCATGCATAATAGTCACCAAACAAATGCAGTCGGATTAGAAGATCTAACGTTTTCAACATCAAAATGCCTACCAGACTGCCGATGAATATTACCACTTACACGTTTGTCGTAATATCGTTAGGCTCAGGAACATTTTGAAGGCATAGGAAGACCGTCTTCTTCTCGTAATGTCATAAATCGAAAGACGCACACACCGTCCTTACGTTCATCGCAGAAGTACAATGCCGGCTTTACATGTATTCGATCAGAGGTCAAATCATAATGTCACACTACTTCCATATAAAGAAAAAGTCAATTATTATTTCCATTGTTTGGGTTAAATTTTTAACTACAGTGCGTTGAATGTACAAGATTCCATCAGAGAGATGCCATAAAAATACGAACACAACGCACCAGCGCGTGCGTGACACACGATTCACGGCGGAAACTGCAGTTTAGCAAGCTCACGCCAAAGAAATTCGTTATATCTTCACACACAAAGCCTCGGAGATCAATGATTGCAATCTGCTTTGGCATCCATCTTTCCTTTACGATGAGTAGTATGCTGTGTGTTCAAGGAGTGCGGGTTTTACATAATAAAGATTTTGAATCAACACTTTTATCTAGCAACATTCGCCCGATTCTATTTGAGTTCTGCGACCTTCAATACGTACATTCAATACAATATGGAACTACGCTACATTTTACTGAATACTGGAAAAGACCAGAAAGACAACGCTTGAGTCGTAGGCCACGCGCGATTATTCTGGATAACTCGTGAGCTAAGAACGCAAATCTCTGGCTTATGTTAAATTGTAATCTCTTCTGAATTACTCTATCGCCAGATGTCGCCTTAATCTTGTTAAAAAAAGTGACGCTTTATCGAATAATACCACTGATGATTGGACCAAACGGTAAAGAAACTAATTGCTTTTCGCGGTAGGAAGTTTATTGCTTGTCACTCAAACCCTAGCGTCCTTAACAACCCCAGCGTCCTGTGGTGTACAAAAAAAAGTCGTATGCGGGTCCTCATGCCTCATCTTTCTTGAGTATCCTTCATGGCTTTGCTTATTTTATAATGCCTAAATTTTTTCTCCCTTACACTAAAAATAAAGTTGTAATTCCAGTTGAAATTCAGGTTAAAATCATTTCATCCCAGTTTGTTATTCATTTCTCTCACTTCCTAACCCTAGTAATATTCATGATTATGGATAATGCAAAGATGTCATTATGGTTTCAACTTTTAACATTAGTAGATGCTACTGGGAGGTAAGAAATTGAATGGCTAGGAAGTTCTTTTGGTTCTCTTTTCCTTCAACTCCTGTGGTTTCCTATTGAACGGGTTTTGGAGTCATTTTCAAAGTAGCCAGGAGGAAATCCCTGGCCCCGGGCCCTTAATGACAGCCCTGATAATACCATCGGTTTCCTTCGTCTCATAATTAACCCTGACTATTTATAATCATGAATTATGATTAGGGCTAGGACACAACAGAAACTTATAATCAAATTAAGCCTTTCCTATTGAACGGGCATTGGGGTCATTTTCAAAGTAGCCAATAGGAAATCCCTGGCCCCGGGCCCTTAAGGACAGCCCTGATAAAATACCATTAGTTTCCTTCGTCTCATAATTAACCCTGATTATTTATAATCATGAATTATGATTAGGGCTAGGACACAACAGAAACTTATAATCAAAGTAAGCCTAAATCATTTCCACTTGAGTTTCATAATTATGGACTGCAATATAATTCAAATTACCAAAGTTTTGTCTGTGCAATATTTTCCACTTCTTGCAATGAATAAAATTCCACTGATCACTTATTTTAACATCTCATTCAATTTTAATAGGAAATACTTGCGTGAAACGTTGAAGTTGGCAAATCCTGAAGACCTAAACAGACTATCAGCTTGTTCACTGGTTTTACTCGGACACACATTCTTCACTCTCAGAATGTCACAGGTGTGAGGATGTTGTAATGATAATAATAGTAATAATAATAATAATAATTTAGTCATTTCTATAGTGCAAATTCAATTCAAAGTTTTCAATTGCTCTTTACGTTCAATTTCTAAAAGAAAACTATTTTTAAAAAAGTCTAAAATTATTGTTAAAATGAAATTACAGTCAATGATATTAATTTTACACTTATATATATGTAAACTATATGAATTGCACAAATTTAAAATTACATAGGTTTCATACAGTTAAAATAGTGATAAGATAATTGAAATAACTAGATAATAAATTAGTTAAAATAAGCTTTCTTGAAAAGATATGTTTAAAAGTGCAGACCCTTCGTTCCTCCCAGAGCTCTTGAGGGATTGAGTTCCAAAGTTTTGGAGTGGCAGCCAAAAAGGCCCAGTCCCCTAGGTTAGGGGATGTCTTATGTATATAATTTTTAAACTGCTGGTGTTTGCAGCGATGGTGCGTCATTGGATCTCAGTCCATTAGAATTCAGTTTGAGTGATATATCCCAGAGCTGCAGCATGAATGGTCTTGTACATAATTAGAATAATCTTAAAGTCAATCTTGTGTTTAATGTTTTACCAGTGAAGTTCAGTTAACAAAGGAGTAATATGACAGTGTCTGGGAGCTTTGTATACAAGTCTAGCTGCAGAATTTTGCTTGCATTGTAAAAGGAGACAGGAAGGCAACCTGTAAAGAAGTGAACAGCAATGATCGAGGCAGCTTGTAATGAACACATGTATAAATTTCTCCATGATCTCCTGAGTTGAGAACTTCCTTATCCTGCATATTTATTATGGAGATACAAGTAGCCAGCTTTACGAGTTTATGTAACTTGTGTGTTCATCATAAGGTTGCTGTCGAACCAAGTACCCAGATTTCTGATTGCATCCTTACTTGTACCAGTACTCACTGGTTTTAGTAAATTTAATTTCTGAAATCAATTGTTATGTCAAGTGTTGAGTCTTTTGTTGTATCAAAGTAATGTTTATAGCAAGAGTGTTATTATGTTCATAGTTGAGTGTCAACATAATTCGTTCATAGTTGCTCAAGATGATATTAATTTAGGGCCTCTTCACATGAGCCCGGTTGACCGGGCTGGCCCGGTTTCCAAGATCTTGCCTTACCTTTAAATTCTTTGTAAAATTTTCTATGTGTTCATACGAGAGGGCAGGCTGGCTCGGTTTCCGAGATCTCAGTTTTTTCAACCGAGATCTTGGTAAGTGGGCTGGAAATTTTGCCATGTGAACACTTCAGCCCAGTCACTGAGATGAAAGCAGGAGCTCTGGCAGTCCGGATGGTCGTCCTGCATTGTCTGCTGTATTTTCCACATCGTAAGCATCCCATTTAACTGCAGTGATGCAGCTTTAAGAGTTGCCAAAGCTATGATAGGTGCAAAAGTTAAGATTTTTGTGATTCACCATGTTTGAGCTCTTTGTTTCTTGAATTATGAGTATGAGCTTGTCCCCAGGATCTTTCGCCTTTTCTCATCTTGGACACTAGGATGAAATTCTCATATGAACCCCAGGTGAAATTCATCCCAGTAACTGCAGGCCAGCCCGGTCACCCGGGCTCATATGAAGAGGCCCTTAGGCAAAAACTTTGAAACAATCATAACTGAGATGATCTATGTAGACATAAGAAAACGTAGGAAATGCATAAAAGTGTTTTTATTGTTAACTTCTCATGTCTGGGGGTATTTCTTGGAGTATTTATCCAACTAACATAATCAGGGCTTCTGATATTTCGCGGAAAAAAAAAGCAAAATTTCGCGGGATTTTCAGGGGCAAATTCGCGGAAAAATCGGCCGATTTCGCGGGATTTTCGCGGGAAAAAAGTCAAGATTCGCGGAACAATCGGCCGATTTCAGGCGATTTTCGCGGGAGAAAAGTAAAAATTCGCAGAAAAATCGGCCCATTTCGCGCGATTTTAGCGGAAAAGAGTCAATTTTCGAAGGATTTTCAGGGGCAAATAATTTCCGAAGAATTTCTTGGGAAAATCGGCCGATTTCACGAGAAATTTCGGGGGAAAACTTCGCCAAGAAACAATCAGTAAAAAACAGCCGATTTCGCTGGGGTTTATTTTGCGTCGATATGACCAGCGTTGGTGAACGTTTTTTTTAACATGGATAATCATTTGCTCTTTCAACAACAGTTCGCTCGAGAAATAACGCTATCAACATTACGGTTAGTGCCCAGTTTTTCGCAACGTTCATGTAAAAAAAGCCTGGTAGTTTTGGGACGTTGTTTACTCGTTGCAGTGATGAAGTTTCAAGCTAAATTTGGACGTTTGGGGTTAATAAAACCGGTCTAATAGCCAAGATAAGTACTAAATATGTTTTGCCGACATGTATTTGGAAATATTTCTGGGGGATTTCGCGGTATTTCGCGTTTTTTGGGGAATTTCGCGGGATTTCGCGGAAATACCAGAATTTCGCGGGTCCGCGACCACGCGAAATATCAGAAGCCCTGCATAATCAACTCTTGTAACCATGCAAATTAAGGAATTACGAAAGTGGACACAAAATTAATATTATCATACCGTGAGTTACAGTAAGAAAAGTGTCACAAAGAATCTGTAACATTACTACCGGGAAAGATAATCTTTAGGGGAGTTTTCCTTTTTTCTTAGTACAGTGGAACCCCGATATAACGATATGCCAAGGGAGTAGTGGAATTAGATCGTTATATCGAGGTATCGTTATAATCGAGACTCCCGATATAACGATATTGTCGTAAAATAACCGAAAATATCGTTATATCGGGGTAAAATTAACATGTACTTTTTTTACTACATATTGTTTAATTAAACTTGTAATGAGTATCAAATGACTCACAAATGTAGCGTTTCAAGCACGCAGCAATGTCCTTAAACAATTTGCAAAGTATTAAGACGTTATCATGGTTACACAACAAGGTCTGTGGTATGAATCGTAAAAGGGAAACAAAACAAAACTGAAACATTTGAAGTTGCGACTGTAATCGTCTTTACTTTTCGCTGTTCGCTGTCTCATTTGTTTTATTTGCAATCTTGAAAACGCATCCTCCATCGCTGAAAGAGAGGAAAGGAATTCTCTCTCTCGTTCGCCTGAATCATCCAACGTAATAATAAAATCTCTAATTGCTTTGACAGCTTCAGTAGCTTGCACAGGAGTCAGGCCTAGGAGCGTAGGTTCAATCACTGATATATCATCATCAGAGTCTGACTTGTCCCCTTGCATGAGAGCTAGCATGCGCGATTGTATCTGTGTACTGATACTGTAATATCGTTATATCGGGGAAGATTTTACGCTCCTGCGCTAAAAACTCATCGTTATATCGGGAATATCGTTATATCGAAGATCGTTATATCGGGGTTCTGTCCCATACATTTTACTGTAACTTTTGCCGGGACATAGCATATCTATCATTATACCGGGGATATCGTTATATCGAGGATCGTTGTATCGGGGTTCCACTGTACTACGAGCAGCAAATTAATGCTTCCACTGAGATAATGATTTTTGGGCAAAATGAAGAAGGGCTCTGCTTGAAGGTTTCAAATGTATTTAAAAAATACTTTATTTTTGGTTTCTTACATGTATATTTAAGTTTTATTTCATGTTAATTTTCAGGATTCCCTTGATATGGCCTTACCTGCCAGTCAACTGGCTAGTCGTATTCCTGATCCATATATTCACATGTGGGCTGCGTCACTTCTTAGGGGTGAGAAATCTCATGTAAAGTGCTGCATGCTTTTACCTTACTTTCCACCACAACTGATTTGTTGCTAAGTTTGAAAAACTATATGTATCTTTTGTAAAGGACCATGTCTTATGTAAACATGTTTCAGGCGAAAATATTAAGTAATAAGGAAAGAGTACTAGGATGTTAACAGGCCTTTGTTATGTTTTGAATATTGTCTGAAGTGGCTATCTTTATTCTCATTTGTTCTTGGTTTATTTATTTTTAACAGATTTGTATGGACTGATGGGTGATCCTGTTACAGCAAGTGACTATTATCAAATACACAGCAGTTGTACCAAGAAACTGCTTGATAGTAAGTTGTCATTATTATTTTAAGAGAGTATAGTGAAGTATTATGTTGACTCTAAAGAAAAAACGGATACTTACTTTCAGGGCCGTCATTAAGGGCTGCAGGCTGGGGATTTCTATGAGCATGAGGAAAATAGAACCAAAGACCACCCTAGCTGTTGAAACCCCGGCCCACCAACTAAGTGCATTTACTTGACAACTTAAAGTTTTACTGGCAGCCCTGTTTTTTTGCCATCTGGTTGGAAGTTGAATATAAGTTCTGTCACATTTTATAACTCATTGCAAAATGTTTAAGAAAATTCTTTAAAGTTACCTTTCACTGGTTGCAAAGAAAGACAGTTTTACGGCTTGCCATTTGGGCAAGTTGTTGCAAGTATGTACTAGCCCAAGAGTACTTTAAGTAGTCCAAAAAAAGTTTTGATGAGCAGCATTGATTACAGCTCTTCTGTAATTTGAATTTCCCCAAAAACTTCACTTGCCCTTCAGGAAGGATAAGAACAGGATTCACTAGCGCGATTGCAAAATCCACAAACCCTGGGCTATCGGGCATGACTTTCTTTGCATACTGCATTCGTTTCAAGTCTCTTTTTATCAGTTTTTTAAACAAAATGAGGTGACACAGCCAAGTCAGTTTGATTGCTAAGACAACAGATGTACAGTTGGTACTGGCATAATGTCTTCAGTCTAGGTCTTATGTTCATAATAGCTCTAATAATAGAAGGGTTGTGGTGACTCTTAGTCAGGGCATTTAGAGCTGATGATACCTAGTGAGCCTCGGTTAACTGTCAACGATTAAAAACAAAACACAAACGTCTGCCATGAAGTGCATTATAACAGATTCTTATCATATACCAAGCACCTTCCGATTGAGATAATAATGTAGTGGCCTATTTGGAATGGGAAGGAAAACCCAGTACCTCTGGTGCTGAGCTAAAGTTTTGTGTACCTTATCCTTCTAGATCACATGCAAGCTGGACAGATGCCAGAACACAGACTCACTGAGGTAACCTTGGTCCCCTTTTATTAATAACTATAACAAAGTTCACTAATCTGATTGGATTTATCTGCAGCCCTGATTTCATCATTAACAGGATAGTGTAATAGTGTAATGAACATGTCGTGCAAGTAATAAGAATAGCATATGCCATCATGCCTGCACATTTGAATGTTTTTTCTTTTTTTTTTCTTTTTTTCACTTCTAGCAATAAGGAATGCTAAAAATCTTGTGTTTTAATTTTGAAATAGCCTGAGTTATCACAAATTTGTTATACAGTGTTATAGCTAACTGGTAACAACTTTGTGTCATCCAATTAGGTCTGTAAATGCAGATACTCCTGATAAAACAAATCAGACTCCTGCTACGTGGTGTTTACCTCTCGCATGATTACAGGCCACATTGGATCACACTCAGTTTATTACCATTATGTTTAATGATTTAAAGCAGAAGTGTCCAGCAAATGATCTGAGAAATTCCTGTGGCCATTAATCAAGAATAACAGTATGCCTGTCTGCAGTTCCAGTTCTTTGTAAACTATAACTGGTGTAAATTTTCATTTTTCTCCTTTTATAGTGGACTGGCAGCATCAGCCCATCTAAACAACAGACAGCTGCAAATCAAACTGGATTATTAACAATCTTCCCCCAGGCTGGGCCCAGCAGTGTAATGTAGTGACCTTTGCAAAAGAGATGAGGCTTTGTAGCAAATCAACATCAAGTGCATCTTTTGGAGCAAAAAGCATTAAGCATCTTTGTCATACTTGTCATGTAAGGATGTATCAGTGATGTAGCTGCAAATGAAGTATACTCTATATCACTTTGATGCGGTGTTTGTTCAATCTTTCCAAAGTGGAACTCAGTGTGATGTAACATCCTTTGCACTAGTGAAAAGATGGCATCTTTCTGACTTTGGCCTTCATTTGCTCAAAAGTCTGCATGAATGTGCATCTGTAGGAACACTTATACATGTCCTTTTATATGCAAAAGACATCAACATTTATAAAAAGCCTTGGTTTGCTGGCATCATTTTGTTCAGCTTCCTGGTCATCATCATCATCATCATCATCGTCATCGTCAAGTAAAGGTGTCTTTACCTTATATTGAGAATGATGTTATTACTCTAAAGCTGTGAGTGACATGCATGTCCCTTTGTTCTAGTGGTTTCTGTAGTGACAGGATATTCCTTTCATTTGGTAGGAACTTCATGCATCATACAACATTCAGCTATTGAAATACTGTATGTGGTTCTTGGAAGTCACTAACAAATAGAATGCTACAGTCATAAACGTTTTTATTGTCAACATAGTTGAACTTTTTATGTTGTGATTAATAGTATTAATGATAATGGTAACAGAACTAGGTGTTGTCCAGTGTGTATAGGTAATCATACAACTTTGAGTTCAATTTGAAATTTATTCCCACGAGTGGTTTTTTCAAAAAGTATCAAAATTCCAGACTCTACAGAGAGAATGCCATTTGAGCTTTTTTAAAAAAAAACAATGTGTACAAATAAACTCCAAATTGAAGAAAAGTCATGTCAGACTGAATACTCTTTAATAACAAACAGGAAAAATTTTTCTTGAGAAAAATTTTTCACCAAAACAGTCTGATAGTGCAATTCGATGAAACAATAACCCAATCTCATCCCTCATCTCAAAGTGGCCAAGAAAGGTTGTAGCTCCTGATTGGTTCTATATAATTCTATTGTTTATTAGCCAATCATAGCTCCATTCTCTGACATATTTGCTTCTTATTTCCTGGGTTTCCATTATATTTCCTCATTTTTGTTGTGATTACTGAAAACTGCATTGCTCTCAGCCAATCAGATTTAAGAAATTTTTTCATTTTTGTTATCATGTCTGTGGACAAATTGGACTGTGCACTGTCCAGTCATTCGATTTTGTTATGTTATGCATATGATTACAGGCAGAATTGGACTTCACTCAGTTCTATTGACATTATTAAATGATTAATTATGCATATTATTCTATGCCTAAATGCCTAGCAGTCACCATGTTTCTTTCAAGACTTTCAAGACTGTGGTAACAAAGACTTGTCATGAAAGAACTTGGAAAGATTATTGATTAGGAGTGGATTATTTTCTTTTTGAAAACATGGGACACCTTGTAAAGTTGTAAAAAATATTGTTGTGATATTTTCTTATGTTTCTGGTAACTATGGTCACCAGGTTGACAATTTTTTTTTACTCTAAGCTAAATTGTTTTGTGCATAAAGTATATGATCAGTCATTAAATGTCTGTACAGTGATGTATAGTGATGTATAGTGATGCTTGAGTCTTTTGGTTCTTGATAATGTGTTCTGACAGGCCATTACTGCCAGAAAATGTTGCGCTTCAATAAGTAATTCACTAGTGGGGTATAACAACGGTGCGGATCTAGGATAAATACTGACTGATTTCCTAAACGATTGCCGAAGGTGCAAGCTTCTAGAGGGTCCGGGGTCAGGCTTCCCCAGGAAAATTTTGGATTTTTAACTCCTTAAAGTCCCCTTTTCTTTGGTTCCTGAGTCATTCAGATGGGATATTGGCCAGATTTCAACTTGGAAAGAGTTTTTCATTATTAAAAAATATATTTATTATGAAAAATCTGACTGATTTCCGAAAAATGGTGGAAACCTGTGTGGATCCACGCCTGAGCAATGCATGCTGCACTAAAAATTCAAACTAAGCCACTACACTAACCCCATGGCTGCAGAAGCGTTTTCGGTGCTACAGTTGACATTTTTGTTGCAGGTCTACACAGCAAATTATGGTTGCCCTCAAGAGGCAGTTGGGCAGTGGGTTGGGGGCTGGCACCTGTCTACCACTTGGGCTTTGGGGCAAAAAGATGGCTGACAGTTTAGACTAACACTGTAGACTGAATTAATAATTTGTGTGGTATTTAACACCACAGCCTTACACTTAGGGCCCTTTCTAAACGACAGAACTGGCAGGCCAGATCAATCATTTCTAAAATGAAATATTAGTCTTTGCTCGAAAATTTTACTAAAACCCATCAATGCTGTGCATATACAATTAAGGAATAAACCAATCAGGCTGTATCATAGTCCTGATTCTCCTTACAACCGGAATGGTCTGGCCAGCCAGTTCTGAGAAATGTTAAGCCCCCTGAGAGGGTGCTTACCATTTAGCCAGAAAATTCGAAAATTCTGCACGGAAGATGGTAATGTCATTTTTCTGAAATTCCAATCAAAAATTGAGGACTACGGTTTTAGGTAGTCCTTTTATTTGGGTTAATGGACTGTTTCTTACCATTTACCAATTTCTCGGTTCTCGTGCTGCAGAAATTCACACTTCTTTGGATTTCCATCAAATGGTTGGCACCCTTCATTCCAGTTGGGTGATCACAATTTGTTCTGGTATAGAATTTAGGTCCATCAGGTACCAGGTTTTACTACTTTATAATCCAGGTATCACTAAGTTATGAGATACAGTTTTTGTAAAAGAGAAATATGTTTCTCTGCTCTTTTTGCCCTTATCATCAATAGGATCACTCTTCTATGATTGGTGACCTTTTGGAAGCTGAAGAAAGACAGATGCCTTTTTTAATAAAATCTCTCTCAACTGAGTGAAAAATATATATCATGTCTGGGGACAATTTCTCAGTACCTTGAGGGTGCTGTAGTTTATCGTCATTTATTTTTATTGGTAACGAAAAAAGGATACCTTTTTCATCTTAAGATCATTTTCAAAACATTATTAACGCACATTTCTTCTAAGCCTAAATCTGAAGTTAAATTCTAAAGAGAGCATTTCAGTGTAACTTAAAGCTTATTGTGTATAAATTTCCTCCTTTGTTGCGAAAACGAAACCTTACTTTCATATTTCCTTTGTTTTGCCTGTCAAATTATATTTGTACTGATGTAGTTCTTGATTAAAGTGTGGCGAAATGCGTAAAAAGTATTCGTTTAGGCCTTTTCTCAAACCCATAAGTTCATATTTTCTAACAACAAATGATATTGGAAACAATTACAAGGAGCAAAATATTAACGATAAAATGTTAGCGTATTAAACCCCCAAAACTATAATGCTCAGCATTTTATTACATGTTAATATTGCATTGGTTTTTAGAATATCTAGTTTTAGATTGACATTTTCAATGTGAAAGGCTATATCATTTACAAGCCGCAAACAACAATAATATTATACAGACAAGCATTGTTTTGTTGGTGGTTAAATAGCCAATCACGAGCCGCTAATCAATCAAGTGTTCAATATCCCATTGACACAACACAATCCTCTGTTTTATGTGTAATGAATTGACATAAATTAATTTGTCGAATTCCACCTGAAAAAAAACGGGATGCATTTAACGGTGCAACCGCTATCCAATAGGAACCCGGAAGATTCGCAAACGGATTATTTCAATCTTTTTCAATCTTGTTAAGTGACTTCTTACAGTCCGGTAAAACAGCAGTCCTCTAAGGTCTTCACCATCCGTTCAAAGTGCCGACCCTCTGAGCATAAGTGCACCTTACAAGTATTGGAGAATGTGTGGTGTGTTGGTTATGCCATGAAGGTTTCGTATTGAAAATGTGCTCAGAGGGGAATCACCCTACCAGGCATGTTGCTACAGTAGTTACTTTTTTTCTGTCACGATCAAAATCAAGTTAGAGCTAGTTAGGTACCATTTGGTAGGTAAGCCATTGGTTTTGGACAAGTTACCCTTTTTCTTTCAATTTTGCTCAAGTGGTAACAGTACAACTTTTTTGTTTATTCCAGAGGGAGAAAAGATTACTTTTTGTTTATTAAGCTTTTTACTGCCTGCCGACAATTACTCACTGTCACCCAACCAATCATTGGGTGTTATCACAAGTGGATTAGTAAACGTCATGAGTGCTGCCAATAACACCTGCACACAAACTTGTCAAACCGGTTTGACCACTTTCCCGGATGTCACAGTGGTTACGTCACTTCTTTACAGTACAGCTTTTGTTGCCCAGGCAACGGGGAGATGTGAAAGCTTTTTCCAGATTATGATTGGTCCATTTACCATTTGATTGACAGGTAGTCGTTTTCGACACAGCGGGTGTGGGAGACGATTTTTGTGCACACGTCCATCTATCAGAAGGTTGTGGCGTTTGATTTCATGTTCCCGCCCCTATCTCTTGGTTGAAATCCCAAATACTTTTTTGCTCACAAAGAGGAAATTAACGAAGAAGTTTGGATTGACCTCAAAGTACATACTCCCTGGAGAATTCACAGTTCACCTAGCAGAGTAGTTCGTCAGGACACGGGGTTACAATCGACAACTTTTACACGACCACACTTCACACCGCCATCATTGTGTCGTGTTCGTTGTTGCAAACACCACATGGCCGCCGAATGAAAGAAAACTTCGGTTAACGTTGCTTCCTGAAAGTCGTCGATAACTAAGCATCGCCTGTCGTCAAGAAAGCGCTCATATCCGTTGAAAGAACCTTGAAAGATAAATTTAAAAAAGCCGTATCGTCGGCTAACTTTGTTGGAAGCAGACTAAATAACAACGTTTCACCATTCGCTGCACAAATTATATTCTGTAGCAGCCTCGTCCTCGAGCCGGTCACGTTTATCCTCTGAGCTGGAATTGAACCTTTGAATGTGAAGATTCATCTTTAAAGTATCTCGCAGAATACAAAGGTAGTTGTGGTCTAAGTTTATTTCTTGACAGTAGAGCCTAGCAGAGTTTGTTTCAACCAGCTTTCGAATCAATGGCAAGTTGCCTTCCGTTACTCGTGTCAGCCATGTTGTCATTGGCGCCAAAATATACTGCGCTGAAAAGGAATTCCGTCGGACAATGGTGTTCTCCTCGCGGTTATTGCATTTCTTGTCGCTATTTGGCGATATTTCGGTAAATAGATACTCTAGCCATCTACCAGGCTTTAAATACCTGAATTGAAAGCTTGTCACGCGTAGAAAAGCCGCTGCTTCAACATTTTGCCGGCAAATTTATGGAAGATCATTGTCTTTGTTATGATTCAAAATTCCAAATAACGTTCTGTCGAATCCGAGAATGTTTATAACAGATTTTAATGCGAATTTTTTTTTACTTTACAGGAATGGAGTCGGAAGTTGTCACCAAAGGTTCGAAACGGCTAAAGTTATCGCCAAACAAAGCTGAACTCGACGAGGAGATAAAACAGGATGTTGGTGAAGAGATTAAGCTGGGTAAATCGTCTGGGGATACGACTTCAGACGAGCAAACCGCCGAAACGAAGAAAGAGGCCAAGTAAGTGGAGTTAGAATAAATTGAGATAGTATTTTGTCTTTGCCTTAATGTCACTGGGTTGAAAACGGTTCAAGAGAAATAATGTGAACCAACAAATTTAATTCTCTTTGTGACACGTGTTGTACAAGTTGGTTGGATTTATTTTTAACACGCAATGATCTTTTTGATCTTGTATTATTTTTATAGAAAGAACTTCTCATTTTGTGTATGTCATCTTTGAGTTGGATCTCGAAACTGTTTTCCTTATAGCATCGGCTTTTTTTGTTGGAACTGTTTTGTGATTTTTACACCTCTTTGAGGAGACAGAGCGTCGTTGACAGTCTCGAAATTTATTGATTACACTTGATCGATATGCTTCCGATATTTTTAGAAAACACCCACAATTCGAAATTGAAATAAGGGGAAAATCTTGAAGTACCTTTTGCGACAAGTTATTCTGGAAAACTAGATGTTTTACTGTATTAACGATAGAACTTATCTTGGTCCAAGGTTCTTTGTTAGTTCAAAAGGTTATGGCCTGAATTTTAAATCAATCACCATTTCTTCAAAAATATCATCCTTGCTGTTAAAGTAAGATGGAACTTAGAAATACTTGAAGAGAATGTGGGTAAATAATCTTTTAACCCGAGTCAATTACTTTAATTCTGCATGACAACTTGTGGAGATTACTAAAGCTTAATGTTTGTCTCGACTGCATTGTGCTTGAGACGAACCAAAATGTCAAACATGTAAATCAGATTATAACTGACTCATTGATCGTCTTCCCCTTAACAGTGGCATGCTACCAAAAAGCACTGGCAACTGGGTCAAATAATGACTAGCAACATTTAATCTTTATGCTCACTAAATTGACAACAATAATTTTAAGAAAATTCATCAGCAAGGAAAGTTTCTCTCTATCATTGATATTTATTCAAGAGAATAAATAGTGGAAGCACAGATTTTTAGTAAGTGAAACATAGGCCCGGTTGCCAGATGTCATGAGTCTTTTGACTTGCATATTGAGTAAAAAGAGAAAGAAATGGCATATCAACTCGTAGGGAAGTGTGAGAAAAACTATCTGTAAGTACATAAATGGCACTGATCTTAATTGCCCATGAAAGTAACAGACAACTTATGGTAACTGGATTTGAGAGAAAATAAGTGATTGAGTGAAGCTGTACTAGAGTTGACAGTCTTGTGACTCATTTCTGTTTTTTCCTTACCTTTTACTTCAAAAAGATGAGAAACAGACACAATTCAGAGTTTGTATAAAGCTCAGGTGACAAACAAGAAAACATCATTTTGTGATACAGTTGAAACTCCATTAAGCTGCCACCCTTTAACCAGTAATCAAGTTCTGAAATAATTATTGTGCCATCCCAACCAGAGTTCCCCTGTTATTGTCACCTCTATTAAGGGGTCACCCTTACATTAGCCTTATTCTAAAAATATGATGAAGGAAAATAGTCAGTCAGAGAATGTGACAACTGATTGTGGACCAGTAATACTGTTCCCATTGTTTATTTGTTTTCAAATAGAGTGATGTTTCTGGTAAAGATTAATGCTAATTTTTGAAACTTCTATTGAACAGCCAGCAGGGTTTTCACAAAGAATTAGTAGCTGGAGAAAGGGGTAACTTTAGTGGAGAATATTGTGAAAGAGGCTCTATGTCTGAATATAAAATAGTCATAGGCTATCACACGTTAGCCGGAGAATTCTGTGTAGTAAATGGATATTTCTCCAATCTCCGTTGCCTAATGAACACTCTGAGCCAGTCAGCATTACCCGAGGGTGGCGGCCTAATGGAGGTTCAACTGTATCAAGAGAATGTGTCATTGTTTTATAGAAACTTGGTTCAGTTTCAGTATTTTGTGTTTTCCCCGAAGCAAGCAATTGTGCACCCTATACCAAGATTATCATTGATATTAACACAGCTCATCTTCAAAGCAAGTGTTAAACCTGAACTATTATACTTTTATCAAGCAGAAAACCCTCTTCCAATCAGTATGCATTTTCTTTTCTCTCCAGTGAATCTATTTAAATAGTCAATCAAGAACTTTATTCTGTTTTCCTTGGCTTGGGCCTCCAATAAAGCAAAGCTTAGTGGTGGTTATTATATGGCTGTCGGTTTTCGCCATGCAGATGGTCAATTTTCGGTCCTTAACTTGTTTTATGGACCAAAATTTCAAAAGCAAATGCCCATTTTGCAGCTATAAATCTCTTTATTGTGAAAAAGGTTTAGAGAAAGTTATAAGAAGTCTGTCAACCTTGAGGACTTGATTGTTGACTTCTTAGTTCAACATTTTAACCTGTGCTATTTTGTGAACAAAGCAAATGAAGAAACTGAATCATAATCTTGTTGAAGAAGAGGATTCCATCAAGGTACTTGAAAATTTTATCTCAGTGCACAGTTAAGAAGACGAAAAACGACTGGCAGAGATTTGAGACATTTTGCCAAAGAGAAAGCAAATCCTTCAACAAATTATATGATAACAAACATACCTACACCTGGTTATCTTGACAAGTTGCCTTTTGCAGTGTTTTTTTTTTTTCAAAGACCAGTGAAAGAAAGATGGAAGCAACTTTGATTCAGACAATTTCCAGTTTTCAAAAGACATCCAGTGTCACAAAGGCAAGAGAATAGTTACAGTGCTCTTAGTTTTTGACCGAATAAACTTTTTCAACATGATGCATTTGCATTTTGATGTTACTTTCAATGGAAAGCCGTTGTAATGTGCTATTGTCTCCATGAGCCAATAAAACTTCCATTTCTGACGCCTGTCAAATGACTGTCAAGTCATTTGTCCCGCACTTGTTTCTGTTCCCCATAAACAGGAAGCCATATAATAAACATCTTACTTACTAGCCTCAATTTTTGGGGGGCCATGCTGTAAACTTTTTTTTGTTTTGTTGTTTTTTTATTTTTTCCATCGATTTATGGCCCAGACGCTTAACACTTGAGCCATACTAATTCAAGGTTAGGACAAAAGAAACAACCATTCCATAGTCAGCTTTGATGCTTGGCATGTGCCAGGCTCTCTTATAGAGTGCATAAAGTACCAAGAATTCATGAAGAATTTCTAGGAAGCCACGTCATGTGGCCCAATAAGGCCTACAGTGTATTATGTTTTATAAAATAACTAAGATAGTACGGGCATTCTGATTGGTTAAAAACCTATGGTTTATTGTGCCAGTAAACTCATTGAAAACTTCAAGTTATTTTATAAAAGCGATTGACCACACTTTCTATGGGTTTACTAGCGTGATAACCCACTTGGGATGTTGGGAGAACACTCGAAAAGCTTGTAAATCACTTGCCTTCGGCTCGTGATACAGAACACTTGCGTTTGTCCAGATTATGAAATTTTTTAATCAGTTTCAAGGTTTGTTGTTGATTATGCCACTGGTGGGAAATTGAGACCAAAATTGTGTGAAATTACACCATTGAGTATCATCAGAAGCACTGACTTGTAAAGGGTTACTGGCAAGTACAGAAACATCTTGCATGTACCGGGATAAACAGTCCAAAATTAATGCAGATGTATGAGTCCAGTTGACTCATTGACTTATGGCATCAAAAAGTGCACCTTGTATGAAGAAGGGTCCTGGAAAGTATCAGAAAAATCCTTTTCAGCCTGTAAAAGTGCCTGAACCCTAGAAATATTCAATTGGTGCAAATTTTGTGTGAATACATTGTAATCATTATGTTGTGTAACATTTTAATAGGCCAAAAGAGAGTGACTCAGTGGTTGTGATATCCTCGTCCTCTTCTGATGATGATTCCGACAAAGAGCAGAAAAAGGAAGCGGCTGATGCAGTTGTTAAAAAAGAGTCTGAGGAGATGGAGGTCTCCGGTACAGGAATTGAAAATTCTGATACAAAAAGTGATCTGCCATCAAAGGAGGAGTCCAATGAACAGGTCTGCTGTAAACAGAAGAGTACTTCTGTAAACTCACAAGTAGACAGCAAAGATTCAGACTCAGATGAGTGTATCTCGCAAGAAGACCTTCTGGCACAGTTGGGGTTAAGTTCAGTTAAAGAATTACAAAAGAAAGAATCAACAAGTAATAATGGTTCAACTGTACAGTCTGCTAATGCAAATGGAGTTGATAAGAAACCTGTGATAACTCACAGACCAAAGGAGAGTATTGTTGACTTTTTAAAAGTCCCAAAATTGACCTCTCTTGATAGTAAAAGAAAATTAAATGGTGACGCAAAGGCTGAGATTGCTTTTGTTAATGGTGATAACAGTGATGGGTCAAGGCCAGAATCACCTCTGTCCGATGAAAATGATGATGACCTACAGGCTAAAGAAAAGCTGATTGCTCATCTTAGAAATGAACTGAGGCATGAGGAAGCTAAGCTGTTATTGTTAAAAAAGTTACATGCTGCTCAAAATGACATCAAAAGTAACTCCAAACTACAAAAAGAGAATGTTGTAGATAAAACTCCAACACCATCAGCTGCTTCGCTGACCAGTCATCCCATGAAGTCATCTATGCATTTGCCTCAAAAGAAAGGACAAAGTCTCCCTCCTCCCCCACCATTAAAGGCATCAACAGTGCTGGCATCCTCTACCTTTCATCCCCCAAGGGATGTACCAGGCCAACCAAGGCTGTTACCAAAGGGAGGTGGTGCTGCTTCTCAAACACCAGCATCAAACACAGCTTCAACCAAGTTTGTTGGTTCTGCAGCTCAGACTCTAAAGGAGTTTGCTGTACATCAACAGGCTATGCACCAACAGTCAGCTCAGCCTAAACCTGGCTCCTCTGCGATTGCTGATCTTCAAAATGTTGTTACATGTATGGCTAATTTAATTCAGCCAACACCATTGTACCCACCACACAGTGGAGGCCGTGGCAGCCCTGTCTACTCAATTTCAAATCAGCCTGCCCCAGTGCGGCCCACTCCTGTTAGAGCTAATAATGTTACCAGTCTGCCAGCCAGTAGCGGATATGTCTCGTTTCAGCACCACTTGCCGAGCAGCGCTCATCAAACTGCTGGTGGAAAGCAAGCTGCTGCCAAGATGGCATTACGCAAGCAGCTTGAGAGAACCCTGCTTCAGATTCCACCACCCAAACCACCACCTCCTGAGTGGTCATTCATCCCAAGTCTTGGTAGCCCCGACTTTATGGTGCTGGTTGGGCTTGAGGCTGTTGTGAGTGTCATGGCAGACAGAGATGCCAAAAAATTAAATGCTCCCCTGCAAGAACAGAAGATAAACCCCAAAGTTTGTTCACGCTGTGGTACTGACTTCTCACCATCGTGGACAAATAAGCAGGACAGTGGCCCTGGATTAGTTACTGTATGTGAAAAATGTAGCACTGTTCATGTGAAGAAGGAACTCAAAGCGGAACACACTGCTCGTTTAAAGGCAGCTTTCCTTAAAGCTCTTAAACAAGAACAAGAGATAGAACAAAAGATAAATGACAGCCCAGCAATTGCTCCAAAACCCCACCACCAAGGTCAAAAGACATCCCCTCAGCCAGCCCTAGCCCCAGCACCTCCACGTCATCACATCACACACCACCAACCCATGATTCATCACCACCACCAAGCTGTTCAGCCCCCTCTGTATCACCACCATCAACCTCATGCCAACTCACTGTTGTTTCAGCTTCAGCAGCAGCACCTTCAACAGCAGCATCAGGAGTTGGAGGCTGCTGCACGACAGCAGGCTGATGTAAGATGGCATCCTTACTTGAGCCAGCATCATCACTCCAGCTCCCGCAACCCTCAACATCATCATAGCTATGTATCAGACTCTGATAGACAATATTTGTTGGACATGATTCCCTCTTTGCCTACACCAACTCTTGGTTATGGCTCTAGTAGAATTTAATAATAAGTATGTTGTGGTGAAAGCATAATGATATTATGATAGTATGTTATTATTATTTAAGTACATGTAGCATGTTGTCTCTGCTAACAGTCTTTGGTTACGCCCTTACTCTTAGCTAATACTGAGTTCACATCAGCTCTACATGTTTTAGTGCTATAGCACATTCTTCATTAGCATATTTGCACTTTCTTTATTCTCATGACAATTGTTTTGAAAGTAACAGCTAAACATGCTACAGAAAAGACTGGTTTTCATATTCAGGTCCTTAAGAATAATGTGAGCTTATGTTAGAGGCATTCACTGATGTTGTTTTTAAAAACAGTGAAAGCAAACTGAGCATCCCAACTGGTGATTTGTAGTCTTGTGGTTAAATTTCATTGAAAAGACTGCCGAGAGTTTCTGGTCTTGATGTGAACTCAGTATTGGTAGGTTTTGTAAGGGTGGCATCGTCTAGTCTTGTTGTAGAAACTTCATGTTGCAGACTCTTCTAGTAAAAGGCGTGGTTCAAACTCTGGGATTACAGTATTTCAATGCAGAAATACTGTAAAGTGCTGCTCATAAACTGTCTCCCCCTTCCCCCAGTGATGCCCCAACAACCCGTAAACCAAATGATGCATCCAAAAAGCCCACCTCAACGGGGCCTCCTCCTAGCTTTTCTTGTTCTGAGAGATAAGAATTTGGTTAATCGCAATGCTTTGAAGCTTCATTAAAAACTAGTAAATGCAAAGTGTATCTTGATCAGCACTCCTATAGCTTATTTCTAAGCTCTTTTCTATTTTGGTTATAAAACCCCCTAGGTCGATGTATAAGCCCACAGCTTTTAAGCAGCAGTTTACAGTATGGTGGTTTTCTCTAACAAGATCTACTTCTCTTTCTTATCAGATAGGAAGCTGCTTGAAAATAAATTATAACTCACCAATGAATCTTGTGGGGAGAACAGGTCTTGCACATTTTAGCTTGACATGTCAAGTACAGTAACTTCTCTATATGTCCTTTTTATGAGGTCCAGCAAATAGTGTTAAAATTTGTAATGGCACAAAAATAATAGGTTCTTTTTCACTGCCTGTCATTTTGGTCCCATTGACTATTTTCCAATTGCCCATAATACACTCTGTTTGCCCCCCAAATTTTGCATAAGTTATTGTCTTAAAATGCTCTTGGGAAAATGCAATACTCCCAGGAGCATTTAAAAACATTGGTTTATGCAGAATTTGGGGGGCAAACAGAGTGTATTATGGGCAATTGGAAAATAGAGAATAATTTATCTCTTGGTCCAACACTGTCTGTAATCAACTGACTCTAAATGGTTCAAAAGTTGGATAGAGCTATCCAGTGGATGTCCAGTTGATGAGTATTGTTTTGAGAGAAAATTCCACTATCCACTTGATAAAGATTTTTCCACTGTCTAGTACTCTATCTACCTTTTCAGGGTGGTTGAGGATTGAGTTTGACAGGAAATATGTGGAGTGACCACACCTTAATTTACCACTACCTTTTCACCGTGGTCCACAATCGACTATTGATGGGATAACTCCTGGATGACCATTTCAAGGCCAACCTTGCATTCTCCAGGGTTGGTTTTCTGAGATGTTTTTAGTTTACAGTTCATGTTGTTTATTGGTTGTTGGTCAATTCTTGGAAGGTTCTATTTTGATTGGGGTGTGGTCATAACAATGTAAACTGTTTTCCGACCCCTGGTGATGGATTTGTTTCCCTTTTTTTTTCTGGTCTTCACTCTGCACTCATTTTACTTGGATGAGGCTGCAATAATCCTTCCTCCTTTAACTATAATAAGAAGCCCAACACACCTCTGTTGATGTGGGCTTTTGAATCTTTCTCTTCTAAATAGCTCTATGTTTTCCTGGGAACAAACTTGTTCGCAAAACCGTGTTGTTCCTAGGTAATTAATATGGTGCTTGAAGACTTTGGTAACCCTTGAATTTAATAGTTTTACGTATATAGATATTTTGTTCAAAGGTAACTAGGGAGAACAACAGAATTAGGATATATGACTCAGCAAAGTTTGGTCTTTGGTGGCATAGTCCAGGTGATATATTATGAGAGCTGGAGGACAAAGCATGAGATTTTTGAAAAAGCTTCATGCTTGTTTCGCTTGAAGTTTTAGGCTTCATAAATTGGCAATCGGTTAATAAGTTTGTATGAAATCCTAAGACGTCATTGGCCATTTTAAAAAAGACAAAATTAAGTATTATATTTCTTTCAACTGTAAAAGGACACTTCAATGCATTATTTATTATAAGAAAATTGTTTCAGAGACACTTGTAGTACAATATTATTAAAGGATTAAACATTGAAGTTCTACCCAACTTCTTCCTTTTAAAATAAAGGGTTGGTCCATTTGAAAAGTGGTCAAATTTTGCTTCTTTGTAGGTTCATTATTTATCGTTTTAGAAGAAAAGGCGAGTCCAATCAAACCCATTATGAAACCGCAGCTTGTTACAACAGGTCTTAAAATGAATGTAATCGCAAGATGTAACACATCGAGGGGTGGGTGGTATGCTGATCCGTGCCGAATTTCATTGTAGGTTTTTTTGAGATTGGCTTAGTGTTGCCTGTAAACAGGTTTTCTATAGTTAACGCAAACAGAAGGTTTCACGCCACGCTGGGGGTAATCGGAGGAAACCAAATTACAGGTGATAAGGCAAAAACTCAGAAGTTTGCAACCGAATTAAATCATCACTGCCAGTTTCGAATCATTAAAATTCCCACTTAGCTTCGAGGCTGAAGGGTATAAAACAAAAGAAATCGCGTTGAGATTGAGGGATGAATGATTCATTTATTTTGCTTTCTTCCCCTCAGCCTAGGAGCCAGTTGAGTTATGAATTTGTAATATTTCGACACTGGCCTATTGTTGGTGGAAGAAATTGTCATCACGATTAGGCAGGCATTTAAGCAAGTTAATAATTAAAAAGCCCTAAACTCTTCCAAGCTTCTTCGCAGTGGAATGTGGGGCAGTGGGATTAGTGTCAAACTTTGTCCTTCCAGCGTGGTCCGTATTAAGGAATTACGCTCCAGTTTCCGGTCGTTCCGATACAAAATTGTTTCGATACAAGGTGATTCAGTCTAGGTGTTTTTCACGTTCTTGGCTGAAAGGACAAGGAATGTTTTTCTTGCTCACGTGTAAACTATACTTGAAGTGATCGAAAATGTTGTGCAGTTTCAATGGGTGAGTTCGTATAGAAACGACCAGTTTCCAAAGCTCCTCATTCAACCAAAGCTTGTTTTCGCCCTTCCAGGATTTGATTCATAGCCACCAGGTCTTTTGCCAAGGCGACGCAATCACTTTTCAGCCCTTCTAGCTGACCCTTCATTTGAGTGGACAAAGTGTGCGAAAGTTGCCTGACGCTTTCTGCTTCATGTGCAATCGACCTGAGTTTCTTTTTGGATGACTGAAAACTTCGTTGCTCTCGAACAGTGTTGGTGCACACTAGACTGTCCAGGTCCTCTTGAGTCCATTTAGCAGTGCGCACAAGACTTGACGCTATATCATCCTTGAGCTCTAACAATTCTTCGACTGCACGACGCGCTTTCCTGCCATCAAACTGCAATAGTTCCTCAATAGCGTCCCCAAGGGCGTCGTAAAAAATTATTAGCTGCTTCCTCCACTGGAAAAAAATGTGGAGGCTTTCCCCTTTTGGACGTTCGTCACGCTCCTTGCTCGTCCACGAACTGTTAGAGTCATCACGATCATCGCGTTTATGAACTCTTGGCAGTTCCCTCTGTTCCTCGATCTTCTTTAGTCTGAGTGCAAGCCTGTCAAGCTGTTGACGATCATTTGGCCTCCTTCTCGGAGCGGAACACCGCAGTAAATCGCTGGTTTCTTCGAGTCTTCTATTCAGGTTTTCAATCTGAGAATGAACCTGGGATTGAATTGAATCTTGAGAGGGTACGCAGTAGTCGCGAGCGTATGCCATTGTTGAAGCTGGCGACTGAGGCGCGATTACGGTATTGGTGTTATTTAATACCCTATGCTATCTGTATTCGAAATCCAGTAAAAAGCAGGAAAATAATTAGGCCTTATTTATTTTTAATTGAGACGCAGCTGAGAGCCTTTCATGTTATGGTATGTTTTGGAAAATGTTGATAAACTTGTAAGTGTTGTCACGGCAACTGGCGTAAATTGAAGCTTTATTATCTTTACTATAGGCTAAATTAAGATAATAGCTAACAAAAAAACGCTCTCTGTTGGAATACTGTAACTGAAACAAAAACCTGCTGGACTGTTAATACCCTCTCTTGGTGTTGTATTGGACTCTTGCATTACACAGCCTGGCTGTATTATAAACTTATGCAGGGACGTAGCGTGAGATTTTGAAGGTGTACGCATGCACTGGTCATGCTGAAAGAATAGTTGTAGCGCGGAAGGCGGCCCAGCCTAGAGGGGTCCGCAGGACATTTTTAGTAAATCAATACGCAGGAAAATGCAGTCTTTAGTTAGGTACAGTGCCTGACGTCATCAGAATTATGGAATATTAAAAGCGATGCTACCACAAATACACCAATATAATGAAAAAATGTATCGGTCATCCCGATTTGATGATGAAAAAAGGCTTTTTCAGGAAATAAAACGTACATAATTTTTCCATATTTCAGCCGTACGTTTACGCACGGGTGTATATGTGCATGCGTAAAGGGACGCTACGCTTTGTTCTCTAGCGCAGTGATCGAAAACGTACAACTTTTCCTATGAATATCAAGTGTCTGCTTTCAGCGACAGCCTGTAGAACGAATGCACAACCCATTACATGTAATAGCAAGTAATAACAGGCTGAAGGTACCGATGGCTTATCCAGATGGGATTTACCGGTTCCTTTGACGCAGCATGATTCGAGTGATATATTTAGCCTGATATAAACACGAGAGGGGTTGGGAGAATTCGAGACAGTTATGCAAACCCGAGACGAAGTCGAGGGTTTGCAAACACAGGAAAAAAGTTTTCTATTGCTTTTATAAAATAACTTTCCCAACAAAAAAACGCAAAACTCTTTGTATGGCGCTGATTAAAAGAGAAATTCTTACCAGTCGCAAAATCTTGTCCACGAAGTCTTGCACGCGTAATCAGTTCTTGTTTTGTAAAAAGATGCTTTGCAAAATACGGATTTTTCTCGCTTAAAACGGTCAGCTTAAGCGAAAAAAAATGTACACACCTTCTTTTTAACGACTTTCCAAGTTTCAGCCGACAAAGGAATGGGTAAATAAAGTAAACTTTTTGAGTTTTGAACTCGAAAACTTTTTCAAATTTGTGCTTGCGTGATTAGCGCGCGAAAAACCAAACAACTTGACGCCACAACCATGTTTACATACTCTCATGCAAACACTCCTCTCGGCCAATCAGAGCGCGCGTACTATCTTAGTTATTTTATAAATTGGATCATAAAGCCTGAACCGGATCATGTAAAGGAACGCATCCGTAGTTTAGGTAGGAGGTGTACTTACGGAAAACTCAGGTGAGTGTGTGCTGCATGCTCCTTGAAATTTCAGACCAACATGTGTGATAGTTTGTCCACCGTATTTCGTTCACGACTGTTCTAAGAAAAGAATAATGAGAGACAGACCCAGTTTACAGACCCTGTTGGGATCCAAAGAGCACAAAACCTCGCTTCCCACTCAACATATATACCTACTTCATACCAAAATTCTCTTTGGGCCGTATAAACCTACGGCTTATATTAGAGGGTACCCACCCCCGGATTTGTGAAAAACTACTAACAGATGAACATGATGCAGGCTCAGTACTGTAAGTTTACATACACATGTTGTTATTTTGTCAACAGGGTCTGAGTAGTATTTGAACATACCCGTCCTTTTTCAGACACAGCAAGGCAGTGTGCAAAATAAGTTCAGTTGGATGACTTTGAAATGTGAGCCATGCATGCTGATGCAAAAAGCCTCGTGTTGTTCTTTCACTCATCCCTGGACGAGTTGAAATAATAGGTGGACGTTTAGGAGAAAGAGGAGTACTGAGCGCGGGGAGTTTTTTGTTGACTATAAACAGCGACGTTAAGTTCAAAATTATGCGTTGTTTATAGACGTCTGTAGGCTTCCCCGCTGTCAGACGAGAAAAATTTGCAAAAGTTAGCTACCAAGTACCTCCAAGCTGAGGTTATTGCTTTCGGTACTCAAAGTCTGTATTAACAACGCAGGGATGATTACTAAGTTTTTACAAAGTTTAGTAAAACAAATTTTAAGTGCTAGAACTGAAGCCAATGATCGTCCTGCCAGATGTCAATCAATGTCATCATTTTTAGCGCGGAAAGAAGGTAATAATTTTGAAAAAAATAAGAAAAAAGTTAAGACATTCCCCCAAAGAACGCCTTGTAGTGTTCAAGGGCGGTTCCTTTGGTGCATGATGTTTAATACATACAAGTACTGATCAATGTTTAAAGGGAAAAAGAGAAAACCGGCTTTTGACCACATTAAGCTTCGCCCAAGAAATTAAGTTTTGTTTGTCTAATTGGCAACATCTCTTTCAAGTGTTTTGAAAATACACCACAGAAGAAACTAATCGATGGTATTCACTCCTTAAATCTAAATGACATCTGATGATTGATTGATTGATTGATTGATTGATTGATTGATTGACATTCCTTGCTCTTGAACAGTTGAAAGATATCTGCTTTAGCTAACTTACACACATCAGTATATGGGTTAAAGCTCGTGAAGATCAGTTTCAGTCAAATATCCCTGCAATCTGCACTCAAAAACACACTACAGAAGTGCCCGGCTGGACAAGCGACCATTAGACCGCGCAGGATTAGCTCAGTCGGTAGAGCGCCTGACTACAGAACGGGAGGTAGCCAGTTCGATTCCTGGGGCCGGAGCAATACTCAGGGTCTTTAAATAACTGAGAAATGAAGGCACTGCCTTCGCGCATACCCTGCAAATCGCATGCCTCGGACGACCACGTTAAATGGCGGTCCCGTCTCCAGTAGGAGACGTATAAATAGTGTCCCCAATTAGTACTTTGGTGCTAAATACATTGACATTCAAATAAAGTGCTTTTTTTTAGGCAGTTCTTTGCCTGCGTAGCGCATGTACTGAACTTTGTAGCGCTCGATAGGCATTACAAAACAGGGAACCTCAAAAGAGGCACTGAGAAAATCGCTCCCTGCTCTCAGGAGCTACGTATTCTAGTTACTAGTTCCATCCCTTCCAAGCGTACGTGTTCACAACGCCCTGTTCTCGCATAGATCCAGTCCGATCACTATCCGTGACTTTTTTCTCCGCATTCCTTGTTAGCCTGTCCACCATCTTTTCAATCTCCTCACTTCCCATATCTGTGACTTCCACTTTGGATCGTCTGTTTGGTTCTGGCTGTTTTCGTTCAGTCCGATTCACCCAGTCAGGTTCATACAGTCTGTTAACCATTCGATGGACCTCATCTCCTGTCATTTTCTGGTACCCCATTAGACAACTAGGATTCCTTTCTTTCGGATGAGTAATAGTTCCCCATGGTTTTTTAGCCATTTTGTTTCACAGTTTTTCCCGTTAATTTAAAGTCTTGCTCGTTCGAAACCAAAGCACAAGAAAACAGCAGTGTTTACTAATGAATTGTGTCAAATCCGCATGCGATTTACTTTAATTTCCATAACAAAGCACTCCAGACAGGCAAAACTATTTGTCTATTCTTCTTGACAGTGTTTGACTTTGACCGAGTAATTAAAATTTCAGTTCTCCGCAAATGAATCCAGCCAACACGGAATTTTTTCGCCCAATCAATACCATTAGCGGCTGCAGCTGTTCTCTAATTGAAAGCGATGGACTTTTTAAGTTTCCACTCTAAAATTAAGTTAACGATATATGACATAACAGTGCCAGCGCACTACAAATATAAACTCTTTTTTCGACAACAGCCCTTATTATAAATTGTTCTTGATGCCTGGGTATGATTTATTAAAATGCTTGAAAATCCACATCTTAAGTCATACTCAGTTTTTTCTAGTCATAGTACCTTCCCGTCTTTGTATACAAATTTAAATGTAGTTTATCATCAAGCCTTCCATTAAGAGGGTGGGAAAAGGAGAGGAGATTAAAATTTGCGACAAACACGTAGATAACCAACAACAGAGTAAAACCCTTGTTAAAATCACAGAGGCCGCATGAATGAGCTGTTTTAAATTAAGAAAACGAAAGCAGAGCTATCTCTCATCCAGAGCTCAGTCTAATCAGTATGCAAAGCATTTTATTAGCTTTATTCGCGTCGGGAAACAATAGGAAACTAGTGATCATAACCGCTGTCAAGTTCATTTGTCCATTCGTTTACTTGGAAAATTAATGTTGAACTAATGTCTTGCAAGTGCTCATCTATCCCGCGTAGCAATCGTTTCCTTGTGGTTTCGGAGCAAAGAAAGAGCGAGGAACAACGAAGAACGGGATTTTCGGTTTTAAAGGAGCGAAAAATGTTCTTTGCTGAGAAATCGCACAGAAACGCTTAACTCAAATGATGACTGTTTATAAGCTAAAACACTGCGTTTACATTAATGCGTGACAGACAGTAAAAAACACTTGAGATGTCTGAATTATATTAAAGTGACATAGGTCACGGGCTTTCTTCTCCGCAAAGTATAGCTTGGTGATTGCAACCATTCCAGGCGTAGGAATTAAGAACAACTCCCCATTCCCTCTTGTATTGATGAATTCTCCGCCTGTCCGGTGTCTTGTCCAAATTTGTTTCTTTATTTGCAAGCCGGGCAACCATTGCGTCGATTTCGTCCCTTGACAACGCTCGCTTTTCGATCGCTGGACGCGGACGCTTCTTCTGTTGTGCTGGAGTTGTTTTTGGTCTGGTTAAACGTTCGACCACGTTTTCGATTTCCTCGCTGTCTAATTTTTGATATCCCAGTGCAAAAGGAGGTTTGGTTATAGTTCCCCACGGCTGAGAAGTCATAGTGTCTTTGGCATGAACTGAACAATACTCCCACTGTAGCTACTGTATATAAGTGGCAAGACTGTACGACCGCACAACAGTCTTTAAGCTGATACGTGGACCAGGTTTTCAGGATGCTCTGTACGGTTCTATACGTCTCCTTGACAAATTTGTAAGGACCGAAGCTCAAAAGCAAGTTTCGTCCGGTGAGAACTGTTGTGCCAAGGTCCCTCTCGGCCGCTATACGGCACAGGCAACTCGTGCATGCGCAGTGCGAGCTCAAATGTGCGTTCGTAACTGCAAGGACAGTGGAGATTGTGGAAGGGACCAGGACATATCATCATCATCAGCAGCAGCAGCAGCATCTTTGTCAACTTTGCTTTTGCTTTTTGTCAAATTAGAGCAAGTTCAAGTCTTACAATTGAGCAGGGTAAATGAGACAACTACACCTATGTAGAATGAAAGCTTGGTTTTACTTGTGCGCCACTTATAGATGCACAAACATTTTATACTTGACCAGAATCTCTGTGAGTGTTAGACAGGTTTTTAAAATCAAATACATCTCAGGTCAGCTTCAAACTCTCTGAGGAAAAGGTCCTCTCTTGGTTTCCCTCATCACTAAGACCTCAACTCATGATCAATTGAGGGTAAGTTGCTGAAAGGGGCCTTTGTCTCAATAATGCAGTCTAAATAGACATATGTTCTTTTGTTTTTATTTGTCACCTTCCTGAGATATGAATTACAAGCCGAATTGTTCACCAGTATGATGCGCTTGTAGTCACCTATCTGAAATAACTGAGTTGCAGTTCTCCGTTTTATTTTTTTTAGCTTTGAGGGATTATGTTATCAGGTTGAGTGCTAAGTAGACAGATTCTTCCATCTCATTTTCATTTTAATTGAACTGAACAATTAAATTAAAGCCAATCTAAGAATAATAACTTGAGTCTGTCAGGCGCCTATGCAAAAACAGAAACCACGTCGCAGATAATGGCACAAACAAACAAAGTTTTGTCTCATTATAGGCATGGATTTATGGTTTATTAAACGACGTCATGAACAAGCTGAGTAAATTTCGAGAAATTGTTTTAAGCATTTTGTATCCTCAAAAGTGCCTCTAATTAACAGTAGAGTAACTCTTTGGAAAGTAACGCAATGTACGAATTCATCGACCTTAGTACCAAAAGAATCATCGACAGGCTCAGAAACGAACATTAAATAGACTTCACAGTTCAAACCCGTATTTGAAAATACCCCCGGGAACACGCCAGCGTACAACGAAACAATTCAGTGGCTATACTACACTACTACGAAAATTAACACATTCGTTTTTTAATTGCTAAAGGCAACCTCGCGCAGTTTTTGAACAGTTTAAGCATGCACCGTCGCGTTCAATGTCGACGTTCTTCCTTACATGCTTTGTTCAGAGGAAAGGTTTTATAGCTTTACCACAGGCTATTCATCTCCCGATCACAGTACCATTTCAAAGTGTTGTAATCAGTGCAATGGAGCTTCAAACTGACTGGTAATTTACACAATTAACGCCGGTTTATGATTGAAATGCCTTATGACGACCTAAACTGCTGCCTGCAGAGTGAAGTCGTGACCATGCCGCTTGTTCTCTAGCCACTGTGCAGTCATGGCTGGGTATCAGTCTGCATCTTTTATTTTTTCTGAATTATCGTAGAAGAAGGCTATCACAATAAGGCCAGGCATACTCTCTTGCAATGGTTAGGCCTTTAGTTCAAACATCTGATCAAGAAATCTTTGTGAATTTGAGAATTTCTTGAAACACACGCAAGGCAATCGAAGGTATACTAATACCAATTTCCATCTGGTCTGGTAACTCGACTTCTTAGCAATTTTCCGTTGATCCATGCGTAAGTATTCACAACACCCATTTCTCGTCCTGCTCCAGTTCGCTGTCTTTCCGGTGTTTTCTCCTTATTTTTGGAGGCATCCGCTAACCTTTCCAACATTTCATCAATCTCCTCTCGACTTAATTTTTTCTCGTTATGTTTCGTAGCATTTCCGTGGTCATCTAACGCTTTAGTTGTATTTAATCTTGCAACCATAGCGTCAACCTGTTCTTTGGGCAAAGTTCGGCTCCGTTGTTTAAATTCTGGATACTTTATATAAGTGGTCTTGATCCACGACATTGCGTTTGACAAGTCCTGATCGGTCACTAAATTTTCAAGAACAGAAATTTCGTGATGCAGCTTCTTGTTGAAGTTATTGTTTGTTTGAAGGCTATAGTTGAAATCTCTTGTGCAAACAGATGGCTTTCAATTTCTATACAATACATTTATTGTTAACCACAAAACACCAGAGCCGATTCTGAAGAAGACAATGCAAAGCTGTTCACAGCGTTAAGCCGTATTCAGCCAGGTGTTTTGTTTGCGTATTGATTTATCCGTTGGCACTGATAATAAGTCATAAGACACTGATTGACGTTATTGGGATAAGTTGAAATATTATTAAAAGAAAAGAAAATTCCGTTCAAAGGGATCAGGATAAACAGAAAGTATGCAATTGCAGTGATGTTTTGGACAACTGTTTCACGCGGTATTTTGCTAATTTTTATCTTGAATTGCAATATTGTGGTATTTCAAAACGAGCTGGCGCAGTTAAACCAAGCGTAATATGAGTTTGTAAGTAAAATAAAACTGAGAACAAATATTTAGGCTTACTTAAGAAATTGCAAATAAGATCACCGTAGTGTTGTTGTCTGTCTGAGTCGCCCTGAAGATTCACGGAGACTGGACAGCAGAAAACAATTTAGTTGACATATTTCAGTGATGGTAATATAAGGAATGAGTGGAGTCTCATTCGGTCTGTAATCATACGAATGATTAACAAAATCGGACGACCGCGTAGCGGGAGTCCGATTTATTTAATCATGAGCCATGATTACAGACCGAATTGGACGACGCAAAGTTTTGTTACCAGTTAATCATAACTATTACAAAATTTGTGATATTTTAGCCTTTTTTTAAACTTAAGACACAAGAAATTCTGAGAGCTTTTTGCTAGTCCGTAGTAGTGAAAAAAGAGCCATTTAATTAGTGCGCTTGCGAAAACATGCGCTGTCCAATTACTTAGTAGGCATGAAATCAGGACAGTTGATAGCCAATCAGATTTGAGAATTTTGTTATAGTCCGGTTAAGATTACGGTTTTATTTATTTGTTCTATGTTTTATTTCCCATTATTAGTACAAACTTATATTACTTTTGGCTTGCATCTAGTAAGGGTTTTGTTAGCTTTGAGTTTGGGTCCGGTTTAACACGTTCATAACTTGGCGTGCCTTTGCCGATATTCTTTTGGGTACGGTGTGATACAGGTTTCAAGACCAACCCTCTATCCGCTCCCGCGCCATCCCTGAAAAGAAGATTTATCATGAAATTTTAAGTGGACTGTATTTGGAACGAAACTCTCGGTGCCTTGGAAGTATCATTTACTGAAAAGCAAAGTCTGTATGCTGGCTAGGAAGAAAAAACTTCGGCCCTACAAAGCGTATTCCTCTTTCAGTTTCTTAGGTTCTGACGTAACAGAAGAAAAACAATTTCAGAACATCTCTGAATTGAATGCTGACAATATAACAAAAATCTATAAAAACGCTCTTGATTTTTCTGATAAACCAGATCAGTTGGTTTAACGCATTTTTATTCTTTTTTTTCCAAAGTCTTTTACAATACAAATACTTTTAAATCTATATAATGTATAATGTTAAATTAAGATACAGTAATTTGTAATCTGTTTAAAATGTACGTAATAATATATACTGTACGTCTCAGTAAAAATGTTATTGCCTATCTATGTCATTTAAGCCTATTCTCCACTTCCGAATCCCCGCCATAGAACGCTATGTTTTCGCCCCAAAAGTTGCATAAACTGTTGATACGTTTTCAAATACTCCTGCAGGGATGACTGGTCATTCCCATGCGCATTTGGAAACAACAAACACTTAATGACTGGTTCCGACGGAAACAGTTCAGCTTTTGTTTCCCGAGAATCTCAAAGCTTCTAGGGGCGGAGCCGAGCGAAAGGGAGCTTTAGTTATTACGACAGCGACGGCAACGAGGACCGGTCAAAAAAGCAATAGGTTTTCAATCAAAACAACAACTTTGCACCTGCATCACGCTTTTTTGTACTTTTCTTTGGTGTTACAGCCGGACTACGACATGAAAACTTGACTAATCAGCACTTTTTATGGAGGACATAAACAAGCGACGACGAATTTTTCTTTCTCTATCTAATCTTAAGTGCGGTCCTCAAGAAATCAACTGCACGGAAATTCGACTACATTTGACATTTTTAGCAAATTGGAAAAAACGCGAGAAAGTTTGCAGAAACGCGAATTCATTTTAAACGTTACGTTTTCGGTGGAGTCGCCGTCGTCTTTGCTAAAGCTCCTTATTGATTTGGACGGCGGTTGTCGGTCAACACGCACTGTTACCTTCTGACATCATAGATTTTGCAATACTACGCGCAGAGAGATTTTGACGGGAAACAGTTTCAACGTTAGATGTCATGTGACCTCGATGTCACTAATGAGGGCGCGCGCGGTTGGGAAAAAAATTCCAGCCATATACCGATAACTTTTACAAAACAGAGGGTACATATGGTGGATTCGAAAATAGTCAATACAGTAAGGGCCACAAGATGATAATGCTTGCATGCAACGTCACTTGCGACCCTGAGTGAATATAGGCTAGGTCTGATTTCTTTCTATTATCCTTAATTGATTATGTATTAATTCAAGTTCATTAACAAATAAAAATCTTCAGAAGTACTTGTTTTTGTACTACTAATATTAAGTTGTCAGGTTTATAATTATATTGTACTTAAATCTTTTTGAATGCTGAATAGGAGGACGTGAAATAAAGGGGGAAAGAGGGAGGGAGGGCACACAGGGAAGACCAGGACTCATTTGCCATTCAAAAGAATTAACAAGAACATAACTTACAAACCGTAGAAAAACAAGTAATCTTAATTGTCATTTCATAATGGTTTCTATCGGAGGAAAAACCAGAAAACAAATATGTTACACGAACTATAACTTGATAACAAGAGGAACAGAGTAAAATGATAAAACAAAATACCAGCTGTGATCATTAGTTAAGATTTCAAGCGTTTGAAGCGATTGTACACATGAAACTTTAACGCAAACTGCTTGTTATTATCTTCAGTTTTCGATGTAAAAAACAAAACAAAACAAAACAGAAAATAACACGAACAACATGGAATGCGAAAAAATTGTTGTTAATTAGCTTTTACAGCGGTCCTTTGTGATCAAGTGATTTGACATTTCGCTTAGATTCTGAATCAACTATAACTTTACTGCTAGCATCTAATTAAACTTGTTACCGATCGTTTTACAAGCAGTAAAATATAATTTCTGACAATACCTGTCCCACAATATTAAAGAGCTTTGCCCAAAGAATTGTTTATCGCGTAGAGTAATGTGTGTCTGAGTAAACTGTTGTGCATTACAAAAGAGCAAAACCCTCAATAAGTTATCATCTGAAGACAGGTCGACGGGTGATTCGTGAGCTCAGAAATGATAAAATAATATAGCGAAAGCCATTATGGCGAAAATAACAGCACGCTGAGATGCAAGTGTCAAAGGGGCGCTGTTAACCCATTCAGTATCGTCTGTCAATAAGAAAAAAGAACTAGTGTTTTAGTAACATACACAAAGGCAAAAATAAAATCAGTGTTAACAGTAAGTTGTTTAAGTTCACAGAGAAACTAAAACCAAGTGAAAACGTAACAAATAACTAAACGTTTTTAGTTTATCTTCATTTTTCTTTTAGCTCCTGAAGAAGGTTTGTCTTTCAAACCGAAATATTGGGCAAATTTGTTTAAATATACATTTTTTGTTTTGTTCTTTTGTTTACTTCTTCATCGCCTCGCCGTAAGAATCTGTTTGCCGTTTTATATTTCTACAAGTTATTATTGTACTGATCCAGGTCTACAACTGGGAGATCGGGCACCACGCAACTGCTTGCAATTGCCGCTGTGGACTTGCTGATATTTTATAGTTTTGCTTCAGCCCGTCAATAAGTCGTTTGTACGGTGAAACTAACTATTGAGTACGATGCGGTGGCGTTTGTTACAGTTCAGCCGTAAACCAACTTTTTAAAGTGATTCGTTGATAGTAGTCTGTAAAATACTTATGCATTTCGCTCAGAGTCCTAGTCGATTTGATGTTTCGTCTGTAAATGGTGTTCAGCAATGTGATTGTTGACTTCACCATTTCTTGTTGCTCGTTTGTATTCAATCAGTCGCGTGATAAGCTTACTTCCTTGTATACTGCTCCCTGTCTGTTCTCCGGTGTGTCTTTGACCTTGGCATTTGTATTATTAAGCAGTCGTCGTAAAGTGGTTTACGGTAGTTTGTGCAATGTGTATTCTTAAGGTTGTAGTATACGCACGATAGTTTTGTTAAGATATTTTTATATCTAAGATAAAGGCGACAAGGAAAATTTGGGTACAAGCAAGAGGGGATGAAGGGGACAGAGAAGGCATCCCCCATACACACCCTATTCCATAGGTAATTCGTCTCGAGTTATTTTTAGAATCCGGATAAAGTTAACTCGAGCGCTGCGTGGAGGTTTCGTGGAGGTTTCGCATGACTAAACGCCGTGCAAAACATGTCAGGCGAAAGGCAATGAAAGCGTAAAGAGATCGAGAGCACTCCTGAATACTGACGCCAAATGACTCGGCGCTCACCTGGGAAAGGGAAATCGCTAGACTCTTTGACAACCCGTGAAAGCAGTTTAACTCGAAGTTGTCGTAACCTCAGTGCTTTAATAAAATGAGAAATTTCGCCGGTCTATTGAAACCGGTCGTTTGTACAATAAAGCAAGTAGGACGCGAAGTGTTATTTTTGTTGAATAATGAAAGACTAATAAAAGCATAAATATTAAACCAGAAATTTCTCTTTTCAAACTGTAAATTATAAATGATCCTGACAGAATATTCAGCGTGTTAAGGATTTCTCTGCTGTACTGTTAGCTCTATACAAGAGAGGAAGGGCGATTCTTTTTTAATTTTCGTTTCGCTGACACAGCTTTAGCAAAAATCTCTCTGTAGTCGTTTTCGTCGACAAAACGAATAGCAATATTGCTCTCTGCGTCTTCCACCATTTTGTTCTGCGTCAATTCGTGAAGGACGCGTGGCTCTGAGCGTGGGTCATCCACGCGGAACACATTCGCGCTATGTGAGTGGCTGTTCTCTTATCCCCCTTGGGATCTGTGGTCTTAAAAATAACTCGAGACGAATTACCTATGGAATAAGGTGTGTATAGGGGATGCTTTCTCTGTCCCCTTTATCCTCTCTTGGTACAAGATATTACTCTGAAACAATTTCTGACATCATTTTTTGAGTAAACCTTACCTGTGACAGCGAGGGTAAACTTCTGGCACTTTTCAATGTCTGCAGAGCATCCGGAGGAGAGACAGCAGTAATAGTTCCCAGTGTCTTCGCGGCTAACGTTAGTGATGGTCAAAACGTAAGGACTGTAAACTCCCCTCCTTGCAACCTTGTAGCGTTCATCTTTTGATGAATCTGTAAAAACAAACAAACAAACAAGCAAGAAAAAATTACACTGCTTTATACGGTAAAAACTTTTAACTTTGGGTATGTAGCTTATTGAACCATTCGATTTGTAATATCGACAGCACTGACAATAGGACAATTGCACGATGACGATATTTGACTACAACTACCAGAATTAGTTATCGTACATGTTCACGTACGCTACGCTCTACTGATCAAAAACTTCTGGCAGTTCCGAAGTCAAGACTTAAAATATACGGAGACAGGGCCTTTTCCGTTGCTGCACCTAAACTCTGGAATGAGCTGCCATTAGTTCTTATAAGTTTAGTTACAATTACTTTATTCAAGAAACACTTAAAGACCGATCTTTATAAAAAAGCATATAATGTTTGACTTTTTGATAATTTAGAATTGGATTTATTGTGATATTTTTATAAATAAGACTGCTAATAGGTTTTTAATTTATTCATATGTTATTACAGTGGGATCTTTTTAATTATTTTAATATTATGAATTGTAAAGCACTTTGGTCAAGTAGTGGAGTTAGCGCTATATAAATTATGTTATGTTTATGTTTTAATTCATTTCGGTTTTGCTTTGTTATTTAAATTTCTCAATCCCGCTGAGGATTAAAGAACAATAGCCTTAATTTGCACAAGAAAACAACAAACTCAAGGATTCTGGCAGTTGTAGCAAAATGACGTCATCGTGCAGTTGTCCTATTGTATACTACTTATTAAGAGCGAGGTCATTATAGGGAAATCTCAGACTGAGGCCTTGGTGCAAGGCCGAGGTCTGAGATTTCCATGTACTGAACCGAACGGACGAGGTTAATAAGTTATTTATTATATGGCCTTTCATTATAGACCTGAGGCTACGATCAATAAAAACCAACAACTGGTCAGCGGATAACTTTAAAAAGCACGTCAACTCATGCGTTAAACACCTGAGTCAGCGATACAGTCAGGTTAAACCGGTCAGCGGACACCCTTTTTGACAGCTGTCAATTGATCATAACATGGATGTCCATAAGGATGTCAAATGTCACGTTAAACACAGATTTTATATGCCTTGGACACCTAGCTAGTAATGCCCAGCCATTACAAGAAAATAATTCCTGGTCATTTCAGGAAAACAGCCAATCACAGCGCGCGTACTTTTGTGGCCATATAATAAAATCTCATCATTGTGAACAGTACCAAACCGCGGATCAAATTTGGGAATCATGGGTTACTAACGTGCTTAAATCGTTATACTTCAGCTTCTTTATTGGAAGATTGCGACCACGAAAACAATCACTTAACTTTTCAAACTAAAAATGATAACATTTTATCTGATCGGATGTGACAAAGTCATATCGACCTTACCAATACAAGGTAGAACAGTTTCGTTGTTGCTAAACATAGCTTTCCACTCCACCATCAATGGAAAGCCTTGGGCACTGCACTTCATTGTCACATTATCCCCTTTTTCTTTGGTAAGGGATTCTCCTTCTTTCTTTTCAAACCATGGTGCAACTGAAAAATAAGGATGCAACAAATCAGTCAATTTACTGGTTTTTCTTTGCTTTTTCTTACGACTGCGACGAGCATATCGATCATATTTTCATGTAAATTTGTGTTTCGGCTGATCATGTCATCACCATCATTCCATATTTCATTCCATTCATGGATAAAGATGAACTCAACAAATTGGCCTGCTCCCAATCTATGGGTGTTCATAGCTCAGTTGGTAGACCACTGCAGTGCTAACGACAACTGCAATAATCATACCATCTTTACTGATTTCAGTCTTGTAATAATGTACCGTTAAATGACTGCTACCGCTAGACTGTTTCAACTGTATATTACGTCAGGATTTATAGTTTGTTTAAGACAAAAAACGCAGAACTCAAATTTTTCCTTTCAGTTTGAATGGAATAATTTTATCTTTCGTTTCATTTTTTTTAAAATTTAGCTCTAGTTTTTTTGCCACTCCATTAAAGTAGAATTGATGAATTGATCATTAAAGCTATAAGGTTAAATCGAGAGTAATAAAAGCCGAACAAAACTGTTAGGATGTGTACATTTTCCTGTACGCTAGATGGTATCCCGGATTGTATGCTACGTTCCTCGCTGGTGGCAATACATTGTACTCACTATCTGCCTTCTCATTGGCCAAGAGACCACAGCTAGTTTTGGAAATCAGCGTAACCTACAGATTAGTTAATTATCTGCTAGCAGATAACTGACTAATCTGTAGGTTGTGCGCGCAGTGCGTGGTTTCGAATAACAATATCAATTCAGGTTCCTTGCGAAGGTGTGTTTGTCGTTATTTTCTTCAAAAACAATTAGTAGATTCGGTTTTTGTGACAGCCTAAATGATCAAGGTCTCGGTAACTGTTATCAAGCTCGGCCTTCGGATCGGCTGATAACACTTACCTCGATGTTGATTAATTCGGATATCACAAAAACCTCATCCAATAATACACAGAGCTTCCATACAGTTGGGAGCTAATGTATCTCCCAACGACGAACAATCAGCCTTAAACTTCATCAGCTGACTTATCAGCTGTGGAGTCAGTCAGCAGTGGCATGGATCTTCCCACTTTGTCAATGATAATCTGAACGCTCGTTTTCAACAACGGCCGAGTGTATTGTTTTTATCTCGCTCTGCAAAATTGTATAATTGCAAAGCCTGGAATACACACGAATGATTGATACACACTAGCCAGAGTCTAGCCATACTTAATCGTATATTTTCCTGCGCTCAGCTGTAACATTTTCCCGCTTCTAGGAATGTGGATTTTTACAATTTTTATTTTAAGCGCAGTGGTACTAGTTGCATGTTTTCCCATGTTTGGCAGCGATTATTAGGGCGGATGACTTTAAACTATACACTTCACTTGAAGTTCCTTTAGTAGGCTTACTTACTTTGGACTTGAGTGGTGTCAGATATGTTCAGGTCTATAGTTCCTCGCACCGTAACTTCCAAGCGACAAGTGTAATTTCCTCCATGCTCAGCTCGTGCACTTTTGATACCCATCGGATCGATGGTGTGTCTAGGCGCTTCTGGATTTTCCTTCCTCATCTCGCCATCTTTAAACCAAGCAATCCTCTTCACCTTAGTAGCCCTGCTTCCGGTGTCCTTCACATGCATTTTATAGTAACGGTATCACCATGCTGCAGAACATTCACTTTGGTTGTTTCCACTTGAGGGACTTCATTCCCTGATAACATGAAAACAGTGTCAATGTCGTGACCCACCAGTCTTTATAATAGAGACCTAGAGATTCGAGGAACAGAACGACTACGAGGACCAGATTTGATTTCAAGTTCTTTTGCGTGTTTTCAAAAAATAGTTACCCGGAATGCTTCATTGTAGTTTGTTTTTCATTAGACAAGTGAGAACTGTTATCTTTATTGAGGAAGGTAAAGCCCTCTCCCCTTCGCAAAATGGTAAAACTCTAAATATTAAACGAAATGCTCGCTAAATGTCGTAGTAGAATGACAACGGCTATCACATTTAATTTTCCCGCCAAAAAGTGACGCTGGCTCACGAGCGTGCACTACTTGATATTGAGAAAATCTAGTATTCGTAGTCGTCCTCGTCTTAGAATCTGACGGTCTCTACTGTTACTGATTAACAACGGGTACAGCTTGACGAAGCCTTAAGAACATCACCCTGTGTGGAAGTGAGGCTGATGCAAGTGTATCGTGCTCGTGAACTGTCCAGTTTTCAGCCGGTGACAGTTAGTATCTTTTGGCATTTCAATAATTGATACACTTGATCAATACCTTATCTGTTATTTGCAGGGTTCTATCTAGGGTATTTGAGGGTAGAAGCTCCCCCACAAAAAAATATATTGTTATCATTAGAGTGTATAAGTAACTATATCAGAAAAATCACCCTGACGCGACCAGGTCAGTGCACACTCGACATTTCTCAAAATTGTGACTCAAAATGCACCAGATTGCATGTCAGAGCATATTCATTTCAAAACGTTTCCGGGGGGCATGCCCCCGGACCCCGCTAGGAAGCTCGTCGCCCTCGGCCACTCAACACTTCTCCCCCAAACGATAAATTCTAGCTCGATAGATCCCCGATATAGATAGGCTACCAAAGGCACCCATATGAAGGCGCTGTGTAATTACACTAGGCTCCTGGTTATCAAATAAGGAGGGTTGTCCAATACTCACGTATCCGCTTGTGTATATTAGACATGTGTGGAGGGTTCATGAGAAAATAATCTAAGTCCCCTTAATGAGATGCATATTCACCAACAGAACCATTGGAATGACATCATTTTCTATTGGTACCAATCGTACCATTGGTACCAATGGACAATGGGTTTGACGAATCGTATCCGTTTGTGTATATTGGACATGTGTGGAGTGCAAATAACTACTCAAAACATGAAAAGAAGAGAAGTGTGTAGTGTCATAACGCAGCAAAATCATGGCAAATACAAAAGGAGAAAAGGAAGGACAAACTTGAAAAGATTGAAACTGATTGAAATTGTTATTTTGAAAACTCGGTCTGTTAACCAAAACCAGTTTTTCAAGTTCATTTTGGTGTTTGTAACTTGTGATACTGGGAAACATTTGTTTTACACGAAGTTGTGATTTTGCCATTTACAAGTAATTTTTTCGAGAATCATAGCAAATAAGGACTTGCAATTGGCGTGCATTATTAACAAAATGAACTAAACAACCGTGTCAAAGTCCTGTATTATCGTTCGTTGTTTGTGCGCCTGCAATCAGCAAAGCCTGCGCAGCATGAACTAAGTCAAGAAAATGTAAATGTTTTACATAGGAATTACAGTCAAACACCGCTTTATTCATTATTACGGACAGTTTTCTTTGTCCCTGGAGAAAGGTAGTCTCGATTTCCGCCGTCTCCCGAGTCCGGTCGATGAGTGCAGGCTCATTTTCCACAGCGGTTGGTAATCGAGCCTAGAAGAAAGGCCCTTACATTTTGTCTAAATTCATCCCGCTTAATACGGACACTTTCTATGGCGCCCGGTCAGTGTCCGTATTAACGGGGTTCAGTTGGACTCTACAATAAAGTTCCCCCACTCTTTACTCCGTTCAATACTTACTTTCTAAGACAGTGATACCAAATCCGTAATTTTTAGAATCGTTGCGGCCGACTGCAAAGGCCAGGCACTCATACCTCCCCAAAGGACCAACGCTATCGTCTGCCGTTGTTGCATTCCGAATGTGAAGCGTCACGAATAACTTGCGTCCATTTTCTACAAATAAACCCCATGATAATAATGATAATGGTGTAGTGATAATGATCAGAAATTAATCTTATTGCTTTCACTTTGACCTTTATCTTTCACCTCTGCTGTTTTCTTTGATTTACACACTCCCATGCATCCACCCAAATTAAATTTAAAAACCGAGTGTCGCTCCACGTCTTTGTTATTATTTCAAAGAGCTGTCTGTTAGAAATTTAGTTGATGAGGGCATTTTTAATCTAGATAGAACGGCCCAAGTTGAATTTACGTAAGTCAGGTAAAGGGTCACCCAGGCCTGTTATAGATGTTTCAGTTATAGCCTGCAAAACAGGGGTTATTTTTTCGTGTTTTTCAGGCATGGAAAATGAATTTAATCCAGCATACCGTAACGTCCCTCCCATTTATAGGCCTATACACCAGTAAACAACCACAACGACAAAAAAAAAAAAACAGGTTACAGCCCCCCCCCCCCCCCCCCCCCCCCAATATAAGCCCCTCTCTGGCTTGTATTGAAAAGAATTCGACTTTTTACGACGTTTTGAAGCTTAAAAAGCGTCGTAGCTGAAACGTGACAAAAGCAAAAAAATAGTAGATAACTTAAAGTTTAGCGCCTGCAACATTTAGAAAATTCTACAACTCCTTAACAATTAACCATTCCAGATCACTGTTAAAAATTGCCTCGAAAGGCTCAACATAAAGCAAGGCTTTCTTTCCATGAGGACAAAGATGGAGTTTTGGTGTCTTGACCTTTAACCGGGAGCAAGGACGTTGGAGAATCAGACCGCCGTTCAACAAAAAAAAAGCCATCATATTAGAGACATTAGAGACCTTAAGATTCTTAGGACTCTTAAGAGAAGGACGACTACCACGGCGTGAACCCATCATTTTGGCGGGAAAACGAGATAGTCGTTGGTTAGGTCTACTACGGGCTCCAGCGAAAATGTCGGAAACAATTTATCATTTATATTTGTTAGAAGTTTTGTCATTTTGCGATCGGAAGAGGGCTTAACCTCCTTCAATATATAAAAATAACAATGTTAACTCTTCTAGCAAAAGAAAAAAGGAAAATGAAGATTTCCGGGGCGTCATTTTTTTTCGAGAACTACGCGAAAAAACTTGACATTATATCTCGTTCTCGTAGTCGTCCTCAGTTCCTCGAATCTAAAGTTCTCCATTACGATGAAGATAGAAAAAATAAATTAAACACATCTTGACTTACCTTCTGTCCTGTTGGTGAAGTAAATGTTCTCAGTAGGCGTCAGGGTTGTATACTCATTGAACTTTGTTTTCCTAATGAACAGGATTTTCTCGGGCATGACTGGAGCTGTATCATTATCATCAAACGCTACACAGCTGATTTGAGTTGACATGTGTTTGAGTACGTGAACATTTTGTGGAAAAGGCTCCTTTATACCGAATTCAGCTGAAAGGACGAAAACGGCAAAAAAGGAACATAAAAAGTTGATCAAGGAATCTGAGTTTTCGCTTTACATATTGATGTCAGACATATCTTTCTGCTTAATAATTTTAATCATTTTATAAGCAGATCTTTTTCAGATGTGCTAAACTTTAACATATATTGTGAGTAATGATAAGAAACTCTTCTCAAAAGCCTCCTTTTTTGATTCCGGCTGAGATGTGGTAAAGGACTGAAGTCACCTAGCGGAGTTCCATCCTCGGAGACCCAGGGGTAGTTAGTCTGGTCGGAAGAAAAGGTGGGATGAAAGTTTTCAAGTACGGGCGAAAGAGCCCCTGGGTACCGACTCTCACCAAACTATTTCCAAAACTTCAAGCGAATGCTGGCTCCTGATTGGGCACAAAAAATGCTTTGTATTATTGTGCCCAATCGGCGAAGAGTCTCTCTTTTCGTGAGTTCGTACACCACGGCTATTTTCTCGCCCCACTTGCCCGGTTCGTTCACCAAGCTTCTGCGTGAAAGGGAAACTTTTACTTTCTACTTTTCTAACCAGAAACAAAGGAACTACCGATGAGTTGAAAAAACGTTTAGGGTGCTATAAGTAGGAGCAATCCAATTTGCCCCAAGAATATTCTGTTTTTGACGGATCACAATGTATCGTAAATATTAGGAAGTTTGAGATGTGGCGGCGACGAGAAAGTCAAATAAGCAATAGCTTGACAAAGCGAAACAACAACTTTGCCCGTGCATCATGCTTTTTTATACATTTATTTGCTGTCAACTGCACGACTACCCTTGAAAATGCCTAATTTCACGTTTTGTGAAGGACGTAAACAAGCAGTGACAAAATTCATTCTCTTCATGAACTTGGATATGGTTGATAGAAATTCAGCTCCAGAAGAGTTCGCTTGCATTTGACAAAGTAAGCGAGTTGGAATAATCACGACAGAGACTGACAAATTGTGAATTCACTTTTCCACGCGACGTTTTCGTGGCTGTCAGCCGTCGTGGTATCTTTTAAAAACTCCCTAATAGTTATTCACGCTTGCATCTCGATGCATCGGTCACGTCTTGCGTACCTGTTGTAAGCTCCAGCTTGTATTTCTGGAAAAGCGTCTTTAGCTTTCGGGCCGGCGGGCAGACAGTATTTTGAAATCAAATGGGGATTTTATATCAAACTGAAAGTTTCCTGACTACGTGCATTTCTTTGGTGCATGATCCAGACAAGCCGTGATCGAGACAATAGTGGTCGTGTACGAACTCCCGAAAAGAACTCAGGAGAAACTGTTGGGCACAATAATGCAAAGCATTTTTTGTGCCCAATCTCGAGCCAGCATTCGCTTGAATTTTTGAAAATAATTTTTTTTGAGGGAAAAGCCCTGGGGACGAGGTTGGGATGAGCGGAGTTCGCGACCAAAGTGCGAAATAATCGCCTGAGGAGCAGGTGGGCTTTACACTTTTCTGATTTTTTTTTTTTTCTGTCATGGATCACGATTTTCGCCGATCAAAACAACACAAAAGCAAACTATCATGTCATGTACGTGGGGAATATCTTATTTAAAAGTGTTCTGAACAAGTGACATAATAGATTATTTAGTACTCACTTCAAACCGTCAACACGTCACTGAAAAATTTCCTCACGTCCAGACAAATCAGACAAAGCAGTTACGATGAGAGTTTTTAATTAAAACCAAGTGTAAATCGTCACTTTTTAACCTTGATAGCGTGCAGTTTTGGTACGAGCTTAACCGGGGGGGGGGGGGGGGGTACTCCTGGGGATTCTTGCTGGGGGGTGTGCCGCCCAGTTCTCAAAATCCTGACCCTATTTCAGACCAAATAATGTCATTTTCCAGACCCGTTTTCCGGCCAGACCTCTAAAATCCATGCTCGTTTTCAGACCTGACCTTTAGGCAGAAATTGTGTTAGTATTACCTAGATTAGAGTGCAAACAAAAAAAATTCCTCAAATTCGTTTCGAATGCGCATGTTTCTCTTTCTTTCTTACTCATTTGGAATTGAAACGATGTACGTTCATCCCCTGCAGTTCCCTCGAAAACTATACCCGATTCCAGACCAAAATGGGCTAAGCGTATACCCGTTTTCAGACCAAAACGGCCGAAAAACCCTACCCCATGGGGCGGCACATACCTAGATAGCTTATATACGGAAGTACCCCCCCCCCCCCGGAGGTTAACCGGATTCGGACTTTTGATGGTTCAATTACGTTACGTTATAGCTTATGTTTTTACCTTAAAAGCTGAGGCAATCAATTTCTACAGCATGTGCTTATTTACGTATAGTGAATTGTTGAATTGTTTTTTCTCCCCGACAAGTTAAAAGCGTTTGAAAAATCTACGACATCGGATATGTGCAGAAGACGTTTCCCAAGCTAAGTTAAGATGCATATCTCCAAGAGAGGATATCCCTTATGATATTGTTTGACAACAATGCTTGCCAATCTGATCTTAATGGACTCTAAGAGACTGTATGAATCCGGCTATGGAGCTTTTATACATTTTCTTCCACAGGCACCATAAACGCAACAGTCAGTCTGGTCTCAGTCTAACTGAGACTCGAATACCGACATGTAAACTTGATATTCTAACAGGCCTTTTCAAATAATCCAGTTAGCTGAAACGTGTTCTTTTCGTTTTGACCTTTCTGTTTTTGGTAAAATATTGGCATGGAACGTAGAACAATCTTCATTCTTCACAAGACATGTAGGGTCCTGTTCCGTCTATAGCTCTCGTTACTCGATTTCCGTTGGCAAAAGAAAGAATGGAAAGTTTTCTTGCCAAGAAAACCTTTCAAGTATTTTAGTCAAGAAAGACAATAATAAACGGAAACTGCCTTCACTTTAAGTCAGATTTGATACTACTTAGGGGTAAAGAAGACATAGAGGCAAAGAAAAAAATTTGTTAACGAATAGGTTCTCTTTGCATTTATGTCACGCTCTAATCATGCATGGTGGCCACTATGGAATGCCGTCACTCTATTGTTTTTTGTACCTCGCTATATTTTCTTTTATTATTATTATTATTATTATTATTATTCAGAAAATTTACCAATAACTTTTCATTGAGTACTACAAACCTAATTTCTATTTCGCGTGACTACAACATGTTATGTACGAAAAACAAATAATGAACACACCCTTGCTACAAAAAGGTCATTTCGTCAGAGATTGAAGTGTTTCAACGACGAACGATCAATGTCCAAAGCTAAAAGAGTCTTGGAAGCACGCAAGAACAAGCACACAGCGGGGTATTTTGTTTTTAACATGCTAGTTCATCAGCGACAAAAAGTTCAAATATGTCACGAAGATATCGCTCTGCCCTGCTATTTTGAAACAGCATTTTCTTGAAGAAGCTTATACATAGAGCAAGTTTGCAACTAAATAAACAATATCATATAAAACGCCAGGGAAAGCTTTGAGCATCTATTAAAGCAATTAAAAAGAACTTTTTATAAAATGATGAATAATAATTTATAAAAGTGAGGTAACCATATTTTTTAACCGTAGTTTATTTGTTTGTGGAGGAAAAAACTACAGAAAAGGACAGGAGAACATAATTGACTACGATAAAAATGCTCACGCAAATAAAGACATCACGCGATCTGTGCCAAATTGGGTTGACAGTTCACTGAGCTCAAATACATTAAAAGGGGATAAAAAGCATTTGATAATGGCCCTCCGCTCACATCTTGCCTTAACAAGCTGACACAAGGAAAAATTTTTGTCGAAACAAAGGAAAGCCAAAGGGAAAATGAGACTGAAATCTTTTGGAGCCCGGTGACAGTATTTTCAGATAAAAAGTATTGCGTTCAGCATAATTGTATTTTACTAGTTTTGTTGCTGTTAACGCAAAATAAGAAGCCTGTTGTGCAAACGAAGAAATTCTATTAACAAAAAAAAAACATTTTTTAAAACGGAAATATGTTTATAAGGAATAAAGGCCTAGGTCGCGTGGGATGACACGTGCAAAAAATTTGTTTTAAAGTTCATTTTTTTAATAAATACATTAGTGCGTTAATTTTTCTCCTTTGGTGTTCGCTGACCGTAGTAATTGTTTGATTTTTGCCACAACAAAAATCGAATGAAAGATAAACGATTCAGGACTTTGTTAAGGAGACATGGGTCTACTCACCGTTTACAAAGCTTACGGCACAAACCACTAATAACCAAAACATTTTGCCGTTGAATAGGAAGCGATCCGATGCTGGGATTAAGCAGGTGATTTGCACTGCAATGATGCTCTCTCAGTGATGCAGAAGCAAGACAGTCACAAGCAATTGTTTTTCACAAAGCTATTATAGGAGGACGCCTGTCAATCATATGACGTTATTGAAGAACGCACCGGTGATTGGTTGAATTGTGAAAATCTTCATCTTTTCGCCGGCAAGAAAAAGGTAAACATGGGGTGCTTACCATTCGACAGAAAAATCCGGTTGGGGTGTCGAAAGCATAATGATAAGCGATTTACCAGTTTACCGTAGAAATGCCACATCCGTTAGGGTTTGAATTCAAAAAAAGGGCAAATTTGTGTAGCGTGAGTCTGGAACCGAGAAGGAACCGAGAAATTGGTTAATGGTAAGCAACATTCCGTTTGGTTCGTACCAACCGGAATGAAAGGACTACCTCAAAACGTACTCCTCAATTTTCAGTTGGGATTTCCCAAAAGTGACCTTACCATTTGCCTTCCATCCGGAATTTCCGACATTTTCTGTCAAATGGTAAGCACCCATGGTGAAATACCCAAAATAACCTTTCTAATTATCGATACAACCCGGCATAGTAAATCGAACCCAATCGAACTAAATTTCAATCGAACTCAATCGACCTCAATCGAACTCGATCGGTGGATTGAGTTCGATAGAGTTCGGCAATCGAACGAAATCGAACTCACCGAAAAGAAAAAAAATCAATCAAACCCAATCGAACGTTCGATTTTCGAACTCGTGATTTATGTAAAACAGACGTTGAAAATCCATTACCAGATCTTAGAAGCTCGAGTTACTTCAGCCCTGAGTGTAGCGCACGTGTTTTTCGTAAACGAAGAAATTCCGCAGAAATGGCTTCAGATGCGTTGTGGATCGTAAGCTTCAAATGTATAGTCAAAGGCTACCAGGAATGCCGCTTTGACGTCAAGGATGGCGAAGTTTTCAGGGTTTTAAAGAAAATAGGCGAGAAAGGCCGTGCCTTCCGAATTGCAAACGAGCGCGGACTTAACTGCCGTGGACAGTTTATAAATGGGGTTTGTGTTATTGAATAAATAGTAACGGGCTTGCTTTGGGCTTGCTTTGTATAGGTTTACCAGAGCCAATCGAACGAAATCCATTAAATTGTGTTCGATTGAGTTCGGTTTCCGAACTCAATCGAACTCAATCAGACGGATTGAGTTCGATTGAGTTCGATTTGTTCGATTGAATTCGATTTGTTCGGAGATCGAACTCACTGAAAGTGTGGTGTTCGATTTCGTTCGATTGCCGAACTCAATCGAACTCAATCCACGGATTGAGTTCGATTGAGTTCGATTTTCGAACGTTCGATTTACTATGCCGGGATACAAGCACAGGCAAGGTGAAACCTAACCAATACTGATAATTCTGTCGATATCGTTTCACACCGAAAAATACATCGACTCCTGCTGTTGCAGTCTCGACTGCTCTCACCGACTGCTGGCTTTCCTTGCATTACAAACAGACCCGGGTGTCAGTATAAATAGTTCGTATTCAATAACTGATTTTCCATAAAAATATAATTTAATCTCATGCCTTATTAATTATTTGTCTTCTTCTGTACTTTTTTCGTCTGTCAACAAGTGTTCTCCAGATCCTTCAGCATGCATCAGTTGTTATTTTAAAAAAAGGCGCTAATTTTTGCGATAAAGACCTCTATAAATATCATCAACAGCTGTAAAATCTCTTATAGTTGTAATATCTATTTTCAATTTGCTTGTCATCATTGATCACGACATCAACTGTACTAGTCACGAACACAAAAAAACTTTAACTGTACGTGCTAAGAATCGATGTGGCAAGGTTTATTCGTGTCAATAATCCTACAATCGCAGAAAACGTTCTCTAGTGGTTAACAACGTTTTTCTAACTTGGAAAATAGAACATAACAGAAATTCCCAGAACTGTTCTGAAGTCGGTCTAAATAGGGTCTGAGAAGAGTCTGAGAAATTCAAGATCACAATATGCTTGATCGAAAGATCGGCACTCATGATACATTGCTACTTGATTTTGATAAAGCAGAGGTGTCTAATCCTTTAGTCATGGCACTGAAGCAAGACAACGGACGCTGTAAACAATAGACTTTGTCACGGTTTTCGACGCCATCTTGACCTAAAGTAGGCAAACATGTGAGAAATTACAGTGTTGATATATGACAATCTAACGTCCAATAATTTCCGTAAAACGGCTTTTCTGAAAAAAATATCAATTGTAAACTAAAGCTACAAAGCGAAGGATTGCACTTAAACATTTTGGGGACGTACCTGTGCTTAGATTTCTCCAGAGGATTGCTCTGGATTTTCGATATATTTGTCTGTAATTTTTCCCGGGAATTTCTTACAGACAAATGTAAAGAAAACTTTAAAAAGTGGTTCTAGGTGTGCTAGCGCATGTAACGCCCTCATTTTTTTCAGTAGAATCCTTAAGAGTGAAGCTTTAGTTTACAATTCATATTTTTCTCAGAAAAGCCGTTCTACGGAAATTATTGGACATGAGATTTTCATACAAACACTTTAATTTCTCAGGCGTTTGCCTACTCGTCAAGATGGCGTCGAAAACAGTGACAAGGTCAATTGTTACCTAGCCATTAGCTAAGCTACACGAGACAAGACGGGATATCTTCTCTAAGTATTAACCAAATCCGTTGATGACAATATTCGCGCGTTTTGCATTGATTATATTTATTCATTTCACCACAAAAAATTTAATCAAACAATTTAATTAGCAAAAATTGTACTTAAATTGTACATTTATGAGATAATAAGGAAGCCTAACGAAGCTATAGGAGCAGCTTATAGTAAAAACCCTTGAATGCAGAGGTCCATGCCACTCAACGCATAAATAATACTGGGTTCCTTCCTAGTGTTGGGATCTCTAGATATAGAGATTCTAGAGCCAGACGTCCCTTGAAATGAGAATTATAAAAACAAAACTGAATGCAAGGTTGACAATCAGGGCAAGGTGGCTGATTTATTTGAGGCCACAGTCCCCTAGCCACGGCCTCCGCACCAAAACACGACTCATTATTTGTTCCAAGGGGTCGGGGACCCGTTTCTCGAAAGTCCTGGTAACTTTTCGGGCCCAAAATCAAATATTCAAATCGAAATATAAAGAATAAGAGCGCGGGTCCTGGCTAGCAAACTACTCTATTTTGTTTCATTAACTGATAGTTTTATCACGTTACATGCAAAACTATTGAAACCTCGATCTTTAATGTAAACGGAGACATCTTACCGGGCCCGTTAATAATCGGGACTTTCGAGAAACGGGCCTCAGTTTCCCAAAAGTCCAAGTACCTTTTCGGGATCGAAATCAAATATTCCAATCAAAATCCAAATAAGAAGAACACGGTTCCCAGCTAACAAACCAGTCTGGTCTTGTTTGGTTCACTGATAATTTGTTCATGTTACCCGCAAAACTATTGAAACTTCTATCTTAAATATAAACAACATGTTTTCGGTATCGGCAAGAGAGAATAAACTCTCTTGTTGTCCGCACTCCTTCGAGAAGCGTGTCCCAGGTCGTTACTCACTTTTCGGATCACTTTTCTACACACATGGATTCTTGAGAGGGAAGACTTCTCAACGCATGCTGGGAAAATAAAGAGTCGTAGGCGGGACAACTTTCTCTTCTTTTTTCTTGAGCTTCACAAATCATACTTTTATTCTACATGCTTTCAAGAAGTCTGTTATTTTCTTTTACTTGCCCCGCAGTACATTAAGATGTTTTAGTCGGCTAATAAATTCAATAAGTCGACAGGGTCCTTTTTATTATATACACACTGAAAAGCTATTTCGTATACATTTTCGAATGGAAATGAGTTGTTCCTTTAACGATATTCTCCGTAATTTTGCTTAAACCCCCACAGTATAGTCTACTATTGCCAGCGTTGATTTCTTACTTGACCGTTGGTGGACCCCACGTTTCGGTTTGAATCTGCAGTTAATAATTATAAGGGGGCTGTGTGTTTTATATACAGGAAAGGGTTAAAAACTGTTTCCTTTTTTCGACATGTATCTTAAATGCCTTTATGGTAAAAGTTTATAATGCCAGAAATGTATTTTTGAGGCATTTTGTTATGCCTCTACTTTCAGCCGGATACAGCGTTAAACGAAGAAGTATGGTAATCAAATGACGTGTTTTCGGTTTTGCCTTCACATTTTAATGAACCGAGAAAGAATAACCCTTCCTTTACACAACCGATCTTTGAGTCCCTTATAACCACTGCCCATCCAAATCGTTGTTAAGAAAAGCGTGATATCACTGAGAGTTCAGTGATGCATGTTGAACGTTCCGGTACGCCTCACAAGGTAGTCCTACCTTTGAGTCTGTGGATGAAATGGCCGGATAACTTTTAACGAGGTAAAAGCACTGAGAAGTACTTTCCCAAGTGGTGTTGTTTGTGAGGTCGTTTCCGTTGGCTAAAAGGAAACGAAAATGACTACTAAGCAGGCTTTTCTGCTGCTTACCTACGCTGTACATAGATGCGGGAATTGAACGCGGGGTACGGAACGTGAGAAACGTGACCGAAGGGAGCGCGATGGGTGATGTGAAGGAGGAGAACGATAGGCAGAAAGTCTGTCCTCTTTCCCATCACCCCTCGCGCTCCCCTTGAATGCTCTTCTCTCGCTAACCTGAGCAGCTGTACATGGTCTCTCTGCTCCGCAGAGGTTCGGTAGAGTGTTATTGAATTTCCGCTAAGCGAGTGCAACGTTTGCACCTGCACTTACTGTCATCAATCCCCTTTGTGTGAGCCTCCGTGGAAGAGAGAGGTACAAGGTGGTTTAAGCTAGGCTGTTGATTCTGTGGATACACTCCTTAATGAAGTGGTACATTTCATAGGAAAGTTACATGCACTGGCGATACACAAGAGCCAAAGTTGCCTGTAAAGTAGTCCCACCTTTTAGTCTGTGAATGAAATCCTAAGAAGTCAATTCCTGTGTTGCTGTCTCTGTCTTGGTATCCTGTTGAAATTAACGTTTTTAAGGGTGTTCTTGATTTTCTTGATGTTATTTATTTTACTTCAGTTTTGCACAAGTTTTGTTGCACATATTTACGAATAAAATTTAACTTATAAATAAAGCAATTATATCACTCATTATATACAGTATAATGAAAACCGTACGGAGCCTGTGTAGCCACAGCCCGTAAGACAAACTACAATGTCACTAAGTTTTTTTCTGTTTCTATGGTAGGACATGCATGTAAAAAGTCTTGTAAAACACCAGAGAAGTTGTAGGCTGTCACTACTAAAACAGTAATCAGGGGTCAATTTAAAAAAACTTTTAGTTACACTTGTAAAAGTTTTATCAATTGACCCCAGCTTTTGAAGACTCGACCGATTTGTCCAAATCAAGAATGTATTACGGGTGTATGAACAAGAGGGTCATCAGAGCAAGAATCACGCTACGAGATGCCCATAGCATTGTGGAACCACTGTATGCCGGATCTGTTAAGAACAAAAACAAAATTGTTGATAACAAAAAATGAAAATATGCTCATGGCGTATGGAAGTCTTCTCATAGTAGACAGCACATGACATCATAAATGTCTCAAGATATTGCAATGATCATGATTTTATGGCCCAAACTTTCCCTTACTGTGGCAAGTGCAAACCACATCGCCACGATGGGAAAGCGATGAAAGTTCGATATTTAAGTACGTAATATCCCACAAGATTTTATTACATGGCTGGTTCCGCGACCATGGGGCAAGATAAAGAGGGCTCTCTGTTCTGATTGGCGACCCGACTAAGATAAGTTTATGTTGGCTTCTCGAAATTGTCCGCGTGGTTCCTGCTACAAAATTAATAGTTTTTATCCAAGCTTGTTCGGGTAAGATGGCTAGATAATAGCCTCGTCACTTTTCCTGTTTTTATTTGACCTCAGCTTGGTCCATAAGACCATAATATCCAGCCATGTTAGCCACATGCCGAGTCACGCTTAAAAAATAAGGTCAACCTCAGCCTCATGTTAACTCAAAGGCTAGGACACTAAGTCTACAACTGGTAGTTAGAAGTCTAGTTAGGAGAGTTTTCAAACTCGAGATCAATTGTTTCTTTAAAATTATGGTCAGCGTTGGTCTCTTGACAACCGCTATTGGGTTGTCGAGCAACGCTCCGTCCAAACTTCAGTGGGAGTCGTATTTGCCGTTCTGAGGTTCCGAGTAAGACTGGGTGAGTGAATATGTCGAATGGCATTGTGGGACTGTTTTGGGGAACGAATTTGGATCCATTTGGATCCTTATTTGTTAGTTCTGAAAAAGGGTATGGATTTTAGAGGCCAGGTCTGAAAACGCGAGCGAAAAATAAATTTTTTGGTCTGAAATGTGGTCAGGATTTGGAGAACTGGGCGGTACACCACCACCAAGAATTCCCAGGAGTACCCACCAAGGAAACGATAGCGGTTCCCAAAACAGTCCTATAGAGAAGTTTGACCCAGCACCAACCCAGTCCCATAGCGGCAACCTCAAAATGATGGCCATTAACAGGGATTAAAAGAACTTACCAGTAACAATGAGGGTAAACCGCTGACAGTGTTCTTTAATAGTGACCTTGGCCGAGCAGTTGGATGGCAGGCAACAGTAATAGATACCAGTGTCGTTGGTGTTCAGATTGGTGATTGTCAAGAAATAAGGATCATACATCTTCTCCTGTATTATCTTGAATCGGCCATCTATTGATGTATCTGTTACCAAAAATCAAGTCAAAGTTGGTGAAAAGTTTAGGTACCCTGTGAGCAGTGGTTTCTCCAGGCAAGTTAACGTAAAAAAAAATGGATGCTGAAGTTTTAGGTAGAAAGTTCTTAACAAAATAATCTACACAAAAACAAACTATGAAACGGCCAGTAATCAAAGGGGAGGAGTGCAACTACTCGCTCCTGCCTGTGACCTTGGTCTTTTCTTTCCTAGAGTCGATGTTTTACTTTAAAAATTAAATGAATAATTCAAACGTTAATTCAATAGAACTTACTAAAGCATTTAGCCTTTTTGTCCTTGTTTTTGCGAACTTTCCACTCCAGATTTAAAGGAAAGCCTCGAACACGGCATTCCAGTGTCACGTCCTCTCCTGTTTTCACTGCTTTGCTTTCTGCCTCCTTGTCTTCAAGTGTTGTTGCTACTGGAAAAACGACTTTAATGTTAATAAAAAAGTAATACTTTGCTTGAAAGTGAAGGGGTGGAAATATATTATGTTACGTTTTTAGAATAACGCTCGCGGGATTTCTGCCCTTAGAGATGACTAAAATTACCGGCGACTAAAAGCTAAAATTAGAGTTAAAATTGAACGGTCACTTTTTAGTGATCTGATTATCCCGTAGCACACAATCGTGGTAGATCTGACTGACAGTTGTGTTCTTATCATCCATCTGGTTCCCGGCCATGACTGTCGCTAAATCGTCAGCACCTTACGTGAGATATAACTGGAGTCATTTCAAGTACTTAGAGACCTTTAGATTCGAGCACGACTACGAGTACGAGATTCAGACTTAAAGTTTTTCGCGTATTCTCAAAATATGGACTCCCCAGAAAGCTTCATTTTACCATTTTTCACTAGAAAAGTTAACACTGTTACCTTTAGTGAAGGAGGTTACGCCCTCTCCCGATCGCAGAATGATAAAACTCCTAACATTTGATTTGATAACTTGTTTCCGACTCGTAGTAGAGGATGACGACGGCTACCAAGTTTTCCCGCCAAAATGACGCTAATTCACGCGTGAGCACTACTTGGTATTGAGAAAATCTCGTACTCGTTGTCGTACTCGTGGTAGGAGCACCCAACTACAGAATGTTTCCAAATGCGTCATTGGTGTCGAAAATGGTTTTTGTCTTTGTATTCCTTAAAGGCAATATTTGTTCCTTCGAACAGTTACTACTTTGCAGAAAGGTCGTTAAGTGCCCCTGGTGTTTAACTCGTACCCTGCTTCCGACTGAGGCGTTTTAACATTTTTTAATAATCACACCAATACGGCCATTCAGGGCTGATGTGATGATCGTATCTCCGACTTCCTATTTCATAAGCAACTCGACTAGCTGATGCTTTTAAAAAACCCGCTTAAAGTTGAGTAAAATATTTTTGCTCTTGTTTATTTTTATCCATTCGTATTGCCAAATTTTATATATGTATTTCTGAGTCAATAAACGGTTGTTTCCATTGTTATTTTCTTTGTCTAACTGCGGAGTAGGGACTGAAAGGCGAGGCAGGGAAAGCGTTTTGGCAAGAACGACACCCGTGACAGAATATCACTACGTGGAAACTGACCAAAAAACTTCAAATTCTACATGTAAAGCAGTTTGCTCACAGTACAAAGGATAGTTTTTGCTTTCATCCATTCAACAGAATTATGTATGATTCTTCATATTATACTCAGTTTTTGGCCATGGGCGCATCCAATAACTCTTACCTGAGACGGGAGTGATATCTGACACATTGTACTCTAGCACAGCACGAAGCACCACATTTATCACGCAGGTGTAATTTCCGCCGTCTTTGGCGATCGCCTCCTCGATAACCAGCGGACCAAGGGCCTTTTCAGGATCTGCAGGATTAGGATTTTTCACACTTCGTAGCATGCGGCCATTTTTAAACCAGGCAATCTGCTTAAGTACATTGTGACGATTCCCTCTGTCAGTCATATTGCATGTTATTGTTGCGTTATCACCAGGCTCAAGGACATCAACTTTGGAAGTTTCAACTTTAGGGATATCACTTTCTGAAAATATAAAATATTATACATTGTACTCACTATCTGTCTTCTCATTGGCTAAGAGCCTACAGCTAATTCATGCATTTCTGGAGATCTAAAAGTACTTTGGATAGCCTAAAAAGTGTTTTCAACGTTTTTTGGAGGAAACCGTCGCCGGGTGCCCCTGATGTTATCAGCCTCGGGTGATGGCCTTTTACTCGGCCTTCATTGTTGTTTTTTTAGCCATGCAATCACATATGTGATGTAATCACATAAATCGACTTGTTCGCGAACTGTTTATCAAAAAGCAGCTAATTTTTATAGGCATCACTGAAGGGCTGGAAAGTATCTTTGTAGGTCATTATTTAAACGACCTTACTGATATCTTATGTTTCTGCATTAACAAAAAAGTGTGACGAAGAAGCATCTTCCTTACACGTAAAAAGATCCACAATACATTTACCATGATTATATTTTTGTTGTAATCTTAATTAATTATTATTATCAAAATTAACAAACCAAGAAGTGTCGGTTATAGACCATAGGATATAATACCTTGTATAACGTTGATATAGAAGCCATGCTCTTCATATTTTGTGCTATTAACTGCGTAGGCCTGACAGAAGTAATATCCTATTGGTCCACTTTGACTATCATATTTCATCGTGACATTCCGAATGTGTAATGTGTAGAACAGCTTTCGCCCATTGTCTGCCAATAAGAGCAAAGTATAAATCATTTGAGAGTGGTTTTGTGCGATCTGGATTAGCGTCATGTTTACTTAAGTTTCAAAAGCCCTTCAACCTTCGTTTTGGTAACTTGATCTATATAACCTTATCCCACGTTTTTAGATTTCTAAAGCAAGACAACACATTCATAAGTTGTAAAAACTATCATTATAAACTCAAGGGTTTTTTTTAGCCCGTATTTGTATCTAATTTTGGGATTAATTAGGCCAAGAGTCGAATTTTCTAGAAATGAGTCTCAGAACTCGCTGCATTGCCCATAATGCACCTTGTTAAGGTGTTTCTCCAAAATTTTGAATAATCATGGTTTCCAATTTCTACATTTTTTGAAGTCTGGAAAAAAGGTTTTGTACTTTAGCGCAGTTATTGACAATTAAGGCTAAGTAAGTCCTTAATTAGGTTCTATGAAGGAGATGTAGCTGTTGTATATGACTACCAGAAAAATTAAATAACCTTGAGTTCGGCCCTTAAAAATTTACCACATGTAAGAACCTGGTTGATCTTGCTTGGCTAAACAGATTGTTATATTTTTGGGTATTAAAATGGCAAATTTCTGCCAGCTCGTTCCTAAACCCCTAGGTTCTTACACGCGGGATTTTATAGTACCACAAACATCCTACGAAAGAAAAATCATAAGTTTTGAAATGAACACTAGTAAGTATAATGAAGCAACGCTAGTATATATATCTTGTTAACGTGTTTTATTTCTCTGACAGGTTTCGTCTGATCACATAGACTTTATTAGGGGTATAACAAGATGGAGCTAAGGAGCTACAGTGAAACCTCACCTTCGGGACCTTCCCAAGTGTCCGCTTAATAGAGGGTGTCCTCTTAATAAGGGTTGTAAAAATTGCGCAATGTTTGTTAACGATCAACATTCAACGGTTACTCTGTGCTGTGATAAAGTTGCATGTTGTTAAAGAAGCTATCGAGAGTTCAAGTTCATTACCTTTCATTACCAACTTTAATCTGTTTGTAAATGCAAAAACACTAACTGACTTCAGTACGTATTCCAAGGACGTAATCCAATACTACTATTGTCAATTCAGTCCGGTGTCCGCTTAATAGAGGTTTTTGGAGGTGTCCGCTGAATAGGGGTTCGTTATAGAGGGAAATATCAGACGTTCGTTTCGGGACCCGGCTTAGTGTCCGCTTAATAGAGGGTGCCCGCTTAATTGGGGGTCCCCTGAATAGAGGTTTCACTGTAACTTTATACCCTAATGATTATGGTCAGATGATGGGCTCCTGATATGGGAAGTCACGTTCCTGTTAGGGTGGGTGTGAACAGCCAAAAACAACCAAAAATATCTGTCGCCTCTTGTAAAGGGAATCCAAAACAGTCTTGGATTCTGAATTCCCCGCCTTGTACTGGATTTGCGATTCTTGGATTCTGAGCTCCAGCAGGAGCCTATCAAATGATGGGCTCCTGGCTCCAGTCGTTAATGGGATTCCAGATTCCTTGAGCTGTATTCTCGATTCCAAAGCCGAGGATTCCGAATTCTACAGCAAAAATTTGGAGGATTCCAGAATCCGGATTCTATTACATGAGGCCATATATGTGCAGGATATGACTATAATCCTGCGTAACATAATATCCATAATGTGCAATGTTCTTTAATTCTGGGGCTTATCTAGCTAATGTTCGTATTGCTAACCTACCTTTTCTTTTGGTGGTAAAGAAAACATTGCCATCCGACGTCAATTTTTCACCGTTCTTTAATCCAACAAACTCAATTCTATCGGGTATGACTCCTGATGTGTCATTGCTATCATATGCCACACACGTGACTTCAACTGAAGAATACTCTATGCAATTCTTGTTTTTTGGAAACGGTTCCCATATTCCAAAACTAGCTGAAGAAATAAAAAGGAGCAACAGAAGAAAATGCTGGAGCTTTTCAAAATATACCATACTTTACCCATTTAATTATTATGGTTTAAACTACATCTTACAATTATGTCATGTCAAACCCAGGAGCCTATTCTGTTCATTAATGTATGTAAGCATGTTTACACCCTCACGGTCATCGTCAAGGTCAGCCAGCGTTAATAAATGACAACAACACTGAGACAACAACAACTTTATTTATTTCAAAATCTTGTAATGAAATAAAAAATTTCACGCCGCGCACAACCCGCAAGTAGCAAAGGCTATTTGAGGCGGATTGCGTAAAAAAATGATTACGTAGATTGGTAAAAAAAAAATATAAACAAAAAAAAGTGTTATAAGAAAAGGAAGATTAATTACGTAAGAATTGACCACAATTAATTGCACGAAAAAGGAAACTAGGCATGCTCGACAAGCAAAATAAGATACTAAACGAAATTCAGTTGTTGGAGAACGGTGAGCGGTTCAAGCCATTTTCGTCTTGGTTCTTTAGGATCTGCATGAGAATCTCATGCAATCGTTTTTTGAAATTTCCGTATTTAAGCTGTTTTAAATGTGTTGATATTCCATTCCACGCTTTGGCTCCAGAGCTTGAAATGGAAGGCTTTTGTACATGATTTCTAATCTTGAGTATTTAATGTAGAAATTACTGGCGGCAGCTGACTTTGTGCTATACGACAGGTGTATATCTGATATGTCTTCCAAGAAGTTTCTTAAATTAACTGGCGCTATGTTATTCTTGACTTTATACATGCTGCTGATTGATTCAACATTTAGAAAACTTATAGATGTTGCTTTTGATAAAGAGAGGAATCACGTGATCGTTTCTACTTGCCTAGACCTTGTCACGGTTTTCGACGCCATCTTGACGAGTAGGCAAACGCGTGAGAAATTACAGTATTTGTGTAAGAATCAAATGTCGAATAATTTCCGTAGAACGGCTGTTCTGAAAAAAAAAATGATTTGTAAACTAAAGCTTCACTCCCAAGGGTTCTACTGGAAAAAATTGAGGGTGTTACATGCACTGGAAGACTTAGAACCACTTTTTTAAATTTTCTATACATTTGTCTGTAAGAAAGTCCCGGAAAAATTACAGACAAATGTATAGCTATGTATGGAAACTCTAATGTAAACTAATGCAAGCCTCTGGAGACATTTAGGCACAGGTACGCCTGCAAAACTTTTTAGGATAATCCTTTGCTTTGTAGCTTTAGTTTACAATTGATATTTTTTTCAGAACAGCCGTTTTAGGTAAATTATTCGACATTAGATTCTCATACAAACACTGTAATTTCTCACGCGTTTGCCTACTCGTCAAGATGGCGTCGAAAACCGTGACAAGGTCTATGCATTAACCGAAGAGCCCCTATAAGAAGAATATGAAGTTAATCTAACTTACTTTTTTTGTGGTTTGCCCTCAAGAGCTTAAGCCACAACTATGATAGGGATAGATCAAAGGTTGTTACACCTGCGACTAAGTTCGCAAAGGAACAAAATGCTTTAGTCTAGCGATGATTCTTAAAGTTTACAATTAATGCGACAAGATCAATGTGTTGTTTCCAGCTAAGGTTTTTGTCTATCAGAATACCTAGGTATTTAACAAGTTCTTTGCATTCTAAAAGAACCTGATAAAGAAGTTGATTTAACATCCCAATTCGTGACTTAAAAAGAGGGCGGAGATTATTATCCATGTATCACGCGCAAAACAATCTTCGTCAGTGAATTCTAGCTGATGTCAATGTGTACTTAGCCTGCGAAGCCCAGACGCACGGTATTTCCGGTCGTCTGCGCTTCGCAGGCTAGTGTTTACCCGACACTGCCAAAAAAAACAACATACATCAATGGCTATGGAAATTAGCTTCTCACACACGGACGTTCTTTGGGCTTAAAAAGCGTGACCCGGCCCTGCATAATGACAACAAGACCCTGTAACTGAATTTCCTTCCACTGAATTAGACGCAAAAAAAAAAACGGTCCAATACATTATCCGCTGAAATATGACTGGCAACGCTACGACGCAAGCGAGACACGCACCGTGTCAGGTACGCTCGGTATTACTCGCTTTGTCCCCGCAAGAAACTCTTCTTTTTACCGTTTGCCAAATCTTCAGTTATGAGCTACCGGTAATCTTGTTCGTTCATGATGGGTGGTAGACTTGCTATAAGTCGACCTCTTCTTAGGCCGCGAAGCGGCCGACCGCGAGCGACGAAGTCCCGCGCCATATATGAAATTCGACAACGGACTTTTTCGAAGTCTAGATGGGTGGATACTGGCCTCGTTCCGCTTTGCTTGCTGGTTGATGGACAGTATAACTTGGCCAATATCCAGTCACCTTGACCTCAAAGCTAATGACTCATACTCTCATTTACCAACACATTGTTTACATCCAATTTAAGCACATATCAAGTGCTATGTGTAATAAAGTACAATGCCAGTCAAATACCTTACGCTTGTTTCCTGCTTTCGGGTAGAGGACTTTGCTCCCTAACTTGAACTACATGTATAGCATAGCCCCCGGGGGGGTACTTAACGTAACAAAGTGCTCTTTTTCTATTTTCTGTAATCTATTTACTTGTATTAGCATGACAAAGTATTATTAAACTTAAACTTAAACTTAAAAGGGATGCAAAGTTCTAAAGGAGGTATGTAAAAGATGTACCATTTCATGTCAGTAGAACTGAGGTATATAATATGAAAGTAATACCTTTCTGTCCAGTGGAATTAATAAAAGGGTAAGGCGGTTGTGGCCTGCGTGCAGACGATAACTAAACTCTGATTAGACGGAGTTAACCAGAGTTTAATTTCGTCTGCGCGCAGGCTAAGGCGATTGTAACTCGGGAAAAAAGAAATACGGCCCAAAGCTAACCTAATTAAATTGCATACTTGTCACTCACTGAGTTACACTTGATTTAAAATTGACGCAAATGATCTAATAGATAGAACTTAAAACTGCTTAATGAAGGTGCATAAATAATGTTCGATGGAATACTATTCCAGTCTGTTATGTAGCGATTGAAAAATGAAACTTTGAAGTAATCTGTTCGTGTCTTTTTTTAACTGTTGTGAATAATGGAAAAACAGCAAGGGGTGACAGGCCGCACAAACTCACCGGCGTGAAACCTTTGATAACCTTTTACATATTGCCCCAGAGAGGATAACTCTTTCAGGAATTTTACACTTTAAAATTTGAACGACGATATAGCTTCTATGTAGCGGACCAAGATACGGCGCGATACAGTTTACAGGGGCACCCAACGAGGATATAGTTCAAAACCACTTAACATAGCATTGTTGAACGTATTTTAGTATTTAAACGGTAGATATGGGCATATTTTTATCCCCTAAAAACTTTTCATCTGTTCGGATTTCCTAGCTGAAAGTCTAGTGATCCGAAAATTATAGGGATCAAAACTTACCTTTTCGAAAATTTAGCCAGGAAAAGGCTCCCGAAAATTCTAGGTGGCCTTTTTTAGGGTAAATATCCGTTTAAAATGGGTAATTATACCATTTTGTAGATGTTCGAAAATCCTAGGAGAGGCAGGCAAGCAAGAAATTTTACAACAAATGTTCCGAAAATTCTAGTTCTCAAATCGTCTTCCGAACAGATATTTTCCCGAAAATTGCCGTTGGGTGCCCCTGAGTTTATGTTCAGCAGGGGAAAAATGTATAAGTTGAGCAGAACCTTTAATCAGGGGCACCCAACGAGAATATAGTTCAAAACCACTTAAACGTATGTTGAACGTATTTTAGTATTTAAACGGTAGATATAGGCATATTTTTATCGCCTAAAAATTTGTCACCTGTTCGGATTTCCTAGCTGAAAATCTAGTGATCCAAACATTATAGGGATCAAAACTTACCTTATCGAAAATTTTAGCCAGAAAAAAGGCTCCCGAAAATTCTAGGTGACTTTTTTAGGGTAAAAATCCATTACAAATGGACAATTATGCCATTTCTTAGATGTTCGAAAATCCTAGGAGAGGTATGCTGGCAAGAAATTTACAACAAATGTTCCGAAAAGTCTAGATCTCCAATCGTCTTCCGAACAGACATTTTCCAAAAATTGACGTTGGGTGCCGCTGCTTTAATGTACAACAGACAATTTATCATTCGGTTCGAGCGTATTCCTGTTGAATTTGTTGACCCGTTTATAAGATATGTCGGCTCAAAATTATGATTAAAAAAATAACGAGCTTTAAAATACTCTCCTCTGATATTAAAACTACAAGTTACATTTACAAAGCGATTGAGTTTTAAATCGACATCAGTCAAAGGACACAGCATCATAACGTATTTAAATCATGCTTCTACTAGAGAGGTGATAAATATACCCAAAACCAGTGTCAGATCAGGATATATTTAAAGAATACGTGCTGTGTACAGCTCAGCCTTGCTCTCTGAGATTGCTTAAACCTAAACTGTACGAATATATTAGAAGCAGATACCCTAAGATTACAGCAGCTATGGAAAATTGTTATAATATTTTTGAGTAGACATATCTCATAAACAGACTTCAAATTCAACAGGAATTATACGCGCGAACTGAATAAATTGTCTGTTGTACATTTTTAAAGGTTCTGCCCAACTTACTCAATTTTCCCTTGCTGAACATAAACTGTACCGCGCCGTTATATAAAAGCTATATCAACGTTCAAATTTCAAAGTGTAAAATCCCTGAAAGAGTTCTCCTGACTGGGGCAAAATGCAAAAGGTTTTCAAAGGTTTCACGCCGGTGAGGATGTGCGGCCTGTCTGACCCCTTGCAATTTTTACCACTCTATTAAAGCTTCTTTTATAGTAGACACTAAGGGCTAGTATTATAACACGAAAGGCAACATTTTTTCTCTTCCTTACCGTTTTGTTTCAGGAGGGCGGACATTCAGTTTCTGTGAGTTTTATTTATTCGTGATGGCAATTTTTCTTTCAAATTGTGTTGGTAGCCTCTGTCCGTCAGGCGTTTTTTTGAAATTTGGAAAGACTTTCCTCAAACGTTGTTTAAGGTTAAACTGAAGGCTTCTCCTTCGGTGACATATCCGGCAGTGGGTGACAAGGGGCGAAATCATGTGTGCTGGAAGGTTTCCTTTTGTGTCTTTACATCAAGGATGGCTTTTTCGTTGAATTCTTGTGCCTTTGTAGACAACTGTGTCTTAAAACAATGTCTCAGTGAATTTCGGTGGTGAATTTAATATACAGTAGAGCAATGTAAGTTTACTTGTTCTGGTGTACTTATGACCCACAGCGAAAAAATGTCTGATACATGTAGCGTTTCCAAACAGTTGTTTTAAAGGTGGTTTTGCTAATTTTATCATATGACATGTTGGCAAAGGAATTAAACTGCTGTCTTAGCCCTTCGCAGTACCGCGAGTTTGTAGGTAGGGTGTTCCATTCGACTGGAAAGAATTTTCTTTGAGGATTAATCTAACTAGCATTTCTGGCAGGTAATGTGTAGAAATAGGTGGGTTGCTTTTTTAAATTTTCATACGCTCTGCAAACTATTTCAATGCTTCATTATGTTGTATATTTGTAAAAATATTTGTGACGTCCATTGAAACAAGAAATGCTCGGTTTTTCACCTTTGTCTTTTCAATAAAAATTTATAAAGTCGGTGGTATCTTTGGTTACTTCCTAGAAAGTTAGATATGTTGTTCTTTCTAAAAAAAGATAATGTCGGTCCATGTCGGTTGTTGGTTAATATTTTTCCTGTCGGTAGTGGGTAATTTTTTCCCGTTTTGGTGGTAGTCAGTAATATTTTTCGCCCTTTGTCGCTATTCGGTTAACCCCATTCACTCCCTTTGGTGGTATTTGCACCAAAAGGGCGTAGATTATCATCGGCAGACGGCAACTTAATTGATAGTAATTTATCAGTATAATGGTTGCTTTCATTTCTATAAGCAGGCTTGTTACAAAAAAAGGTATCATTATAAAATATCCTTAAAGGAATGTTCATTTCCCTGTTTATGCTTGAGGGCTGCTGATCTCTGTTCGTGGAGGCGCTACACGTGTGCGCACGCGCTCTTTGCGTGCAAGTCATACGCGCGGTAAGAAACATCTCGAGTCTTTTAAGAAGCTCATTTTCTGAGTGACGTTGTCTCGACTTCACTTACATGTAAAATGTTCTATCTTTCGGGTTCTCTTTATACTTTGCCACCTACTTCGCTTCAGTATAATTAAGTAAACAGAGTTTCTTATTATAGCGCGAAAAGACCGCTAAGATTCGTCGGTCACACCGGCACAAAATACGTGCCGACAGTTTTTTAAAGTACAGAAAGCATTTTAAAAAAAAGAGGGAAACAAAACGCATGTAGCGTTCAGTGGTATCAAGCAACAAACGAGGTGAAGTGAGGAACATCATGTTTTCATCATAAACTTAACCAATACAGTCGTACGTTATCCAGAAATGGTCTAATGCAACGAGCGAATAAAATGTAAGAAATATATACTGTAAATCAAGAACAACACTATACCTGCCAACTTTTTCTGAGATATAAGCGTGAGATTTTTATCCTGGGAGTGCTGGGATTTTTGAAGACGACACGATCATTTCCGAAGATTCCCGAAGAAGTCCGAAGTTTTCTGAAGATGTCCGAAGTCTTCCGAAGACGTCCGAAGACGTCCGAAGTCTGCCAAAGGCGAGCTCGCTCCCAGTGCTTTTCACTTCAAAAATCAGAGATCGCGAGGAAGGTATTGCCATTTATTCATTCTACACATGGTTTTCTTTCCTTACATGGGTCTGAGTTAACATATTTTTGGAAATTGTGTCAAGCAGGACGGCAACAACTCACATTTTTCAATCAGGCGTGAGAAATTGGCCCGCAGGCGTGAGCCGGCGTGAGATCGAAGTTTTCAACCCGCAGGCGTGAGACTCACGCCTAAGGCGTGAAAGTTGGCAGGTATACAACACTCCAATCAAACATAAACTACACAAAGTTAATTCTACGTTGAATAATTGATTGTTCCTGCAAATATTACGGTGGAATGCCCGGACGATTTTCACTAGTTTCAGCTGGCGAATTTAGCCAGAAGATTTTTTTCTAACATAAGTAATTTTCTCCAGCTAAATACACAAGTGCACTTACAGAATCAAACTTTATTACCAACTTCAAAATTGTTTAGGAATAAACAATTACTCGCCCACATATAGCAGTTGATAATCTAGTCGGGCCAGGTTTAAAGAGATGATGGAAGGGAAATATAACCCCGATGCTCAGCGTCCCCAGATGCACATTTGAGATCAAGATGGCCGCTCGAACTGAAACGCGGCGCTCGACGATATTATGAAAAAATAGGGGACTGTAAACAGTCTACCATCTGAGAGTACCTTTAAGAAAGCGTCAAGTTAAACTACTACAAAATGCACGAAACGAAAGTACACTAGTTTATATTCCCTTTTAAGAAACATGAAGGTTTTTTATTTCTGTAAAGCGGTTCCCAGTTGTGATGTGATGTTTACTGTGACGGGCTTCTGCATGGAGGACAAAATTAAAGGAGATTCCCGCCTTTTTTGAAAGCATATTGTAACGCTACGGTTTCTAGCCCTATAAATTTGTCAGGTGAAAGGAGATAGATCTAGTACCGACTCTCAGCAGTACTGGTTGTCGCTGAATTTACTTGGCGGTATCTTGTCACTTTTTGGGGGCCAAAAAACAATCGTACCCTCTTCCTCAAATAAGAATCTTTTTTATAATGAAGCTGGGATTATTTTCCCAGATTTTAAAGCATGCTAATAACATAACTAGGTTACAATTGTTTTCACTTCGAGCCATGATAAACCGGCGCTGTTAAAAGAATTTGCAGAATTTGAATACGGCGCAAATATTTTTTTTTAGATAAGCTTTTCTAAGGTCACGTTCATATCGGTTTTCCGAAATTCTATACTTTTCAACTTAAGTGTATGTTAAGGATATTTCGTGCACAAACCAAGAAAAAAGAAAGAAAAGACGCGAGATTTAAAAAAAAAAAAAGCATTCGTAGTCTCCATTCAGCCGGGTTGGCCTAAAAACCATGCCTTGTTAAAAAAGAAGTTTAAAGATTGTAGCGGGCCAATATGAGTTGAGGATGACAGTTGAAGTTTGCGTGATGAAAGTTTAAGTTAAATTTGGAGTATGGATGCCGTAGTTGTTGCTGAGAGTTTAAAATAATTTTTACAAATGTTTAAAGTTGTTATAGTTTCAAGGCCTTAAAAAGTAGTATCAGTTTTTGCCGTGCGTTAAAAATATTTTAACTCACCGTTGGCAGTCGAGGCAAACACAGAAACAAAAACCAGAAATATGACAAAGCCTATAGAGCAGCTCATCGTTGAGAAGTCACCAATAAGAGACAAGTTTTCCAATGGATGCAGCCTTAAATTAATGAGGCGGACTTGATATCAGTTTATATTATATGCGCTTGCATGGGAGGGCGAGGCAAGAGCATGTATATCATGTGTTTGTCACCAGAGGTCGCATGCAGATTGACTTTCTTTGACGCAACCATCACTATTGTTTAGGTCATTCCACTGCAGGAAATTGAAGAAAAACATTTTTCTTCTATCGAAAAATTATAACGACATTCTGGAGACTTCTTGATGTCAATTTTTTTCACTTGTACTACCATGGGGACAGTTACATCACTAAACACATAGGTCTTCCTGTAAGTAGTACCTATAAATAGTCAGGAATTCTTGCTATAAAGTGAAGGGATTTTCTGCTTAGACCAATTAACTTTAAACTCCGCCCGAATTTGAAGGACTACCATTTCCGAAAATTTGACTGACGTATTTTATTTTTTTTTTTCTCAAGAACTGAAAAAAATTGCCAGTTCTTCAGCGTTAGAAACACCAGGTGTGTCCGTCGAATTAAGGGCTATGCTCAAGGGTCTAATCAGGCGGGTGGGGGGTGGAGGTGGATCGGAGGGTTGACCTCAGGAGTCGGGTAGATTGGATATATCCGTTAGAACCGAGGATTTTTTAAGGAACCGACTGAGGATCTTTGCTAACTGCCATAAAGCGGAAAATAACATTGAAATAACTTCCGAAATAAGCCATGAAGTACCTTAAACTGAATAGCACTTACCTTTCACTTTGCCTTTCAGGTCCTTTCAGCTGAGATTTGATCAATTTGAGGGAGGATAGTCTGCTTCAAAGCAGTTCTTTCGGAGGGGCGTTGCGTGACTTCACAAAGAACATTGCTTACAAGCTCGGATCTTTACGAGTAGCAGCACGTCACATGTACTGCTCGTATCCTACGAAGTAGAAACGTATCGTAACGACGCGGAAAAATGGATAGTATTCAAAAGAGGGGATCAGTTGGGCCTATTAACACTGACAATCTACTGGCTTCTCTTTAGAAATAAAAACGACAGGTTAAGTTGGACCATAGATACACCCCCAAATGCTGATTACCATGTGATCTTTCGTGCCTTGACGTGAAAAGATTATTGACGAACCGGGGCAACAATATAATATTTTATAGGATCAAATTTAGCGCGAGAAACATTGCACGTTCCAGGGAACGGTTTGGTTTTCTATAGTATATTGATCAGTCCCAGTTTTAAAATTATTTTCAGTGTCCTTGAGATGAATATGTTTTTGGCAGTTCAAGAGTCTTCCAAACAACAAATTACTATTCCTAAATCAAATTCCTAAGATCGCAAGAAACGGCCCTCAAAGGATGTAAATTTAGCTCTTTTAGTACATGCAGGTAAAATAAAAGGAGAAACACACAGAACACGAGAACCTTTCCACAGTTTTTTCAAATTTTGGCCATCACTGCATGGTGAGAGATAATGTATTGAATTTTGAAGAGAGTGTCTTAAAATCGGTAAGGTTACCCGTGGCATTGTGGATGCGAAGATATGGGCAGTCCTCAAAGTCATGAAATTTTACAGCCAGTTTGGTATGGTGGGGGTAGAGGTGGGGCATATTTGTACCTTCACCATGCAAACTTCTGTAAAATTTTTTCGTTTCAGAGACGTATTATTACCACCTAATCTTCGGGCTGCACGACTTCCAGAATCCAGAGGTTCCCAGCACAGAGGTTACTGTTTTTTTTTTTCCTCTGAAATCAGATTGTCACGGACGGAACAATTGGTTCGGCTAAACGGTAGATTAGCGCTAAGACCACGATTAAAAATAAAAGTTAATATGGTTTTTAGGTACTCATACAAATTGAATTAACTTAATTGTTTTTGTCCATTGTCTTTTATCATTAAGTACCCCCAAAAAAGGTAATCGTTAAAACCTTAACCATCTGTTGAGGAAGTCATCGGTTTGGAAGGCAAGCGTGTGCTAGATTAAAGAATGTCGCTTAGGGTTTCATTTTGGTAGTCATAACTTGGAGATTTCCTGTCCGGAGACATGAGGTTATTACAAAAACAACAGCATGCCTGTCCCATGAAAATGTTACTCTTTGAGCAAGGTTAATCCCTTTTTGTTTTTTTTTAAAATGCATGATGACCAGGAGCCCATGCTCCTGATGATGACTGAATCGTGAGACAAACAATAACTTTGTTTTAATTCTTTCTGCCAAGACGAATAACTACAACATTTCCCTAAAAAAAAAGGCTTTGAAACACACATACAAAAATAAGTCACGGAAAGATTTCGTTATCGCGTTTTTTCTGATTCTCCAAGCTAGTACGTAGTTTGCATGCAGACAGGCGGACTTGTCACACGAGACCTACAATAGATTTTTTAAAAAAACTCCATGTATTGTCTATATCGCGGATTAAGACTGTCTGCGACGTACGGTGTGGCACAAAATTTTTGCTGGTTGTAATTTTTGCGATTTTCCAGCGATCCGCAAAAATAAATTCCCGCAGAAAAAAATTTACCGCAAACATTTTTCCCGCAAACATTTACTCCAAAGTAAATATTCTCTAACTTAAATTCGCTCCAGTACTAAGAAGTACAGTGGTCTGTTTAATCACAACTTATCTCTTTCTTTCAGAAACGAAACGGTATACAACGAAATACTGGTTTATTGTTTGAAAATATGTATTTCTATTGCACGTACTCAACAAAAACGAAAATATTATCAATGCAAGGTACTGGGTACTTTCTGAAAATGGCAAAAATTAATTCCCATGCTGTAAGAAAAACTAATCTGTCTTAATCGCAAAAACTAGTTCCCGTAAAACACAAAAAATCGCCGATCCGTAAAAATAAACTCTTGCAAAAATTTCGTTAAGTTATTTCCACGAATTTCTAATCAAGGTACGAATTGAGGGAGCCAATACCCAAGAGTGATTCTAATTCGTGCGCTCTGATTTTCTGCTTAAACTCATGCAAGATAATATCACATACCTTGGTAAGGCCATCCTCTTTTTTTCTCCGTTTAGCGTCCGACCGACCCAAATTTTTGGCATTTTTACAAAAAAAAAAAAAGTAACGACGTAGTTTAACCATTTTTCTGTCGAAATAATTCTTTTAATCTGAAAAATGAGCATATAGTAACAGCATAGAGAAAAACAGGAACAAAAACATGAACATTTTTTACAGTATATTGTACATTTTGTTACTGCAAATATGTGAATGGGTTTGTTCGCAAGTATTATTACATACACACTCTAATGGAAGAGCTTGGCATAAATTCGGGTACGAATCGTAATTCTACATAAGTTATGTAACTCAGCATCGTTACAGTGGATGAAATAATACAGACCCACGCCACAACATTGAAGGATGTATTTGACACCAAACTACAACAGAAGGAGAAAGACTTGCCACAGATATATTGGATTCCCAGACTTCACAAGACACCATACACGGCAAGATTTATTGCAGGTTCAAGTTCATATACTACAGCTAGGCTCGAGTCTAAATTAATTTCTGAGTGTCTTAAACTAAGTCTGCAGCCACTGCACCGCTTACTGCAAGACGATTCGGAAAGGACAGGTGTTAACTGCATGCGGATCATCAATAATTCGTTGCACGTTATCCGGGCACCGGGGGAAAAACAGCACTTGGGACTTTTCCACTCTTTATACTAGCCTTCCACACGCCTAACTAAAAAAGCAACTCCATGATCTTTTGGAAAGAGTTTTTAAAACTGGGAAAAAGCTTCATTGCTACCAATAATTTTCGCACCCGCCTTCTGGACAAATGATAGGACGTCAGCGAGGTACGCGTACTTCTCCTGTAGTGAGCTTTGACTCGCTATTGTCTTTCTTATCGACAACATCTACGTTCGTTTTGGTAGCTCTGTTTTCCAGCAGGGTATTGGAATACCAATGGGCCCAACAGTGTACCTTTCTGACCCTTGTTGGCTGATCTCCTCCCTCATACCTTCGATTAAGATTTCATGGTCAAAACAATGAAACAGGACATTACAAAAGCCATCCAGTTCAGCAACACCTTTCGGTACATCGACGATTTTTTCAGTATTACTGAACAATGTGGACTTTGGAAAGCACATCAGCCGCAATTTCCCCTTCGGAATTGGAACTTTAGCCGGGACACTTCCACATCATCTACTGAAGTGTGTTATCTCGACACGAATATCAAGACTGGCGACATAAATACACCTTTCCGTATCAGCTTCTAAGCTAACAGAGATGACTTTGCGTTCCGGATTGTCAACTTTCCTCAAATGGACAGCAACATTCCCGCCAATCCAGCTTACGGTGTTTATATATCTCAACTGGTGAGATATGCTAGAATTTGCGCGTCCAAAGTGTTCTTCATAAATAGACTCCGCGGACTTTCATTACGTCTCAGACAACAAGACTTTGAAACCAATCTACTTCAGAAATCAGTTAATAAATTCTTCAATAGCCATGGTCTTATCGTCGGGAAGTATGGTGCAGCCCTGCGGGAGACGAGATTAGCAATCCATGGGCTTGAATTGCACCATAGTTAACTTACATCACTTATTTATTACTTATTCTCGGTTTTCACTCACGTGAGAAACCAGAAATAAAAATGGAAACCTTTTAATTGAGAAACTCTAGAATCTGGGAAATGAAAGAAGGTATATATACAAAAAGCTTTGCCAAGAATCAGGTTTATGCAGAAGTTCATATGCAAGATATTCGGAAAAACGTTTTACTCAAATTTATAAAGCTTTGTATGGAGACGCCACGTTTGTGTCCCTTTCAGGGGCACAAATATGGCCGCCGGAAACCAACAGAAACATCTGTTTTTGAGCTTTTTTTTCTTTAAATGCGTCAATTCTTCGCTTGAGGAACTCATAACGATTAAGACAATATTTATTCTAAGACAAGGAATGTTTAGATAGCAAAATCTCAAAAAATCCGTAATGTTTTTAACCCACACAAGAGCCATCCGGGCCACCATGCCGCGTCACGCAAAAGCCTGGAATTCAAGCGTCCTGTATCGCAAAACAAAGAACCCTTTTGAACCGAAAATTTGTTCGTATAAAGGTCCAGTTCTAAGGTGCTCTAATATCACATGAAAGTAGAAACTCAGAAGAAGCGATAGTTTCTTAGTTTGAATTTTGGTGACGTCATGATCATGTGAAAACCAAGATTTGTATTTCAGTTGTATCTTGGTACATGTATGCGCGCGGTTTTATTTTGTGCGCGTGCATTATCTATTTAATTATTTCACGGCCGGACTTGTACATTTAGTTCGTTAAATAACATCTTAATTTTACTTTGCGTTATTATCCTCACTTATATGTGTGTCCGTGACTTTGCTCACATTGTGGGTGGCTCTTCCTAAAATGTTCTGCAATTCAGGTATAGGATTTAATGCAGCCGAAACCATTTGTGGAATTGCACGCATTTTAGGCATGCTAATATATTTTTTAGCAACTGCTATAATTTTCAGTCTGTCCACTATGAACTTTTTAATAATGTCGTCCTGGGGTACCAGGGCCTCCTATTCCGAGACTTCTTGTGATTTTTTTGAGTTTTTTTTTTTAATCCGACCAACCGATCCAATATCAGGAAACGCATAAACGAAGAAAAAAAGGGATGGCCTAAGAATCAAGAAGATATGAGGTTTTTTTGCCATTGTCTACAAAAACCGCAATAGCCTGCGAAAACATCCGTTTCTCCTCGCTCTTCGCCGATGGGGACGTTTCGCGGGGGGGGGGGGGGGGGGGGGGGGTAACTCAGCGACAGAAATTCCATACTGATGACGTAAAATCTGTCCAGAATCCGGTCAGAAGCGCTGATTAGTCGACGGAGTAGTTACACTGTTTTAACTATTGATTACCAATGACAGACACAAGACAAAAGGCCACAAAGGTCAAATGTATATTAAAAAAGCGAAGAATCTCTAACAAAACAGTCAATGTTTGTGGAATATAGGTTTCTGTAGTCTGCGTTAAAAGGGGAAGAAGGGGAAGGGGAAGGGGGAATTTGGGAGCGTGAGAACGCGCGAGGGAGAAAGGAAAGGAACCCTCCTCCTTCGCGTGCGGTCTCGCGCCCTCGATTCCCCTCCCCTTCCCCTTCCCTTTCGAACGCCTGCCACGCAGGCTAGTTTCTCCTTGCTTTTCGCCGCTGGGGACGTTTGCGACTCAGCGACAGAAATTCCATACTAATGACGCAAATCAACGTTACATAATAAACCCGGTAGTCATGAGAATCCAAATATAAACTTGTCCAATTTTACGTGTCTTCTGGTCGATTTTGGTGAAGTGTTGTGTTCATCTGCCAACGAGTTCAGCTCCAGCAGAACTCAAATGCTTCTCTTCTTCCAGAGGAGCGGATGTTTTCGCAGGCTAAAACCGCAAGACATTGCTAAGGACTGGATTCGACCCATGTAACTGGGAATCCGGATTCCGGAATCCAAGACTTTCCGCTTGTGGAATCAGGTATGCGGGAAATTTTTTGCTTGTAGAATCGGAATCCTGGGTTTTGAAATCCGGAATACAGCTAAAGGAATCTGGAATTCCACTAACAATTGGAATCAAGAATCCAAGTTCCAGGGACAAAGAATCCCGAATCCATGACGTGGAATCCAGAATACAAGACTGTCTTAGATTCCCTTACATATAATAGAGCGAACTGAATAAAGCGACTCATTAAAAAGCACAGACTATTGCCCACGGTAGATAACTGGCTGAAAGAGTAGCAGTTTCAATCCAACTAAATTAGACTGACCGGCTTATTGCTTTACTATTAAAGCGATAACTAAAAAAAAAAAAACTGAGAAAAAAAACTGAGAAAAAAAACTGAAGAAAAGTTCATGCAGATAAAGGGAAAATGCCTCCATATTTCCTTCCTCCCATCTCCTACCCCTTTCGAAGCCTTCTACACCAGCTAGCTTTTGAGTCCTAATTCCGGCTTCCCACCCGGGTCAACTTCTGAGTGCTGAAGGGAGTTAACAAGCCCGAGTCTCTCTCACCTATAAGTTTTGCTATATCATTTGGAGACACAATTGCTGACGTTCGATAGTTAAAATTCTGACATGATTCTGAGGCTTTCTGGATAAAATTTAAAATTATTCGTCTCGAAATTCCTAGAAGAGACTTGAGCATAGAGAAAACCAAACCAAATATAGAAAAATGAACTGAAAGCCTCGGAGTCATGTTAGCCGATTCACGATGGGCTATTGGAGTTTCTACAGGATCTTGTTGTACATCTCACACACACAAAACAGTTATGGGGGTAGGGGGGAGGTTCTTTTCTGTAACCCTTCTTTTAATGGATTATTTTCGAAAACATTTCGTGCACCAAAGAGCAATCGTAAAAAAATATTTACCTTATTCAGCCGTTGTTCGCCGCCAGGCCAAGTGTGGTCTGATGTTATATAATTTAAATATAGATTAGCTAGTTGAGCACGTTTGTGAAAGTAAATTGATACAATGGCCTTTTAAAGGTTTTATACGTGTCGCCGGCTGAGCTTCATATTGCTTTTCTGAAATCCATATCCATATCTCGTTAAGAAAAAGGTCAGGCTAGGGGTCGTTTTAGGCTGAAAACACCAAATTAAAATCAGTTTTAGTTTAGCGTTGGCCACAAAATGAGACATTGTCATATATGAAAAGAATGTGCTCACATGAAGTAATGAGAAATTGAGAGAGATTATGTGGATGACATGTCATAGTGTCCACCATTAAAAACCTGAATCTGCTACAACAAAAGCCCAGTACAAAGAGAAAGCTAAGTACCTGGCTTTGATATTTTGCCTGCCTTTTCCACAGTCCATAGCAGTAGTGCTTCTGGCACTTTCCATTAATAGCGGTTTTCACGTAACATATGTAACTTTATTCATCACTTGTTTGTTAGCTAGTAGTATGTTTGGTCACCTTTGACTTAGTGTGGAACAATAAGGGGTGTTTTGTTCCCATAATCACACCTGTAACGTAAATTAAATATTTTATTTTAAAGTTTAAAAGTTATGGAATAAATTACTTATGATAGTAGCCTCTATAAGAACACGATAAAGCAGACAGTTTATCCAAAGAGGTCGATGTTTTCACGTTTCCTTCATCCACAGCTTTTTCCGAATACCTTTGTGGGAGTACTCAGGAACTTTTTCTGGGCTAATCGGTATGCATGAATTTTTGTTTGTCTTTTGTTGTTGTTTTGTTTTGTTTATTTCACTTAATTTTCCCTTGCATGAACATGCTATACTGATCGCCAGCCCCTGTCCCCCAGATATAAGTTCAGTCTAATATTTGTGTAATGTGTAATGTCGTGAATTAGAGGACAACAAGAGGCGCCCTCTTTACATCATATATTAACATGTTAACAGTAAGTTCGGAAGTCAAGTACAAGGACAACTCATAGCCCATGGTATGAATGTGTGATGCGTGAAAGGTAGACCACGCGAACAGGGAAATTTCCCCTGATCTTTTCGAATAGTAGTGTGGGTTCTTTTACGTCCCTTTACCAACTCCCCTCTGTGAATTTTGACATGTCACTGCGCCCAACTATCATAACCTGAGATCAGGCTCAAGTTTAGCGGTTCTCATACATTCTCTCCGTAACATCACGCACACGTAACTATAAGGCCAATCGTAAGGGGCATAAGAAACCCATAAGAAACCCGCCTATCAGAGACGCTCACAAATGTCCTTGCAATTCTGCAGGATATTAGAACGATCTTTTGTGCATTAATTCGCAGACGGACTTTACAGATGGTTTAGACAATGCATCGCCGGCTACCAGTCACAGACAAGCATTCGCATAAGTCGTGGAACTTGTTCGTGTACATGGACACTTATACGGCGTACCTATTCCCACCTTATAATCCAGCCTTCTATCCTATAACCAATCAATTCTAAACTGATGAACAAGTAGTCGGCTATTCATGACCTCATGATCACCATAGTTTATTATATCATTCCCACAGATGAAAAGCGTGTGGTTTAAAGTCATCCCCTGGGGTCCTCCTCTTGTCCCTAAGAGCTTGAGAATGGCCTAAACTCAGACTGACAATGATATGTAAACGAGCGATAACCGAACCCAGGTGGTCAGAGATACTTAAAGAAAAAAAACACCGGAAAAAGGTGCGAGTCGATCATAATTAGGGTAGAACCAAGACTTGAATTCATAATCCCAAAAATACTTCACTTATCCTTTATCCCCAAAATTACTTTGTCAATTATCCGTAATCCCTTAAATAATTTGTCCAGATTTCCCTTATCCCTGAAAAAAGAACAAGATGCGATTGACGTCATTCCCGTGACCCGTGATATCTCGCGGATCATACCCACTCGTACTCGCGAGGCTACTCGCGAGCCGTCAAAACTCGGAAAGGACTGGGACGAACGAAACGTGAAATCCAGCAAACATGGCGTGCAATAATAGAACGCGACCAAATATTTTGGTGACGGGAACTCCTTGCACCGGTAAATCTGTGTTAGCGAACGAGATAGCAGAAAGAACGGGACTCAATCACATCAATGTTGGCGAACTGGCAAAACAAAACAATTTGTTTGAAGGCTGGGATGAACAGTATAATTGCCACGTGCTCGACGAAGACAGAGTAAGTGGAAATTACTGAAATTAAAAGATCGCGAAGAAGTGTTTGGAATCTTCTTGTACGAGTAAATAAGGATACGTTATGCTTCTTTGCGTGACATTCTTAGAGAGGGTTCATTTCGAAAGCAGTTTATTTCGAACAGGTTCAGACAAAATATTTTTTTGTCAAAACGTGTCCCCAGGCAAATGGCATGTAAATAACTACACAGTACTTGCCCAGTATAATGAGCTGCTTGTTCCTCATAATGGTATAAGTCTAGCGACTGCACTTAAGCAAAGCTATTTCACGTAATCTGGGAGGCAAAACTAACGAAAACAAAAATACAAACTTTGATAATGAAGACATGACATTTGATTTACAATGTTCATCGATGCATTTCAGAAATTTTGTGTACAATGTAAGATACTACAAGTCCGCAGAACTTCAAGCTTTCCTTTGCAGTCGAAGCTCTACTTACAGGCCTGCCAACTCTCACGTTCTGCCATGAGTCTCACACTTTTTCGTCTTTTCTCACAGCCTCATGATATCACTCCCAATTTCACGGTTTTTGAGGAAAATCATTCTAAAATGAAATGTTACCTCGTTTGATAATGGAAATTCGATGGGGAATGCTAGTGTCTTTTAAAGCCTTGTTGGCACTTTGTCTAACATTTTGGCCATGATTAGTTTGCTTATCTGGAAGAAACAACCCTTTTGCTATAAGTTTCGTCCTAGTGATGACCACTTCTTAGTCATTAAAAAAGCGGTATTTTGTTACAATAGAGACCACAAATAAAGCAAGGTAATGTTTAAATAACAACTTAATTTCCCCCACCCCGCCTCCCCCACAATGGAAAAAGGGTTTGTTTCATCTTGATTGGGAAAAAAAATAGTATCTCACCACTTTTTGTAAAATCTCCTGTTTTTTTTTTTTTTCATGAGTCTCAAGATTTTTCTTTATTTGGGGGTTGGCAGGTCTGTACTCAGTTGCAACCACTCTCGTAAATGACCAGCTCTGGTTATGACCACCTTTGTGAAACCCCATTCAAACTGTGACTTAAACAGGAAAACTCCAGTCTGCAAAGTATGGCAAGTGTATGAGCCTTTCGTTTAAACCCTTTTTGTGCACACCAAATTTGTAGCATTGCACGCGGCAGCACCATGCCTAACAAGCAATTTGCACTTGACTTGTAGGGGAGTAACCACGACGTTTTTCCCAATTAATCTTCTGTAACCTGTAAGTTTAACTCATTGGTTGGATTGGCAATTGGGTTGTAATCCATTTTGGCTTTTCTTTTTACTGAGTTAAATGCTGAAGCATGACTAGTTTACTATCGGATCAGTCCTGACATTTAGGTTCGTCTGAAATAGCCGAAAGTGTGTCTAAAACTTGTATCTTTCTTAAATACTATTTACATATTTTTAATTATTTTATGGATTATAGTTATAGGTTACGGAATCATTCTCAAAATTTTTACGGTTTATACATGTTGGAAAAATAAATAAATAAATAAAAAATTGCATGGATGCGGAGGCTCTGAAACAAATTCCTGACTCATTATTTGTGACCGGTCACAGTTTTCTCTCTTAATTTTTAAACATGTTTAACTAAATGAAACCTCTGAGACACTCGGGCGGTTATCCAAAAAGTAAAATGCATCAAAGGCTTGGCAACATAGCATTGTTGACCCAGGTTTTGCACCTTTTGCTTTGCTCTCTAATTTCCTGTTGTTTTGCGTCCTCCAAGCTAACAATGATAAATATTATCAGAAAAACTGCAAATGTGGTTATTTGCAGTCATCACAATATATTTTCCAGCAGAAATTAGGGGTTAGGTTCTCATACTAATAATGATAATGATGATGATGATGATGATGATAATGATAATAATAATGGTTTATTTAACGGATCCAATCAATCTAACAGATCAAATCAATTGTTTATAGTAAAAGGAATACAACAGTGATTTTGGGAGAAGGGGGTTGGGGTATGTAGGGGGAGGGGATAGATATGTCCACTATGCAAAAAGGGGCCATTTTAAATATAGAAGTGTCTCTACACTTTCATCCCTGATTTTAGCAAAAGTTAACCCAGGTTCTCTTGCCCCTCCCACAGGGATTTGTCTAGCATGGTAGCATGTCAGCCACTAGCCAAGACTTCTGATATTTTAAGACAATGTGATCTCAGACAAGTTGGTCTCAAATTGCATAGATGAAGTTTCCTATGCCAAATTTGCTATTTACAAAGTGCATAATTTGCCGTAAGCAGAAGGCACTTTTTGCTGCATTATATGCCCTCCTGGAATGCCACATGCATTCTGAATTTATTTTACACTCAAAAGGGCTGACTAGCTGTATAGGGTGGGACAGTGTGCTGTCCTGCATCCGTGCGTGGGATGCAAGTCTAACCAGATAATCCCCAGCATTACTGCACTGTTACTTATTGTATTACTTTAAGCTCATCTTTGGAACTGGTGCCTTAAAATTTAGTGGTGGAGGGTCTAACATAACCCAGGCATAGCAGGGAGATATCCATAGCAACCCTGCAGGCGGTAAACACGCCTGCAGCAGCCATTAACAGGCACCATCACACTGAATCCTGATCCAGTGAAAAAGACTTACATGACCAGATGCTTACCTATGTGGACACACCCGCCCTGGGGAAATGAAAGGGTGGGGCAAAAGGAATCTGCACAAATTTGCAGAAAATGACATAGAAAAGATTCTCAGTGATCTGCAGCAAAAGCCATACTAAGGCAATAATGTAAAAAGCCCTTCAACATAAAGGGGCACCTCTACAGTACATGTGCCTGAGAGAGTAAAGCTGCTGGTTGCACTGGCTCGAGTTTAACCTTGCCTAAAATAAATTAAGCCTTTTACAACTTGATTAGGAGGAAGTCAGCGTGGTTTCCTATCAAAGAAAACAACCCTTCACTTCTTTTAGAAGATTCCGTAAGCAATTTATTGGGTTAGGAGCCCATAGCTTATGAGCATTATTTTTATTATCTTTAATTTGACTTTCATAGAATTCTTAAAATAATATTATTTCAGGTAGTGGATGAACTGGAAGATCAGATGTGTGAAGGTGGAAATGTTGTGGATTATCATGGATGTGATTTTTTCCCAGAGAGATGGTTTGACATAGTATTTGTCCTACGTACAAACAACACAATTCTTTACAAAAGACTTGAACAACGGTAAATATCTATTCAACTTAACACCATATTTCTGACAGTCTCGTTGTATTTCTGATTTCAATTTTCTTCTTCACCTGTGTACTGCCAAAGTAGCTGAGCCGGCCACCGCGCACAAGTTGCTTGCATAACACTTTCATCCAATATCAATATGATTGACGTCAATCTTGTTGATATTAAATTTTAGTCTCCTTTAAAGGTGCTCGGGCTGGAGTCAAGCAACGCTCCCGACTGCTTGACTCTAGCCTGAGCGCGAGCGAAGAAGACTAATCGATATCGCGAAACATCTCGGTCAATGCTAACAAGATAAGAAGAATAGTCTGGCGAATTTAAAGGAGCTGTGTCACGGCAGTCCAGTTCATTTTGTTTAATTTTGGCAACTACTCGGCCTCAACCGCTATGGGACTTAAAGTAAGTAAAGAAATTTCATGTAAATGACAAAATCAGAGATTCAAGACAAACAAATATGTCTTCTGGGCATTATTTCTGAAGCTACAAACAGCAGAGATCAACTTTGAAAAACTGTTAGGCTGAACAGTTTTCAAAACCCTAATTTCAGTCCGTTTCGATCTTCTTCAGTTTTGCCCATCCGTGGCATCTGCTGTATCTGTTGAGTTATTTTAACCTTCCTTTAATGTTTTAAGCGGTTATTTTTGGGTTTCTCTTAATTTAACGGACATTTTGTAATTACCTAATTTGTCGGAATTTTCGTGACACAGCTCCTTTAAGCCTATCAGAAACAGAGAAATGTTTTGAGTGAATAATATATAGATTTAGCCAGGGCTAAAAGCAAACCCTCGTTAATACAGTGTATACTTATGACTTACTCAAACAGAAAATAGAATCACGTGTAATGTTAAACGGCGACAGCAATGACATCGGCAAAAAAAATCGATTGGTCTTAGAAACCAAAAAAAAACTTTCCACGTGCAACACACTTTTTTGTACATTTCTTTGCAGTTAATTTGCATGACTACAATTAGAAAGTTCCTAGCGGCACGTTTTATGGAGGAAATATCGTATGTGGTCAAAAAAATTGTGTTGTTTTTTCTTTCATTGCCGCTCATTTTCATTTTCCTGCAGGACTCGAAATTAACGCTCGCAAACTCGCAAAGTGCGAGTGATTTTGATAATGTGCGATTGAGAAAAATATCCACTAACAAACTTTTGCGAGTTAGAATCATCCATGTCTGTCAGGACAACGACAAAGGAGACCAAAATATTATTTAATACCTTTTTTTATTAAACTTTTCAGCTTATTACATGTAATAGACTGTGCGGAATGTCAGTTCTAATCTTTATATCAGATATGGTCACTGACATTTCAAAGGGAAGATTTTGCTAGTGGTCTCACCAGTTTACTAGTGGAAAAGAGTCTTACTAGCAAAACTTTACAAGTGCAGTAAAAGGTTAACTTCGAGCCCTGTTCGTGACCGCTAGCATTTCTCATTTTCTCAATGTTCACGTTGTTCTCCCAACGAAGTTCTTGTCCTTTGTTTTTATCTCTCGCTCTAGCTCATTCTCTAATATCCACGTCATTGTGGACATTTTAAAAAATTAATAGAAAAAAAGGAATCGGCTTTGTTGTTGCTGTTTTTTTTTCTCTAAAAGTCAGGTGGCTATGCGATTTACCGCCAAAACGGGCAGGTGCTTGAATGCGAAATTTCACCGAAGCTGACATGTAGGGGTGGAAGTACGTACGTGTGTACGTGGGGACGGACGGATGGTCACGTAACTGCCAAATTTTCTTGCATTGATCGATTTCCATTTTCTATCGTATTGGAGTCTCCGTTGCGCGCGCAAGAGCTCCGCTAAAAAGTACCTTTATTCTCATGACCGTTGTGCTTTACAAATATTTCAGGGGTTACAGTGGAAAAAAGCTGACTGACAATGTGGAATGTGAAATTATGCAGACAATATTGGAAGAGGCTAGAGAAAGTTACAAAACGGAAATTGTTCATGAATTGCAAAGTGACACCACAGAGGAACTAGAAAATAATTTGGACCAGATAGTAGCATGGATTCAGAAGTGGTCTGGATAGCAGTACTTGGTGAGGGCGCTATGAAACAGTATGCAATGGCACATTTGCTCAGGGATTTGCTCTTGAAATGCTGGCTGCAAGTTTTATGCCATGCATACTCTTGCTGCATTGGCATACTTACATATTGTGGTCAAAATTGTGCTGGATTTGTTTGACAAGTCGAAATCGACCCAACTCAACAGTAAATCTCCACAAAATGTGGTCTCTTTAGGAGGAACTAGTCAGAGGAGAAACGAAAGAAAACAAATGTATCCTTCAAGAGACCTCAGAATTTCAAAATTTTGAAAGTTAATGTTCTGCTTGGAGAGAATCCAACATTCCACAGACTGTCAGATTCTATATGACTCCCTTCAAAAGGTGGTGTATGACTAATATGGGGCGTTTTATGTGACGCGCACTTTGAACTCGCTGTATATATTCCAGTGACTGTCTCATCTTAAACTTTTAGGCTCACAAAGGACCCAAGAGTTTAAAGTTACAATTCTGTAGTGAGTTAATGTTAGGAAAGAAAGCAGAAAACTTTGTCTCCAAAAGGCTAGACCTTACTAAGCCAAGTGGGTCACACCATTATTTGTGCGCCTCGACCGTTCTCGTATCCAAACCTCTGTTAAGCGACTGGGCACGAATCCGTATCGAGAGAGCGTCCTGCGGGCTAAGAGAAGCCCCAATTCTATCATTGGTGCACAATACACACGGAATCAGTGAGTTACGAAAAACTCTCGTTTTCATGGCTAATAATGTTCTTATTCTTAATTGAGGCAAATAAAATACAATTCTATTGGAATAGTGATGTTGTAAGAAAATACTAGCCAGTGAAGTGGCGCCACTTAACTATGTAGGAAATATGAAGGAGACTATTTTTCCCGAAACTTCGTGTGCATATTAAGGACAGCAACAACTCACCGCATGGTAAGTTTCATAGATTTTTATTTCCATTTTCTAGCACATTTTCAGACCTAAACTTCGCCCCATATGTTCGCTATATTTAATCATATTATATGACACCCGTACGTGACACAAATAGTGAGCCTGGGTTACCTGCGATACTACCAATATGTCAATATGCCACAACCAAGACAGCTGACTTGTTTATGGAACAAAAACGGATTCCCTAAGTATTCGCAGCTTTAGAAAACAATGCCTTTTATGTTGACAGGTGCAGTTTTTCGCTTTTGATCGAATTGTGAAGCCTTTTTCGCTTTTGTTAGGTGAATGGCAGTAATCAGCGTCGTTGGAAAGCGTGTTGTTGCAGTTATGGTGAACATCCCCAAAAATCGCGGCTGCGCCTTATAACCGGGTATTTTGGGTTAATTTTTAGTTTTTTAACTTAAAAAAATCGCGTTGAAAAGTTTGGGGTGCGTCTTATAACAGAGTGCGCCTTATAACCCAAAAAATACAGTATGTGAAAAGGGACCTCGATATATCGAGCCTCTATAAAACGAAGTCCTTGGTATAACGAACGATTTTGTTTACTCTACTAATAGTAAAATATATGAAAAAGAACCACGATATAACGAAACCTCGTTATAGCGAACAAATTTTGCCAGTCCTTTGGCCCTTCATTATATCGAGGTTCTACAGAAATTACAAAATATGATTCATTGCTTGCGTGTAAAAGCCATCTTGGGCATGCGGAGTTTCATGTTTAAAAAATGTACACTAAGATAACATTCGTCAAAACAAAAAATCTCAAGCTGTTACGAAAAAGGAAATTTCCATTTGAAAGCTTTAATGGTTATTCATAAGGATTTTCAAAGATAGGGTGGACGGCGCTGAGTGCGATTCAGTTTTTCTCCTGACTAATATCAAGTCACTCAAGCTTAAACTTCAGTAAAGCTTTATAACCCAAAAGATGAAGCTGATAGCGGTCTTTAAAAAAATTATTGTGGTTCTCTCCAGAAATGCTGCGCTTGCTTAAGTCCACAGATCAGTCGTCAAAGGTTTTTCGCGCGAACAAATATTATACCATCTAGAAAGCTTTGAGATCTCTGTGAGACATTTTTCTTGCTAGAGTAAAGAACATCATACAGCGAAAAAAGTTGGCGAGTTTAATAGATAATGCATTTGTGTACACCCCACTAAATTATCATTAATTTTTTCATTCGCGCAGCAGATTCCATACTCTCAGCCTATCAAAGCTAAGAAGAAGTGAGAACTGTTTATTATGATAAGATCAAATTTACGTTAGCACTAGACAATTAATTTCTTATTAATTCATTTTCTAGCTTAAAGAGATCACAGCAGAATGCAAACGTTACCTAGTCACCTTACTGATTACGTAACTGAAGCCGACCATAAAAACGAAATCCCTTTTTTTTTTCTTTTTGCCGGCAGCATTGTTTTTTGGTAATTAAGTTTGGGAACACGTATTCCGGACATCTTAATAACCTTTTCACTGACAGTTTGTAATCAAATCTTGAAGAGGGTCCGTTAGGACTAAAATCAAAATCAAACTTGACCCAGACTAGTTCTGACAATGGATTTCGAAACATCCACTCAAGACTTAGTTCTTCAAAGACACCCATCTATTGTGGACGATACATTGATGTCTTCCTTTAACAGCACTTTTACTCTACAAGAACATTGTGCGGAGATCATACGCTACAATAATAAGGAATTTTACGAGCAGGTATGTAATTACAGTTCACGTTTTCTCGAAATTGCGTGTAGTATTTACTGGCACCGCTCGGCTAATAATGCCTGATAGGCAGGGTTTTAAAAACTTGATTATACCACAAAAGCCAACACTTCGGTTTTAAATTTCTCGCATAGGCCTCTAAGAATTTTTTCTACGGTATTACTGAGTTTTATAATTGGTTTTAATTATCTTTAGTCAAAATTTAAAAAGGAACCATGTCTTTATCTACTAAAACTGCTTTGTGCGATTTTGGATTTTGGTCCCTTTCGCGTTAATAGTTTGACACAAACTGGCTATTACTGAAATTATTAGCTTACGTAAAAAAAACTCTAGAATGACTTAATATGAACTACCATAGTTTCGAAATCAACACTGTTTCTATCAATATTCTGTTTCGCCATTAGCAAAGGACGTGGTTTCCTGACATCTTGATTAATTTCCATCAACTCTATTTATCTAAAGTAAACATCATTAACGAGTACCCTTTCTTACGCAGAAAGCATTACAATAATTTTCACTCGTGCCAACCTCATCAGTTAAAACTCGATAGTCCAATTTCTCGATTGCACGTTTTGCATGTAAACAATATAAGCTTTAGCTGACCAGGAAAAGGGAAAGGCAATCCTCTGATTTTTCTTTACATTTACTTTATGATTGGAGGTTTTCTCGTGTTTTTGGCACGTAAGGTTGATATGAAAAAGTAATGAGTAAAACAGTCAGTATGCTTATAATCTGCAGTTTCCGCATTTTCACCATGAAAATGAGGTCCCTGCTCAAGTAGTCCTTTTATCTTTTTTATCAGTTCATATATATGGTAATTTAGCTTTCATTTCTTGCGCAGTCAGATAATCACCTAATATTTGCTCGTGTGCAAAGTGTTTTTTTCATTTCTGAACAATAAACTTTGGTGCGCTATGTAAATAAGTCAAGTTAGTATATGTAGTTATTTTAAAAACAACAGGCATTCACATACATCACTCAACCGCGTAGCTAAGAGCCGGTGTTTATGAATAAAGCAAAACGCTTATTTGATCGATCCTCGTGAATTTTGAAGATTAAGCCCCTCAAAATAGAATGGTTAAAAAAGGGGAAATCACAAACTGTTACGTTTGCAAATCACAAAGCAATATCACAAATTACTCTGTAAACGCGAAATTGTGCACAGGAGCGTACCAAGACGGGTTACCAAGACAGGGTTGGTAGGGAAAGTCAAGGGGCTTAGCCCTCTCCGTCCCCCCTTCCCCCCCCCCCCCCCTTCCACCTCCAAAACACACACACTTATTTCGTTTTGTATGACTTATGGCGGAAATGAGTTTTCGAATGTCACCAGAACTGTGGTATGACATCCTAAAACTCTGCCACAGTCTGCACCTGACTCGACTATTTCACCATCTGGAAATTGATCTTTCTTTATTAAATTTCAGACGAGTTACAGCCCTCCCCTCCACCACTTCCATAAGCGCTTAGTACTTCCCTGGTTCCCCACTCTTCTTTCTTTTTTTTAATTCTCATCACTCCCGTATGATTTGATGTTAGTTTGCAATAACACTATTATCCGTGTAAATTATGCTACTTGCTGTTGCCGTTGTTTATTGTTGCAAAGGTCAAAAAAGAAATGGGAGAGAAAGGAATCGATAGGCATCAAGCCATGGACACAGTTCGCCTCCAAAGATTGATAGACGCATGTGACACAAAGGAAAACACCGCGTTTTTTCTGCTACAGGAATGGAATTACGAGCCACAGGTGAGAACACCACTCCAGTGAAAGGAAAAGCTGCGATCATTCCAGGAGCGGATCCGGCCATACCGCTTTCCACCGTTTTACGGAAATCGGTCAAATTTTTCGTAATAAATATATTTTTAGTAAAAAACTTTAAACTTTCCAAGTTGATCTCTGGAAAATGCTTTGAACAGTCCGTAAATATCCTGTCTGAATGACTCAGAGACCCAGGAAAGGGGACTTTGGGGAGTTAAAATCCCAAAAAAATTGACAGGGGAGCATGCCCCCAGACCTCTCTAGAAGTAGTGAATCGGTCAGTGTTTATTCTAAATCCGCGCTGGAAAAACTGAAAGTTCTTTTCTTTGATTGACGTTTAGTTATATAATTTAAGAGCAAAAATGATTTTACTCGCAGCTATTCACGGATTTTGCTTACCCGTTTTGCTAACCCGTCTTCTGACCCACCTAATTTTGACTTGTTCGCTGATCAATACGAACGGAAAACAAATCTGGTTGGACATCGTCAAACAAGTAAATGTTCCTACTCTAACTTAGGCACCAAATCCCGTAAATATAATTAATGTCGTGCGTTTAATGTACCGATCGTCGTCATGAGTCTCTCTAGAAATTGCCATTTATTAACTACTCATTGAAACCAACTCTATCCTAGATTTGCAGATTTCTGAAGCTTTTGTGTGAAGAAGGTGTTAATTTGGAGAATGTTGAAGATATTCTTCACAACCGTCCATTGCACATAGCTGCCACGAAGAATTTCGTCAAAGTTGCCCAGTTCTTGATAAACAACTATCCCGGCATGCTCCTGACTACTAACGCCCAGGGTGAACTTCCGGTTGAGACTGCAATCAAAACTGGCCAGGACGATGTAGCTGCAGTACTTATCAGGAGAATGGATCACAGAAGGTAAGGCTGGTTACAGGGAACCCAGGGACCTAGGATCTCATAAATATGAGGAAGTGCACTTTAATATATAAGACAAGAGAGCTCATTATCTCTTGATTATCCCAGCAGGTTTACTATCGTTAGCCGAAAATCACTCTAAGGACGAACCATGTTTTATTAATATTTGATGAAACTATTTCAAATTTGTTTCGTCTTTTACAAGCCGAGTTTTGTATTCGGTCAGTCTAAAAGAATTTTGTACTAAAAGCATCAAGATTTACGGTAATGAATATATGTTATACTTTACTTTTCTTTTCTATTCTTTTCTTTTTTTCTAGAGTTGTACGGTTGTTTAGAGCCAACCAGCAAAAGAAAGCCTCGCTTAGTTTGGTAAAAATTACAGAGGAATTCAAAATGCAGGTAGTAAGACAGGAAAAGTATAAATTAAAGTACAGGCATTGAAATTCATTCTTTATATCCGAAACCCTAGCCTGCGAAATCCTGAGAAGCGACTTCAAACTTTCTTTTCCGTTTTTTTCGCCCCTACTCCCTCGCCCTCAACACCACCCCCCCCCCCCCCCAAAAAAAGAAAAAAACTAGTGAGCTTGCTCGCAGGGTAGAAAGCCCCGGTTTGTTCAATCGACAACACTTGACAACACTAAAAGTTCTCTCGAAAGTCTCTTGCAGGCTTTGTTTACATTAGTCATAACTTGACTCTCTTACAAATAAATTGAAATACCCGGGGAAAGAGAACAATACAAGGATGTATTAATATGATAATAACTAATGCTTTTAATTCTGCCACAAGTTACTCACATTACTCATTTAACTTTTGACAGAAATCCATTGTGGCCATACTTGATTGCCTTATATCTCCTCGCTGGCCCCACCCGCCATGTCTAGCGAGTGACACTGTTCCGTGTCTTTCATGGAGGAACTTACAGGACACACCCACTCACTTTCACGTGACCTATGACATCTTGGAAAGTGATGTAAACGGAAGATGCCCGGATGAACTTGGATATGAATACACGCCTAGGTCTTGTTACTATAATTTGGCTAAATATTGCAACCGGACACTCAACAAGGTAACCGTACTAACTACCCTTGGGTGCAAGTCATAGGTGTGATGGGTGAAAAAAAAAGTCTATGGGTGCATTGTTTTTGTTCTATGATCTGACGTTCAGTTTCCCATATCTAGTCCCCAATCGTCTCCCTAACGCACACAACAGAGGCCTTGGCGGAGGGAGGGCTGCTGGCGTGCCACTAGGGAGAGCTGTAAGAGATTGTGAACCAATCGGTCCTATAACTACTCCATGAATTATTTCATGACCGTTGTTTAGTGGTCCATAGAAAGTTGGATTAAAATTTGAAAGCGCCAAATCGACGTTTTCCGAATTCATTTGATAGTGTTGAAATAGAAGACATCTGCACGCAGGCCATGTTGTTTGCGGAAAACGTTCTAAAGTTATTGATAATGATTTGCTTCTATTAATCAAAGATTACATTGTGCACCAGCTAGCGTACTTTTAAAGTAGCTTTTTTAACCGAGTCTTGGGAGAATTCCCATGATACATGTACTGCCGACTTTAATCGAAAACAGGCTCCTGTCAAAAAACAAAGACCCCTCTACTGATCAGTCTTTTAAAAGTACATTTTTGGTATTTTGTTTATCTTGCAGGAAATATTAAACCACGCTGTCATAAAAATGCTGACAGCAAGGAAATGGGAGAAGTATGCTCTCTTCTGGTTCAGGTCTGGGATTCTTTTTAGATAAATTTGTGCGGTGTTTCCCCCCACCCCCGCCCCCCCCCCCCCCCCCCGGACTCCCGTATAACTGACTGTATTGGGTAAGCTCGTGTAAAAATTAGGATTAAACCCCAAAAGGATACCAGTCTAGGCATGTCTTAGGCTTTATTGGAGACCTAAAGGAGACCATACTTCAACACAGTATGACGGAGTTTCCTTTTGTTTTAGGAGATACTTCCGCACAACCCTACCCGATCGGCCTTGAACACCCTAAGTGAGACCAAATTCTGCTATTTCTATCTGTAGGTTTGTCACTAACTTACGTTTGTTCATACTTACGTATTATCTTTCTTCAGATTTCGAACATTAAACTATTTGGTTTTCCTTTTGGCTCTTGTCACATCTTTTTTGCTGGCTGCAAGATCATCTGACCCGGAGGATTATAGGACGCCAATTTTCGCTCTTGACACCTTCTGCATTTTGATGACGATATGGTTTTTATGTGATGAGATTGCTGAGCTTAAAAGGTGCCAATTTTTCATAACAAACCACGTCTTTACTACTACAGTGGAACCTCGATATATATCGAGGTTCTTCTTCATATATTCTACTGTTACTGGAGTAAAGAAAATCGTTCGTTATACCGAAGACTTCGTTTTATAGAGGTTCGTTATATCGAGGTTCCACAGTAATATAAAGTTTAAGAAAATGGCACAGGAAGCCCAGGCGATTCTGATTGGAACAACAAAAAGAATATACGTTTACCCGTTTTTTTTTTTTTTGTGGCATACATTTTGAATTTTAAATACAGTCAAACCCCGTTAATACGGATACTGAGGGGATCCAGGGGCCGTCATAGAAAGTGTCCGTATTAACGGGGTGTCCGTATTAAAGCAAACTGTCCGCCGTAATAGTGATGAGATGTCGTATTAAGCGGGTGTCCGTAAAGCGGGGTTTGTACGCGATCACATGTTGCGAGGTCTGGAACAAAGGTTCGTTTTGGGATCTCGTACGGCCGCAAGGCTAGAAAATTCTCGGAAGATCCGAGCACTCTTCACGTTAATCCACTTCTCCTTGCGGCCATTTTGAAATTGAAAATTCAAAATGGCCGCCACATAGAACAGATTGAGCGTGTTTCGCAGAGTACACATCGATAAACTTGTTTGTTTGCAATTGTTTCCTTATACTGATAAAGATGTGAGGCCCCCTTATGTAGTAACAGGCTTTCGAACTCACTGTTAGTCCTGTCGAGTCAGTCCTTTACTTCTGGCCGTTCTAGCTATTCTCTTGCGTACCCTGGGGAGAGAAGGTTCAAGGATGCGCATGCCCAAAATTAACCAATCACGGTTAAGACCTGTTACCTAATCATTTTAATCTTAAGTGTCAGCCGTCTTTTCACCCACCCCCCTCCCCTCCGTCCGTCTCCCCAACGGGCCGCCATGCCCATGCGTGAGGGAGAGAGAGAGAGTGGAATACGTAAGAGTACGTCATAAGTAAGATAAGGAACATGTCCTACTATTGTTTTAAGGTGCACCAGGAATAACTTTCCAAAGCCGTTCCAGACAGGTACTTTAACTGAGCCCATATTTATACTTAATAGGGAACCGAGCACCTATATCCAAGATGTCTTCAACTACCTGGATCTATCAGGATATGCGTTGATTATTTCTGTGTATGTGTTCCGATTTCTTGAAAGTGAACTACAGTGGGTCGCAGCTTCGTTAGCAACCTGCATAAATATGATCGGAGTGTTCAAGTATTCCATTGGATCTCGGTGAGTACTACAAATAATTATATGTGTGCATGCTCCGAGCTTACTGTTCACATGTTAATATACAGCTATTTCGAGAAAGGTTGTCGGAAAAGTTGTGCACGCGACAATCCCGAAAGGTAATATGGGATATGATCAGTACACTGTTCCTGACACTGTAGCTGTCGAACCTACTTTTGTTGCTTTCCTTTAGCACTCGCAAACATACGTCCATGGCCTATTGTACCAATTCTTTCAAATTTCTTTGAAAAAAAGAGAACTCAAAACCATCCACAATGCCTTTCAGGATTGTCGCGTGCACTTTTCCCGACAACCTTTCTCGAAATAGTGGTATATTAGGGTCCTTACGATCCGACAACAGCGACGCCAATGAAAATGTCGCTTAAAAATAGACTTGGCGTCCTTTAAAACTTTTTCGCCCTTACACAAAGTCACCCAGTCACTTGAAAGGAGGGAAGTTAGGGGACTGAAGAGAGGGGACCGCTTCCGAGTTCAGAGAGAGTTAGTAAACTTTATCGCCTTGCCGTTCCCGTTCTCAAATCAGCTCAAAATTTGGTCATTTCAAGTTGCAGTTTTGCAGGGACTGCAAAGAAATATACAAAAAAGCGTGATGAACGTGCAGAGTTGTTGTTTAGCTCATTAAAGGTGATGTTACACGAGACGATTCGCAACGACGATTTTTAGCGCAACACAGCGCTGCAATGTTGGGACAATGTTGTAACTGTTCGAAACAATGTAGCAATGCTGTGTTGCGCTAAAAATCGTCGTTGCGAATCGTCTCGTGTAACATCATCATTAAACCTATTGCTGTCTTGACGTTCCCGTTGCCGTCGCCGTCTTACTTTCGTAAGGTCCCTATTATAAAGAGGGCGCGTCAGTTGTCCTCTCATCCATGACTCCTTCCTTCCTTCCTTAACGAACTTAAAAGTGTAGTAAAAAGGGAATTTCATATTGCTAGTGGTAAGGTGGGCTCAGTTTCTGGCCATGGGTGTACGCTCACGATTCTCCGCGTATGAGACATCCACGGCGGGATACTGTTTAAAGAGCCTAATTGCTTTAAACTGGTTTTCGACCAATTTTCATTAGCTTGTCGCACCATGATGTAATCCATATTTGCAATTTCAAGTTTAATAGGTTTCGGCGTATATTGTAAAAAGAAAGCAAGTTTTTGAGGAACGGGCGCAGAAATTCCATGCTGATATAGAAGCTTTGATAATTTCAATATGCTAATAAAAGATGTTGACAACGGCGGAATGCTGAGGACGTTTGGTTTTCTTTATCCAGTCGAACCTCCATTTGTGACCACCTCTCGTAATCGACTACCTCCCGTAAGAGACCACCTATCTTAAACAGCAAAAATTTCCCAGTCAAAGCCTTACAGTTGGAACCTCTCGTAAACCACCCCCTATAAGCGAACGCGATCACGTTTCGGGGCTGATCGTTTAATAATTTCCCATATTGTCTTTAACCTCTTACAAGCAACCACTTGTCGCATCGTCTGATCCCTAAGCTCTCTGTATGTACTATGCTACAGAGAAGTACACATATTGAAACTTAGAAATTGCATGCAATGAATTATCTTCAATAAAGTAGATGTGTGAGGTTCCGCTTGCATGGATAAGAGAGAATGCAAAATTAAGTTTGTGGGTTAGGATAAATTCGGGCTTCTCGTCTTATCTGAAATTTGCACCTCTCACCGATACGACCAGTAGAACCGTCTCTGCCCAACCCCCTTACCCCTTCCCCACCCCCTGGTATTAAAGCACCGCTTTAATGGTAGTTCTTTGATGTTATTCTTTGCAGGGACACTGGCATGTATATAAAAAGTCTTGGCAAAATCATTTCTCAGGACATTCCACGATTTCTGTCTGTGTTTTGTATAGTTTTGTTGACTTTTTCGGTCTCTTTCGTCTTGGCTATCAGAGTACATACACACAAACCATTGAATTTTCAAGGCTTACTCCCAAACAAGTGAGTAGTACGTAAACTGATGGGTTAACAGGTCTCTCGTAGTACGCTTAGTGTAATGTTGAAAGTAAAACTAGAGAGCGAAACTTAAATTAACACTGAACTATGTCTGCGTTGCACCACAAACACAAACAAAAAGCATTCATGTTTGACTGATGAAAACATCATTGCCTCTGCCATGCACCCTTATTCTGTGACATTGTTTTGCCGTTTTTTGAAATTACAGACCAGGACTCAAGGTTTAAAAGAGAATCACTCACTATTACTTTTCCTTTTTATCTGTGGTTCAGTTTCTTCACAAATGATATCTTTTTTTTAATTCGAGCCTATTACTTACCACAAGCATAATTATTGCTTGATTTAGTTCAAACATTCTTTCCATGACATCTCACGTTAGTTTGACGTCCTTTATAAAGCATGCTCATGCAGGAGCGACATTTCGTGCACCAGTAACTGGCCTAAGATGTGTTGTATGCTAGCTGAGTTTAAGGAATTGCTTCATTTTATAACTGTTTGACAACAACCTATTTTACAGCACGCTCAGGAGCGACAGCTCGTGCAGTGGTAAATTAGAGTGTGTTATTTTAGCCGGAATCATGACATGGCTACAAGGATCGTCCGTTGTGAGCAACATGTCCGATGTAGGGTGAGTAAATTTGGCTTAGAATCCTCTGGGAATTATCCGAGGGCGTAGCTTTATACAAAATGAAGTACATTCAGGGCATGGCACATGTTGTGAGAATATACACTTAAATTTTCAATTTAGGAAGCACAAAAAAAGACGAGGAGATTGGAGCTACAAAGATGGTCTTCGGCCTTAAAGGCTACGTTTACACCTTACCGGCTAAAAATTTGACCGCACACTTAGTTCACAAGGAACTGCTGTTCAATATTTTAGCTCCGTTCACATGGGACTGACGAACCAGGTTGAATTTTAACTTTTGTCGGCAACGGTTTTTATGGGCCCATGCGCAGCGTGCTACTTAAGCGAATCCAAAATGACGTGTTACCCTTATGTAGATTCTTTTTGCTTTTATAAACTTATACTTAAAATTGTAAATTTTAGTTTTTTTTATTTAGACTTTTTATTTATTTCTTGTAATGTATTCAATGTATTTTTATCTGGTGTCAGCTCGAAGATATTAGGGAGTTTAAGATACAAAGACTACGGACTACGAACTACGGCTGGACGAGCGTTGTCCTTTGTTTGTAGCACTGGGTTGAGTCGTGCAAATATAGAACGTTAAGATTGCACTACAGACAGTAGACTACGAGAGAAGAGGCGGAGAGGGAAACAACACGCAAAGATTTTCTTGTTTTCATCACAGTTCACAAAAATGCCAGTCAGTTTTGCATGTGATCTTATCTTTAGAACAATGAACAAATTCTTCCATACTTGAAGGAAGCAATTACGTCGGGTGAAATTGGTGAACAAAGTTTTGGTTACACAGGTTATATTTTTTTTCCCCCATGAATACTTATGTCAAATACTAAAGAAATAGACAGAAATAGTAATAGCTCATTTATTAGATTTAGAAGATGGACTTCTCCGACTACTGATCTGATGTAGTTTGAAGTATTGAAATGCCGAGTTTCGATTGTCTCGAAGATGTTTACATCATTTTCATTCAGCAAAAGCGAAACAAAAACTCGCATAAACGAAGGTTACACAAGTAGAAAGATACACTAATCAGTTCGAACAAACATTGAAACTTTTCAAGTGCGAAGAGAAAGTAAATTACCTGCATGATTTCTCTTCTCCACGGCCGTCAATCTGAATTCTAAGCTTAGCTAGATAAAAATGTAGTCACAACAGTGGATTAAAAGCGTAAATCTGAGCAGAAATTAGACACAACTTACATATTTCGCTTCCCTCTCGCTTAAAGCAGGTGAATTGAAAACTTTTTTACGAAAAGACGAGATTCTTGAATTACCGAAACGGCAAAATACGACCAAAATGTCCTCCGTAGTCCGGACTACGCGAAACAGCTCAACAACTCACCGTTGCCGCTGGACTACGTGGGAAAAATTAACAGTCACGTGGTTTTGATTATGCGCAGTAGCATGTTTAACCGTAGCCGTAGTCCGTAGTCGCCGTATCTTAAACTCCCTATTACAGGGGCACCCAACAACAATTTTCCGAAGAATATCTGTTCGGAAGACGATTTGAGATGTAGAATTTTCGAAACATTTTTTGTAAAATTTCTTAAAATTTCTGCCCCTCCTAGGATTTTCGAACATCTAAAAAATGGTATAATTGCCTATTTTTAACGGATTTTTACCCTAAAAAGGTCACCTAGAATTTTCGGGATCCTTTTTTCTGGCTGAAATTTTCGAAAAGGTAAGTTTTGATCCCTATAATTTTCGGATCGCTAGACTTTCAGCTAGGAAATCCGAACAGATGAAAAATTTTTAGGGGATGAAAATATGCCTATATCTACAGTTTAAATACTAACATACGTTTAACAATGCTATGTTTAAGTGGTTTTGAATTATGTTCTCGTTGGGTGCCCCTGATATTAGCCCCTAGATACTCCCAAATTCGACTGAAAATAAAGTTTATGTTGTTGTTGTCGTTGTTCTCCCAGCTGAGTAACCACGTTTCCATGCAACCGCACATCTGCCGTAAAAAACTTTAGACGGTTATTGTGTTCACATTTTGCTGGTTAAATTTTCGAACGAATTAAAGGGCTATAAATTGGACTTTGGTTTTAAGGTTCGAGTTCTTGAACGGCTAGGCGTTCAAATTTTCGCACAGTTAAATTGGTTTCGAGTTTTGTGTGAAAGTAACACCCGAAACGCATGAGTTTCCGACCGGGGGAAACTTCGTCCGCTATTGCATATGTCAACGTAACCAAAGGCTTGATGAACACACTTGAAACCATCACCTCCGGTGTTTCCAAATATAAAGCTCTAACAGTTTTGTGATCTTCCTTGCTTTTTAGGTGGCTTGGCGCTTTACTAATCATAGTCTTTATGATAAGTGTGTCTGTTATTCTGTTAAACATTCTGATCGCACAGCTGTCGTTAACGTACGAGCTTGTTCAAGAGGAGTCCCTGCTGAGTTTCACCGCACTGAGGATGCAAGCAGTGGCGATCGTTGAGTGGCACAGCAGGTTCAAGTACTGGGTGAGGACTAGCTTCTAAACCTTTCAGGACAAGTTCAAGCTGCATTACCTTACAGCTGCTTCGGATTTGCCAGAAAATATTTTCCAATCTAGCCTGCAAAACAGGCGTTATTTTTCGCCTTTTTCCGGGGCGAGCGAAGGCAAGCGCGACGAAAGCGAGGCGCACGAGACACCCGCAGAACGTGTCTTTCCGCGTCGCACGTGTCCCGCACTCCACGCCCACTTCGTGCTTTGCTCACCCGAAAAACGCAGAAAAATAGCGCCTTTTCTGAAGGCTATTTCCAATCTTGTTTTAAACTTAACCTACAATAATTTCGCCTACGAATGTATCTCCTTCGTCTATAAGAATGCGCAGTCACCTGTTACACTGCATAATGGTGACGAAGACTGTATGGAATATTACCAACTGACGCTGTAAACTCACCATTTTCACAAAGACCATAGTGCACCTTGTTTACCCCCAAATTTTACATGACCATTAGCTTCAATTTCTCTCGAGATGGATTGTAATACCCAGGAGAAATTGGAAACAATGTTTATGCCAATTTTTTTTTTTGGGGGGGGGGGGGGGGAGGGGTGGTGGGGGGCGCATTATGGTCTATGTGAAAATGGTGAATGGTAAAAAAGATTAATGCCATCATTTGGCAGAACTTCTTGGAAATACTGACTTAGTTACCGATGTATTTGTTTCAGAATCTCCGAAAGAAATACTATATTCCTGGAGAATTAAGGACCCGAGAGGAAGTGGAAGGTAAAGACATCGGGTCTGTTATTTAAACGAAGTATAACTTTGGCCGCAGCGGTTTAGCAAATCTTTGGACATTCAGATCTCGTCCTTAGTGGGCTATTTTAAGAAAATAAATGCTTTTGTATTTTACGCCTTATGCCTTGAAATTACTTTTTACGGTAAATGGCGTTAAGAGAAAAAAGTTAGATAAACTGAAAATGGCTTAGAACGCGGCTTTGTTAAACACTGCCCAGACTCTGTTTAAATAACTGGCCCATCGAGTTTAGCCTGTTTCAGGCTCCAAGATGGTAAGGAGTTTAAACAAGGCCGTTTTTAAGCGACGTACGTCAACCGGAAGTAGACTTTTTTGCATTCTTGGCCAGTGGTTTTTCCCAACTTTTTGGCTAATCGCCTTTATATGAATAAAAACACTTAACAATACAAATTTGGGAGCGCAACACATATTAAAAAGGAAAAGGCTTCACTTACGGTTGACGTGCGTTGCTCAAAAACGTCTTTGCTTAGCTCTCTACTGATGTGCAGAGATCGCAGGAAACCTGGTGCGACAAAGGTGCGGGGCTTGCAAAGGGAGAATAAGGTGAAGGCTAGCCTGTTCACAGACCCTCTATTTTCTCTTCAAAGTCCCTCGAGCGCGGGTGATAAAATATAAACAACGTCTGTGAACAGGCTAGGTGAAGGCTCTCTCCTTCTTTTCCCACCACCGCCCCTTTCACCAGATCACGTGCGTCTTATTTTCTCTTGATTTGCTATCGCGACCTCCCTACTATCACGTCCTATTCATTTTGTTTTTTAGTATTTCAGTTTCTAAAGTTTGGTATGTTTTATTTGTAGAGCTGATGACTGATTGCATAGCCTGTGCTGATGGGATCCCGTCTTTAACGAATCATATAAAGCGTATACAACAAAGAGTCGTCCGTAAGCTGAAGACAAACTTCAATCGACACCGGTAAGGCTTCCCATGATGCTACGGTTTTTGCATGAAGAATGGTTTCCATACCGAATAGACTTGATCGTCCGAGCCGTCCTAAAATATGTCCGGTCGCTTTATTTCGCGACGCCCGATCCAGGACGATCGCATTTGTCTGGAGAGAACTAAGGTCTCCTCGGAGAAGTTGCAGCCCATCGTACCGGGACCCATCACAGACTCTCTGACGATCGGGGCGATCAGGATCTATCCCAGCGTTCATCATTTCTCCCACAATTCAACAGGAGGCAGCGTAGCCAAGTGGCTAACGCGTCGGACTCGCAATCCGGCGGTCTCGGTTCCGGTACCGCTATGGCCACTTGCTGGATTTGTTAACGGTCGTCCGGAGTTCAAGTCCTCGGCCACGCTTGTAAAGAGCCAAGTGGGTGTCCCCGGCCAGTTGGGGTTTTTAATCCTGTTATGTTATATTTGAAATATTTGTTTCAAACTATTTGAGTGGATTGCCTGTAAAATACCTGGGTAACCTAAGAGCACTTTGCACTCTAAAAACAAACGCTTAACCTCTGAGTTTTTAATACACTCTGATAAGCAATATGTTTTATGTTTTTTTTTATAATCTTTTATATTACGTCATTTTGCAAAAACTCGATTAGCAATACAACCAGCAAGAGTGGATAATATTCAGCCGGACCTATCCGCAATGAAAAATGTCTGGTTTGGTTTTGATGATAGTTTGCAGAAAAAGAAAAGATAAAATCAACAGTAAGTTCTACCACCTAACAGAATATTGCACAAGTTTGAACGAACTTTGACAACAGGCTCCGGTTGATTGAAAGAGAATAGCTCTATCCAATGGACGACGCAATTGGTCTCCCTAATACCTAGGCAGAGAATGCCAGATTGCGGGATGCAAAATTCTAGACTTTTCCAAAACAATAACTTCTTTTGGAAGACATTAGGTTATCAAAAAAGTAATACATTAAAACCTTGAGAAACGCAGGAGCCAAGTTTTTCCCAAGATGCACAGCAAACGTACAGTAACCAAAGCGCAACACAGACGTTAAACACAGACGTAAGTTCCCAGTCTCCGATTGAATGTTTTGGTCCTAGACGAGGTCATCTGAGAATTGGACTGCCAAGAACAAAACATCAATCAGTAATTTTGCATTTGTTACACGTTTAGTGAAAAAATCCAGACTTTTCCCCCATTTTCCCAGTATTTTTAATGGTCCGTAAAACTGGCCCGCAAATTTCAAGACTATCTTTCACGATTTCAAGACACTGTACGAACCCTAGACTGGGGATTTTTCCGGTTGAGAGCGCAGTATTCAACTCTTGAACAAGCGAGGCTAAGTGTTAAATCACGATCAATTCAAAGCCCAAAAATACTAAGATGAGTTTGTTTTATGTGTACTTTACTGTAGGAAAGTTGATGAAACGGGCTTACCATGAGGCAGACCAGGAGCCAAGGGGACACAGACAGCCCAATCTCAAGACAGCATTTTGGTGTTTTTTAATTTAAAGGTTGTAACGTCGGTCAACGTTTTTATAAAAACAAGTACATGACTGTTCATATGCGTTACTGATCAACTTTGAAGTCAAGATCACTGAATATAGGCCAAAAAACAATGCAGGAGATATCAAGACAGGCCCATCCAGCCCATTCAGGTAGCCCATCAGAATCTGATTTATATATGCAAAGTATTGCAGTTCAATAAAGTTTTTTTCCTTTCGTTTTATTGCGCTGTCTTGAGTGTACTCATGCACAACCAGTTAGGTAATGTGATAACCGGAAAGAAAAACGAAGTCGCACCCATTTGATTTGGTAATACATTAGAACGCGAAACAAAATACGTCAGTAGAGGAAGAAGAAGAAAAAAGTTTATTCATACGCCTTCGTAAGTGGTAATCAAATAAGAACTTTAAATATGTCAGATAGAGCTCGGAAAACGCATGGACTGACTAACACAGAACAGAAGTTATCTTCAAAACTGATCAAAAGTAAAGTTCAAAACAACGCTCACCCGCCTGTTCTTCTGTTCTTCTAAACTCTGAGTGAACTCAACTTCACCTGCCTTCACCAAAATGCTATAATAGTCTACCATCACATCCGAGTTTCAGATGCCCTAGAGCTGCTGTGAAACAGTTGGCAAAGCGTCTTAATATGGCTTAAGCTTTGTTAGCTGCGGCAAATTTCACATTACAGTAATGACCGGGATTTATTTAGGGAATCTTTTGCATCAGACCCGCCTTCCCTTTAATCGCGGTAGTTTCTGTCCAGTTCTCTGAAGTACACAGGTTCTATTTGTAAAACCTCAACCGAGGAGTCCTCAAATTTACAAGTAATATTCATTGTATCAATGCTAAAGCGATATAACTGATCTTGACAATAGTTCCGTCTGTATACTGACCTGGGATCTGCTCTCAGAATATCGGTTATGGCTTGCTTTGCCTCCTCTGGCGACGAGAGCATTTTTAGTTGATATATGCACGGGCCGAGAGACTGCTGAACTTCACCATGAAATAAAGGGGTAGAAGTTTCACCGACTTTTTCTTGTACAGTTTCGTTATCGTTTTCGCTTACAAAAGGGCTAGGAGCAGTAAACACTCTTTCTAAAACATCATCTTTGGAATTGTTAATCACCTCGGCGTCTTTCTCATCCGAAGAAATTTCATCAATATTACTACAATCCCTTTCAGTTGAACAAACTATACTGTCACTGCCGGTTTCATTCTTACAATTCCTCTTACAGGTAAAGCTCTTTAACAACTCTTCAGGCTTTGAAGTGCAATTACACCTCTGTAAGTACACTGGGCTATTGGCATCCTCAGCCAATTCATCAGATTGTGAGTCCTCCCCTTGTGACAGGTTACCATGGAAATGGTTGACTTGCGCTACGGCCTCAACAGAGAATTTAACATTCAGTTCCTTAACAGGGGGATTCCTTATCCATTCCGCAATATTTGTTGATGTTGCCTTAGATTCGAGGTTTTCTAGATTTGGTGTTTCATGCCATTGGTTTACTTCTTCATAAACAGAGTTCAGTGAAAGTTCATTCACTGTTTCTTGCATTTGTAAGACATCTTGGCTACTGGACAAAGTTACGTTACTACTTTCAGATTCCACTTTCCCCTTGCTGTCGACAGCTAATGGCTGATCGTATTCTGGGACATAAGGTTTGATATCGAGTACCGGAGTTCCATGTAGTAGATCTATAGCAGACAATAACAACGTGTTGCCAATGATGCCATCGAGCTTTGCCAATGTTAGTCCAATAGGGTTGGGCCTGTGCGGACTGCGAGATGCAAACACCCCTACCTTTCCGCCATCTAAACGAGGTGGTTTGACTTTTGCTTTGATGGCTTTGTTGGTGTTCTTGTGAAACAAAAAGATGACCCTAAAGTGTACGAAACAAAACATGTTACAACGTTTGGACTAAAAGCAAACCGCTGCACATTTATTGCAGTGACAGAAAAGGTGTAAGGAAACAAACCACCCAAAACGGTGCCCTAATTTCCTGCATTTCCAGTCAAGAGTCTTCTGCTGCCCCATAACAAGGAAGGAAAGAGTTGATGTACATGATAATAAGCAGGAACAGAGAAAAGTAAACACATTTTTATCAGAGGCACCCAAGGACCGAATGTTTCCTAATACAACAGAAGTGTCTCAAATGGTTCTCTCAATGCTTAAGAAGCCTTTTTGGTTCATTTGTAGCTGTCCTAAAAACTATTTATCTGTTCGGATGTGTTAAGGGAACTTTGATCCTCACCAAAGTTTTAAGTGGCTTTTTTGTTTCTCATCCGAATCAGTGGTGGGCAAAACACAGACCCCCAGTCCATGGACTGAGCACCCCTATTGACTACCCTAAAATGGATTACACCATGAAGTTTTGTGATTAGGGTTAGGAAACCGAGTGAATCACGTTTCAGGCCAGTTTTCCCAGTATGATGACCCTAAATGGAACCTGATTCACTCAGTATCCTAATTGTAATCACTAAACTTCAGCACCATAGTCCATTTTAGGTTAGTCCATACATAAGTAGTCAGTGGAGGTAGTCCATGGACTGGGGGTCAGTGTTCTGTCCACCACCCATCTGAATCTTGTCGAAAGTTCAGGGATATGAGTAGCCATACTTTCATTAGAAGATTCTAGGGGACTGAAACAAGTATTGTACTCTAAAAATTCAGAACCTTTTTTTCTGTAAATAATAATCGCAATATCTCAGTTGGTAATATAATTTTAAAAATGAAAAACACAATCTCAAAAAAACATAGTTGAATTAGTAGAAACCTCGCAATATCTTAGACAAATGGAATGGTTGTCCAGAAATATTTAGCCTTTCTACATGTAGGTCTTTACAAATTCCTAGGCAAATTTCTACTTGTTCCTGCAAACAATTATTTTGCAGAAAAAAGTCGTTAGGTACCCCTGTTCTGAGCATTATAAACTCACCACACATGTGAAAACTTCTCCAATCCTTCTAAAGAGTGTTCAGGGTTAGTAAATCCTTCCACAGTCACACACAACTTTGCCTTCGCTGATGGGCACACACTTGGTTGTCTGGGAATCCCATTTTTCTCCTTGAAGCATGATTCAGCAAAGCCGATTGGTTTCATATCTGAATGAAATACTCTTTGTTCTTGATTATGCCATATTTGGGGGTTCTTGCAAGCTTCATTTCTACAGCAGGTCCCTCCTGAATAAATGATTGAATTTTCCATTAGAAGGATAAACAACTGGAACAAAGATCCAGTCATCCAAAGATTTGATGAGACAAGGGCTAGTTTCAACCCCAACATTGTCTATTGACCGGCCACAATTTCAAGGCCTGAATGGTGTAACTGCCTAAATGTAAAACAACTTTGACTCCTTTTAGATCATTTTTTCAAAAAAAAAAATGGTGTTTACCCCAATTTTCCCACCCAGGAAAGCCATTCCTGTTACCTGAAAAACAAGACCAGTTAAAGGGTGCCTATGGCTAACTTGTGGATTAATGAATAATTATTAATTATTTTAGAAATGAAAAGCTTATAATTGACTTGTAATTCAAGTCCGCCAAAAAATGAGAATAAGTTTTTAAAAAAGAGAAACAAAAACAACTAAACAACGAAGAAAAAAGAAAGAGTTTCCCTTGAGCGGGTGTCGAACCACAGACCTTTAGCGTTAGAGAGCAACATGATATCTATTGCGCCATGAGAGCAAACAATACTCCCTCTAGTCAAATTAATCATATTTAACATTTTTTGCCCATGAAATTCTGCCGGTGGATGCTGTTTGAAGTTAGTAGAGCTTTATTTAGTACGAAGAATTGAAAGATGTATTCTACCAAAACAAGCCGGGTTTTGACAGTAAAAGCCGTGCTTTAACTCATTTCGTCGCATTTGAAGAGCATATGGCCGACAAGTGTCATGTAAAACCGCCTTGAAGTCCCTTGCTGACCGGTGTATGCAGACTGCAGACCGCAGACTGCAGACTGCATGAGGCAGCAAGACTGTAAATTGAATGAAACCAAAAATATCGTAATAAAGGTGGCGTCATCATCAACATTACCTTGTTCCGAAAAGTAAGGCCTAGAAGCGAAGTTTATATTTTTCACGCAAATTACACCGACCTCACTCCTAAAGGAGCTGTTGGCTGTTCTTTTCGTATTGAATTAGAGCAGAATAATGTCTGCCGATGTCGCAAACTTGCTCATGAATCCATAGCAACAGTCTAGCAATTTAGCCTGCACCACAGACGAAACTAAACTGTAAGTCTGTCTGTGAAACAGAGCCGGAATCCCTAATCCACGGGGGCCCCACCTGTGTACTAGGACTTGAGTATGAGCAATGATTTGCCTTCAAAATGCACTTTTGGTAATTCGTCGAGTCCAGATAGGATCTGTTCGTTTTCGATTATTTGGCATATCCCTTAAAATACTGCTAAGATGAAATACGTCATTTAAAAGGTGTTAAATGTCCTTGATCTATCCTACGAAGCGGCTCGCCATCTAAAAACCTTTTTATAAAGAAGACTACCATTTAGACAGGCATTAGTGGGCATTGCTACTTGTCATTATCAATTCACGATAATCAAAGAAGAATAAAGAATCAACGCAATTAGTGATATGCCGGGTGAGTTGATAAAGGGTCGGTGAAGAATAGCCAACAGCATTTTGGGAATGAGGCCAATGTAACTTTGCACAAAAATATCAACCTTGTTCACAAGGTTACTTTCTCACTTTCACACGATTCTATATTTTTGAAGACGTCACCTTTATTAGGAAGATTTTTGGTGTCATTTAATTTACAATCTGCAATCTGTGGTCTGCAGTCTGCGGTCTGCAGTCTGCGGTCTGCAGTCTGCGGTCTGCAGTCTGCGGTCTGCAGTCTGCAGTCTGCAGTCTGCAGTCTGCAAATGTCATACACCGCTTGCCGACGGCATTGTACCACTTGGTATTCGTTTACATGAGGAGAATCAATTACGATTCAGCAACAGTAAACATTCCCATTTTTATTGAACAAAGAAACATTTCATTTCACAATGATATTTCACTAAAAACCATGAGACTGGGAGTCTTGTCGGGAGAAAAGTTAAAAAATCTTGAGACTCATGGAAGAATCGTGAGCTTGGACCAACTTGGGATCTGAAGAGCAATTGCTGATCTTTTTGTCATGTTTATCCCCTGACAAGTCAAAAAGCTTCAAAAGTTCATAAACGTCTGTCTCAAAGTTGGCTATAGTGCTAATTTAAAACATTCAAAATCCACAAGAAGACAACTTATCGCCCCATGGAAGTATACAAAATCATAACATCAAAAGCTCTGGGCACAATGCACTTCTTGATCGCTGAACGGGAATGATCGATCTACGACAGTTGTCATTTTGATATCGGGCACTTTTGTGCAGAGCTGACTAATTACGAACGGTGTCTACACCCGAGTGATACATTTGCATATCGCAGTGCCCACAATAAGTTGTTCCTTACGCTACGTGTAATCCATGGGTTAAAAAAAGATGATCACCTCACAGTCTCACCATATTGATAAAAAAGGAAAATTAATCAAGCCACCTGGGTCGAAAAATTGACATATCCAGGCCAACGCCGTGAGATTCCCTCTCTGTCCTACTACTCTCCCTTGGTAGGGGTAGGCTGGATTTGGAAAATGTGGTCAACTTTGGAGAACCTCCAGGTATATAAATGCTCCATTTTTAATTCTGAAATTCCAGTGAGCAACCCCATCTGTTTCAAATGAGAGTTCTGCTAGAGTAACGTAGAAAGTCTAAGTACGATCATTCCCCATCTTCCCTAAGCTAGGCTTCCCTACAGGTCATGCCCCCATATAGGCCATGAAACTTTACCAAGGCTACTGTACTAACAACGACTTTGACAGCCACATTGAACTAATGAATTGGAATGGTGGACTTGTATTAGGGATAATGTCGCACACTTTATCATTAGCCTTGAATGAAGATATTATATTCATGATAATCTTATGTTTCATTATTAAATATGTTTATCAAAAATTTTACAGTGGGCAAAAAATCTTACAAAAAGCTGTTGGCTCTCTTGATAAACTGTCATAGGGAGTTATATAATGTTGTGTACATTGACCTCATCCCATGATACCAAGAACTCACTTGAAAGCCCCACCCCACTTTTACCCAAACAGTAATTGGTTGGAGCAACAACAGACTGCCGACCTAACACTGACTGGAGTCAGAAGGTCAGCATGAGAATGTCCAGATACCTGCCAACTCTCATGCCTGAGTCTCATATCATGCCTGCAGACTATCGACATTCAGTGATCCTACGCATCCAGGACAGTAGACCTTATTCACAACACCTGCCATCTTTGCTTGCGCTCAAGGACTGATGGGATAAAAGCAATGTCACATGGTTTCTCAGGGGGCAAACAAGTTATAAAATCTGCCAATACAAGAAATCACAGTCAAGTTTGTTTATTCTAGACAACAGAAAATGAACAACTATTTACCGGTATCTTAAAGACATTAATGACAAATTCTGGATAGGAGTGTTCATTGTTACTTTTTTGGATACAGTAATGACTGTAGGTGAGTAGATGTCCTCACAGCAAGCAAATATTTAACATAAAACTTTTTCCAAACTCAAACTGTACATTTTGCACATGGCTAAAATTGTTGAATCGTTTTGAGGGAGTAAACAAACTCAACCGTGATTTTCCACGTTGGCAAATTTTACCACTTTTTTGCCCACCTGAAAGATCACATCCCATCAGTCCAAAATGTGCGTGTGCAGTTGGTAAGTATCGTGAATATAAAGGTATTGGACAATTTGTACTTAATGTATGATTAATAACAAAAATTCAATAGCCCCTATGCATGATTACGTCAGACGAGTAAATTTCACCAACAAGCCTCGTTTGTGAACAAAATTTTTTGCATTTGCACTTTTTGTGCGTGGGTATTCTTTTCAACTCTACTGCCTTCGGAATTCATTTCTCTGAAACTTCGCTTATTTTTAATTTCAAAACGAGGCTTGGTGGTGAAATTTGCTTGTGTGACGTAAACATGCATAAGGGCTATTCAGTTTACCCTAAAATATTCCAAAAAGGCGCTAAACATCGGACAAAAAAAAAATTAACTTCTGTAGTGTCGGGTCTCAAGGGACTTAATGTACGATAATTAGATGCGGAATGAGCGTTAACATTCGAAGCAAAAAGGGACTTGATTTGCATACAGGACAGTGTAGAACGGACTAGTAGGAGGACTATTAACGGAACTAAGGGCGTATAATGTAACCGTTTATTGAGCTCCATTCGCCACTTCACATTGGCGACGAGGAGTTCCTCTATTTCTTGGAAAATGGTTTCGATACAAACCTGAATTGCGGACATGGATCCAACTTCGGTGGGTTCGCGCTTCAGAAAATACGTGGAAAGATTTAAAGTTTACGCACTGGCAATGAACATAAAGGATAAAGCAAGGAAAAGAGCTTTATTTTTACATTGTGCAGGACAAAAAACACAAGATATTTTTGACACCCTAGAAGACACCAGTGAGGATTTCGAAACCGCCGCTGAGAAACTCATGGAATATTTTGAACCCAAAAAACATCACCTATTCAACATATACCAGTTTCGGCAGTTAGCTCAAGAGAAAGAGGAGTCATACGATGACTTCGCTACTCGTCTGAAACTAGCAGCCGGTCCATGCGATTTTCCGACGGATTGGCGTCATGTTGAAATTCAACTGCAGTTAACAGAGAAAGGAAAATCGAGGCGGGTCAGACGACGGTTGCTTAGCAAACCTCATACCCTAACGGAAGCCCTGGATTTCGCAAGAGCCCAGGAAATGTCGGATAAGCAAGCGGAAAGAATTGAAATAGACCGACAAAGCCATGAAACTGACACCAATCCAGAGGAGAAGTTATATACGCTCGGACAATGGGAAATGACAAGCAATTACAGAAACTGATTAAGTGTGTCGAAGAGAAGAGTATAGGCCATAAAGACGCAGACTTGAGGAAGTAATCTAACGTTTTCAACGAACTGGCGGTAGTTGATGGGCTCGTTCTCCGCGGTGAACGCATTGTAGTGCCTCAGACACTCAGGGAAGCCATGGTTAAGATTGCTCACGAATGCCACCAAGGGATTGTTCGTACAAAGCAGTTACTCCGTCCCCATGTGTGGTTTCCTGGTATGGACACAATGGTCGAAAAACATGTAGGGAAATGCCTCGCTTGTCAATATACCACGCCCTGTCACACCAGAGAGCCTCTACAGATGACAGATTTGCCAAGGGGTCCGTGGAAAAAGGTCAGTGTAGATTTCGCGGGGCCGTTACGAAACAAAGACATGGCGTTGGTCTTTTGGGACCAGTATGCCAGGTATCCAGTCGTTGAGTTTACATCAAGTACTTCTGCTGATTACGTCATTCCCCTATTTACGCCGGTGTTAAACCCGTACGGGATCCCCGAAGAGATCAAATCGGATAATGGGCCCCCGTTTAATGGATCAAAGTTTGCGAACTTTGCTCAGGAACAAGGGTTCAGACACCGAAAGGTCACCCCTGGGTGGGCTGAGGCTAATGGTGACGTGGAGCGTTTCATGCAAACCCCCAGAAGAGTGCGATAATTTCTAAACTTGAAGAAAAAGCTATTCGGGAGGGAGTGCAAAGAACGGTTGGCAGCTATCGCGCCACACCCCACCCAGCGACAAAGGAAAGCCCTGACATGCTCATGTTCGGCAGAGAGCTACGGAGGAAGCTACCGGAAAGGATCGTACCTGCAGGAGAAATTCCATACGACCCAATCAGACAAAGAAACGCGGCTAAAAAGAAGCAAATGAAAGAGTACCCGGCAAGAGGCCGAACGCCCGGGAAAGCCTTATAGTGGTTGGAGACCAAGTTCTTTTGAAGCAGAGCAAAGCAGATGTTCTCACCCCAGCATTTGACCCCCGACCCTTCTCAGTAATAGGCGTGAAAGGAAGTATGATCACCGTGAAAAGGGGTAGGGAGATTAAATCCCGGAATTCATCCCATTGTAAGTTGCTGAAGCACGCGAGGGAGGATGAGTACGTAGCTGTAGATTTGGACCAAGAAGGTCTGGATACATCCAGTGAGGAAGAAACTGTAACAGGAGCCAGGGAAGATTTACGTTTGCAACCCGACAACCTCGGCGCATCCAGTGAGATGACAATTGGCGGTCCACGTAACGAGCCAGATGGTCGACGGACATCCCTGGGAGCGACGGAAAAGGAGGGACATCAACAGTAGCCAGACGATATTGCAGTAAGCGGGCCAAGAAGATAAGCGCGTGCAAGAACGTCTACTTGGAACACTATTTACAGAGACTTTGAGCCACACTAGAAAAAAAGGGGGAGATGTAGTGTCGGGTCTCAAGGGACCTAATGTACGATAATCAGGCGGAATGAACGTTAACATTCGAAGCAGAAAGGGACTTGATTTGCATACAGGACAGTGTAGAACAGACTAGTAGGAGGACTATTAACGGAACTAAGGGCGTATAATGTAACAGTTTATTGGAGCTCGATGCGCGACTTCACAACTTCGAACAGGTAAAACCTGTTTAAAAACAAGTCAGGGCTCTCACCCATTTGCTTATGATTATAACTGCTGCCTTAACATGTCTCCACTTATGTCCAGAAATGCATCTGCTTAACGTGAGCCCGCTGTAAATTTATGTTCTTTCAGTTTTTGTCGCGATTATTTCTACCCACTGCCTTTGTCAAAATTAATGTAGTGAACCAAACTCGTGTTGGATTCCTAGGGACCATATTCAGGCTCAGAGAGAGAAATAAAATTTCGTTGTTGCTTGCTTACATTCCCCATAAAACATGAAATTGGGCATTACTATGCTATAGTGGTGCAAAAACGGCAAAGAAATGTACAAAAAAGTGTGATGCACTTGCAAAGTTGTTGTTTTGCTTATTAAACCTTTTTTTTTTACGTTCTTGTTGCCGTTGAGTCATGTGTTTCTTGCAAAACAAGAGAAAGTGATGTCATTTGACATTTTGACATAAGCGTCACATGGGTGCACATACTCATGATCAATGGAAAAGCAAACAGTCTCTCACAGTGGTTTCTCTCTCTTCATAGCGTAGTGTTTTCATAGTTTTCAGCTGTATGACACCTTCAATTTGCTCATTAGCCCACATTCCATATTCCGCGGACACCCTCTATTAAGCGGACAGTAGCCGAAGTCCCCAAATTTATTTCCCTTATTTACTTTAAATGAAACCTTTATTAAGTGGACACCTCTATTAAACGGACGCGGACACCTAAAAAGTACCTAAAAAGGGCCATTTCTATTGTTGCCAACCTGTATTAAACGGACACTTGTAATTAAAATCCACCACCCAATATGCCAGACACTGGAAATGCGAAAGATTGCCTCGAATTGCCACCCACAAATTTTTCGATTTTTACATTAAAAAACGTGACTTGACGAACTTATTTGATTAGTTTCACAGTAAAGGATTGTTTTCTATTTCGTTTTGTTTGTATAGAGCTTGTTTCACTCATCTGATTTCTTCAAATTTGAGTTGCAATCCATGTTTATGGTACTATGATCAATTGGTTCACTTTGATAAAGAAATTAATGCAAACGTCTATCGTCATAGTCTCAGGGAGTATTATAAACGCTTCTACTGTTCATTTGAATGGCATTTGACACCTCATATGACGTTATATATCGAAACCTGTATTAGGTGGACACCCTGTATTAAGCAGACACTACAGCATTCCCCATTCACTGCATTAAAATTTGGCTTAACCACAGAATTAGAATACAAGGCAAATCTTCTAGGTATAGTGGGCGGCTCGGTTGTCCCGACTGACGAGCAACCAAGTCATTGAGCCACTAAACTATGAAACCTTGACTGAAGAACCACCAAGCCACCATTATACATACCTTTCTCATTCTTTAAGACACTAACCTCGACTGACGAGCTATCAAGCCAATGAAATTTGTTGATAATCACGGCAATCATGTAAAGCAGACACAATTTTTTACAGTTAATTAGTTAAAGTTTTAAGAGCGAATGCACAGAAAAATCGAGCAAAATCGGCAAATCGTGGCCACAGCTCAAAACCTAACTTACTCTCATTTTCAGTCTGTAATAAGGTTTTAATGAGTTTATAACACTGCTGAGGTTTAAATTTCAAAATGCGGCCGAGTTTGGGAATTATTTGAGATTTTCGATTTCAACGATCTGCGGGCCTAAAATTAGCCGCCGAACAAGGCAATATAGCCTAGCGACAGAAATGAGCTGACTTTCATAAACGAGCGAATACATTGCCAATCTTCCACTTAAATCTCAAAAAGCAGATATCTAACAATTTCTGAATGGCTTATTTTTAGATTTAGAGTATAAAATATCGACGAACCAGCAGAATTTTGAAACGTAATTTGCATAATGCTTATAAATACAACAATTTACCGCTAAAACCAAAATCGAATTTTCTATATGGGGGAATTCTCCAAATCACCCCAAATCCCGCTTACTAACTAATGAAATATAGTACTTCAACATTATCTGAAAGTTAGTCTGGTGTTCTTGCGAACGCTTGTAAAATAGATTGATTATTTTGAAGTTATTTTGCCCCAAACAACTGCTAATTATTGACCCCAGGGTCAATTGACACGTGCACGTCACCTTAGTTTTATGCATCGATTTGAGCTCGTTAAAAGGGAGAAACTAACAAGATTCTTTTAATATGTACCTGTTTTAATGAAATACACGCAATCCTCAAAGGAGAGGCCGTTCAATGGGTAATTTCTGTTCTTGAGATCTTGAAGATTGCAGCATGGCGTCTGCGAGTGGACCTGAGTCTAGGTCTGTTTTCCCGTGACTGCGAAATCAGAATAACATCAAGAAATAATTCTCCCTCGAATCTTCGTAAGTGAATCAGCTTTGCAATGCCTTAACTGAGATAAAAAGTGGGCCAAATAGCAAAACATTTCCAGCGTAATTTGGATCCTTTGTCGAACGCAGTGTATTGCCGAGCGAAAGGTCAGTAAACAAACGTGGGAAAGTACGTTACCTTTGATTGCGCGACCAGCCAGTAAACGATAGTCTCCAGCGAAAAATAGGATTCGCAAAAATCTTGCTGATGTATATTTAACAGTTTGTTACTATAAATTTACACCTGGTTTGTCTAAAACTTTAAACAATGCATATCTGTCAAAGAGTATAAGAATGTTTCAAAAGATCCACCCCTAAATAACTGTGGGCTAGTCCTTTTTCCCCATCACCGATGTGTACTTCCTTCCCACTGTCTTTTGCATGGGGCTTGTATGCCTTTTTAACTGTTATCGACACTTAAAACTGGCCGTTTAAGGCCTGGTTTAAGAACTTGACTGACTTAAAAAACCGTCGCGAACATGCGCTATTATTGTTGGACTTTGGAAGCTTAAAAGCCCAAAATGATGGTGCAATCTCGAGAAATTTGCCCGGGTCTAATAAAAAGACAGGGAACGGGTACTAAGAAAGGGACGGTCTCAATCTGGGCATGCTTGCCTTCTTTCGAAGGGGCAACCGTTAAGGCCAGGTGCCCCGCCCCCACCCGAGAGGATTGCATGGCATCCACCATTTCAGTCGCTTTTTCCACATCATGACCTTCAATTATCATGAATTATAATGCGGGCCTTGATCGTTGCCACCTTACCAGAAGTCTAATCTTCGCACTGTTAGACCATGAGAATCTCTATTATTATTCCATAAATGCACCATTGAATTTTCCGTGCTCAGCTTCCGGAAAACCGATACCCCGAAGCAAAAATAGCTTTACAACGACTCTATCCAGGCCAGAACTCCTGATATCAACAAATATACCACCCACCCCCCCCCCCCCCGGTCACTAAAGAGAGCAAACGTTCCCCGAAATATTCACTTGACCCACCCCATCCCTTCGTTAAGAAAAACTACGCGCTCAGTTCACTGGACAAAACGCGCTCGTGAATATACCAAACTATAGCCGAATATCCTACAAGCAATCTCAGTTTCAGCAGGCGTGGCCACGTTTCCAGTTGCTGTAGGATTAATTCGACTCCTGCAACAGACACTGTAAATTAAATAGCAGCCACAACGCCCTTCTTTGAGACCGTCAGGACGAGAAAGTTTATAAAAGACTTTACAGGTGCGCGCGGCGGATTTCTTTTCTTCCTTCCCTCCCATTGTAGCACTCAAATTCTGACCCTGGTATTTATTCTAGTAGTAATCAATCGTTCCTGAGCCGATAGGCACAAGGATACCGGTTTCCTGCAAAATATGCTGTGACATCCGTTTGCTCATCCCCTTTTCTGCCTTCGGCCGCTGATTAGGTTTGGTTCTGTGCTTTGAAATAACTTTAGGAACGAAACATGATACGTGAGGGGCGTGTCTGGCTAAGGGCAAGTGACTCTCGGTGGTGAAGACATATATTGAGCTTGTCAGTATTTCGTAACCTGTAGCACGTCGCGAAAATAGAACAAGCCAAAGAAAAATAAGACGCCTTTCTTTCCCCAGCCCCCGCAGGTTTTTTGCATTACTTTTTACTGCACAACTGATTCTACCTTTTCGAGCCGGAGCGAACATGGACGCCCTTAGGGTTAAGTTTCCACTTCATTTTCGGCACCTGACTAAACGCAAGCGCTGACTTGTGCGCCTATGCTTCGTTTGCACTGAAGTAGCAGTATATGACCACGACAGACTTGCTGCTATCCTTGGTTTGAAACCGCAATGGGCAAGAACAATTTCTTGAAAAGAGCAAACTATTTCCCCCTTAGCAGACATGGAGAAGAACTACTAGGACTTAAGCAATGCCATTGCTTAATTAAGTCCTACTAGACTTGAAAAGAGAAAGCATGATGCTTTCTCTTTTTAATGATTTACGGCTAAACAGTACAATTTCATGTAGCTTTTACGCAAAATTAAATACTTAGTTATTTGCAGATTTGCATTTAACAACAAATTACAGAAATTTAACTAAGTTTACATCTCATAGATAAGAATTGAACGAAAAAAACTTTTGGGGTAAAAAAGTAAAAAAATAATGTTTGATGGAAAATCACTTAATGGACATACAATAGCAGAGATATCATGCCTGTAATTTTCTGTTCAATGCACCTTATGACAAGTCTGACTAATCCACTGGTAACCCATGCCTTAAAACCGCCTTGAACCTTAAAATTTAATCCATTTGCCTTTCATGCGTAGTGCAAATATATCTTCTGAACACTCCGGGGTTAGGGGTAAAATCAGAAGAACAGAACATTCAGTTACTGTACCATTTTTAAAAGTGGGACAGTATGTTTGCTAATCATCTTAGTTAACCGCTTTTAAAATAGGACAAAAGGACACCTGGTCATACAGGAAAATGAATTTACTGTATCCCGAAAGCTTTGGTTTCACATGCACTTATTTTTCGCTGGAGACAATCTATAATTGCCTGGTCACGCAATCGGAGGTGAGTAACTAATTTTAATTAGTTACTCACCTGACTTTTAAAAAAGTCATTAATACCATCGCCGCTTAGCAAATACACTACGTGCTGCAAAGGATCCAAATTGTGCTAGAATGTTTTCCTATTCTGCCCACGTTTTATCTCAGGTAAGGCACTGCAAAGCTGATTCATTTACGAAGGTTCGAGAGAGAATTATTTCGTGATGTTATTCTGATTTCGCAGTCACGGGAAAACAGACCTAGACTCAGGTCCACTCGCAGACGCCATGGTACAATCTACAAGATCTCAAGAACAGAAATTACCCATTGAACGGCCTCTCCTTTTGAAGATTGCGTGTATTTCATTAAAACAGGTACATATTAAAAGAATCTTGTTAGTTTCTCCCTTTTAACGAGCTCAAATCGATGCATAAAACTAAGGTGACGTGCACGTGTCAATTGACCCTGGGGTCAATTAGCAGTTGTTTGGGGCAAAATAACTTCAAAATAATCAATCTATTTCACAAGCGTTCGCAAGAACACCAGACTAACTTTCAGATAATGTTGAAGTACTATATTTCATTAGTTAGTAAGCGGGATTTGGGGTGATTTGGAGAATTCCCCCATATAGAAAATTCGATTTTGGTTTTAGCGGTAAATTGTTGTATTTATAAGCATTATGCGAATTACGTTTCAAAATTCTGCTGGTTCGTCGATATTTTATACTCTAAATCTAACAAAGAAGCCATTCAGAAATTGTTAGATATCTGCTTTTTGAGATTTAAGTGGAAGATTGGCAATATATTCGCTCGTTTATGAAATTCAGCTCATTTCTGTCGCTAGGCTATATTGCCTTGTTCGGCGGTTAATTTTAGGCCCGCAGACCGTTGAAATCGAAAATCTCAAATAATTCCCAAACTCGGCCGCATTTTGAAAATTAAACCTCAGTAGTGTTATAAATTCATTAAAACCTTATTACAGACTTAAAATGAGGGTAGGTTAGGTTTTGAGCTGTGGCCACGGTTTGCTCGATTTTTCTGTGCATTCGCTCTTAATTAGTTAAGTAGGTTACAGTTATTTAGTAGTTCACCTGGCCTAATGATTTCTTAACCATGGATAAATAAAGTTATTGTTGTTTTGTTGTTGTTGAGCCACAAAAACACATACCTTTACTTGCTCTTTAAATTTTATACTTTTATGTCTTATATGTCTTATATCTTTCTTGTTCTTTAAACACTTGTCATGACTAGAGAGCCACTGAGCCACTTTTGTTTAAGCCCTTTACAATATGGCTATGTTCTGTAGTTGCTTCTAAAATTCTAACATGACTCCGAGGCTTTCTGGTTATTTTTCTATATTTGATTTTCTTTGCGCTCAAGTCTCTTCGGGGATTTGCGAGACAATAAAGTTGTAAAAAATTGCAATTTTATCCCTAAAGTCTCTGAGATACGTTAGAGTTTTAATATATCGAGCATGGGCTAATCTATATTGTAAGGTAGGGACAAAAGGTCCGTCCCAAGGGAAATTAAAGACAATATGCCTATGCAAAGTTTTAGTCTCACCTTTTTCGATCAATTCTTTAACTTCCTTAAACTTTTGAATAAACATCTTTTTCATGGAATTTAAATCACGTCGTAGATTATTTAGTTCTCTTCTTGCCACTTCAACACTTCTCGCCAATGAAATCGTCGATTGGTCCGCCATCTTTGTTACCTGTTAGGTACTTCATATATGGCAACAGTCACTCAAGCTGACACAATTTCGGTACATTAGAAATACCATATATGAAGTACTTACTGGGCGGGTATCGCTGGCTATCGCTGGCTCAGATCAGCTAAGCATTTTTCCAAAATGGCCGCCAATTTGTTAGAAAAGCGTGTGGCAAGCAAACTGCTCTTTATCCGCCATACAACTCGTCTTATTCGGAGAAAATTTTGCGCAGTTGCTGTGCAAGAAGAAAAAGAAGGTCATCAGACAGGAATTCCGTTGATCATAGCTCCACACGTGATAAGAAGGGCGTTCATAGTGCATCCTTCAACTAAAGAAGTCAACGCAAGTTTGAAGTACCAATGGTTTACGAAAACAAAATTATATGAGGGTCTGCCTTCTTCCCTCTCAGATCTAGACAGGTACTTCTCGGTTGAAGAATATGAAGTCGTAAAAGAGCCATTCAGGAATTCAGTATTGCAGAATTATGGATTCCGCAAAGAAGCTACTAATGATCGCAAAAACGAACGCAGTCAGGAGCTTCTTAAACTTGGTGTTTTGCAAGATTTGTTGAGATTTGGCTGGTCATTTGCTGATCGTTACCCTCACTTGAATGACTGCTTCCTCGACTTTGAACCCAAAATAAAGATTCACTGGGTTAGGCATCATAACTTTTACCAGTTGGAGCATAAAAGACCAAAACCAGCTTATATAATCCGAGCAAAGGAACCGGCAGCTTTATTTGAACCAGGTATGATAGTTTATTGTACTTCTTTAAGTATCACTATTATTGCTTTCCTGCCTATCCCTCTTAAACCCTTCTCCAACACGCTGAGGCTCATCCGTTTTCTAACTACACTTGTTTTTCTTCCCTGGAAATCACCGGTTATTTTGCCTATGCATGATTTTGCTAACGACCCATTCACCATGCATCATGCACCCATGCATCAGTCAATTCGAGCTGTGCCTCTGGCTCACCAAAGCCAGAGGCACAGCCCCCCTCCACCCCCAATCCAGCTAATCCCAGGGCATTACCATTTTAGCTGCACAGCTAAATGAAATGAACTCTACACATGATCCTTGTTCTTTTAGCCGTGATAAGAAAAAGTCTGATACACATTTGCATAGCTCTTTCTCTAAACCATTGATCAGGAGAGAACGGAAGTTAACTGTAAGCCCAAGTCAATGGAAGTTAACTGTAAGCTCAGTCAATCGAAGCATAGCGATGCCCCTTCCCAGCATCTGCCAGTCACTTGTGATCTTCTCTTTAAGTCAGTTATCAGGAGGTCAGGAGGAGCAAAAGGAAAAGCAATTGTGAGATAAAACACTCATCCCCACTGACTGATAGATGGAAACAAGCAAATATGTAATTGCCTACTGCGAAAAAAGAATTCTTACAGTGCCCCAAAACATATTGAACCTGTGACTTCCCAAGTGATATGCCAATCCTCCAATCACTCATCTATAGGAGACTTACTATGAACAAGCCGTACAACTGACTTCAGATTTAGTACATGGTCTGCCACACTGTACGCTCCTTATTGATGGCTGTGGCATTTCTTTTTCTCCCTGAGTTGCATTGATGTGAGAGAATTCTTCTTTAAATTATTCCTTATCCAACTTACTTGCTTGAAAAGGTTTGATATCAAGTTTTGTTTTATTATCTCTTTACTAACAGATATTGAAAGAACATCTCTGGAGGACCTGCCTGGACCCTTTGATAACTATAGTCTTGGTGTGTACCGTCATCCCATTGTTCATCTTCAGAACAACCCAGGGTTCCAGAACACTGTCTTGAACAAGTACCCTTACAATCACATGTTGTTTTTGACAAACACTTTTAACTTGACATATGAACAGCAACAAGCTTTTGGAATAATGAGTATGTTCAGCTCACTGGTTTCCTTGGCGATGAATGATGGCGTCCGGATGGGTCAACACCTGGAGAAACCACTAGTCACAAAGTGTGCCATTACTGATGGCATTCAGTTCACATTCATGTGCTATCAATTGAACACACTCTCCTTTCAAGAGGATACTGGAATCAAAAACTGTGCGTGGTCTTCTCCAAGCATGACACTTTTTACTAAGCAGGAGAAAACAGCTGCTCGAGTGTGGTCTGTTTTATATGAGAGTCTTGGAAGGACTGATGAAGTTGCTGGATTTAATGATGAATGTTTCAAGACATTCCTGGCATTCCTCTGCCAAAATTAACCCAAACTAAGTAAACTTTGAACTGGATCATTGCAGTCAAAAATGTTCACTAAAATACCACAGTCCCGACACTGCCAGTAAATTATCAGAACTAACTTGTGGTGAATTTTCTATAGTAAAACCCTGTTGACTTAAATAGCATGTTTACAGGAAAAAATAAAATACTGTTATTCTAATTTTTGTACTTTCCTTTTGGTTATTTTTGGCCCAATTTTCATTGAAACCACAGTCTCAGTCAAAATTTTTGGGACACTTGACTGTCTTCTCACTCCTCATCGTTGGTGTGCAAGATTTGGTAACTAAAGTTAACTGCAATAAAAAACATTGTGAGGGAGAGAAGACAGGGCAAAAAGGAAAAAAAAACTGCTTTTTGTTTGAGAGTATAAGTTTCTGGAGCTTTCTGATGTGCTGAAATTTTTTTTCATAGCACTGTAATTCAAGTACATAAAAGCTATTGTTTTATAGAGTGCCTTATAACTTTTCATTTCTTATTTTTCAACAGAGGATATTACTACAAAAACTTACTGGTCACAAGATTTCTTTAACATATACATCAACCCAGTTCCTGTTACTTTTCTTGAGTTCAAGTTAGTGAGGTGCGACTATTTCAAGTCCTACTACCAAACCTGGTGATAAAAGAGCCTTACATGTGTTAGTGACAATAAAAGGCAACATGTTTTCTAGTTTCCTGAAATTCAGTTATACGCAAAACTCAGCTTTAAGAACCTGGTTTTTGACCTTCAGGTTGACCAAAAAAATTTATTTCTACACTACAAGAACCTGGTGGACCAAAAAATACATGAAAATCATTTTGTTGCTCATAAAGAACCCTCCCTCCCGCTCCCCAAAAACATTAGGGAGTGTAGACCAGGGCGTGCTTTTTAGACATTAATACTAGAAGTTTCTTACACATTAGGTAGGGACCACACTCACATGAGAAAATAGGAATCAAACACATTATTGAACAACTTGCAGAACCTTGGTTCTTAGTAGGATGGCATGTATAATTTCCAGGTTTAACCTAGCCTGGATTTCTGCCATCTCCTCAAGTCGCAAATTAATGATTTGTGTGGATGGTCAAAAGTCAACCAAGGAAAATGTATATTCTCACAGGTGGGCTCTGCTTTCCTGAGTCCAGTTGTTGCATTGCACCACAGAAAAAAATGATAGAAAGAAAAATGTGCTTTGCAGCCAACATGTTAATTGCAATAAGTTCTCAAATACAGGCAAACCCCACTATAGGGACAGCCACTTAGAAATACAGACACCTTGTTCAGGGTTGTCAAAAGTGTCCGGCTGCCAGCGAAAATCACCGCCTACTTGGCTAGTATCAGCTGGCTACTCCTCTTGGCATTTCTTTACGGATGGCGTTTTTTAAATGAAATATCCCTGGACTGGCCGGTTGCTTTGACAACTGAGCTGTCTACTTCAAAACTTTCTGACAAGCCTGCTCATTATTATGGACAGTTTTCTTCATCCCTGGGAAAAGCCCTTACACTTTCCCTAAATTCAACACGCTAAATACAAACAGCCATTAATGCAGACAATGGATGCTCATTTCTTGAGGTGTACAGATCAAGACAAGGCAATGTTGGAGATGTCTCTATTACTGTAAGCTAATAATATTAACTTCTGTAAGCAGATGATTGACTGTATCATGAAAAATAAGATCTTTATTTTTATTTCATAATAGTTAAGATATTAGATACACTGTTATGTGTCACCTACTCAGAGCCTAATTTTACAGCATTACTTCTTGAGTACACAAAACATTCTTAAATGAACAGATAACTAAACTTTGTGTCACAGAATGCTCAATCCTTAACAAACTCCACGGCATTGCAAAATCACCCATACAGTCATTCAGGAGGTGCAAACTCACAAGTTATTATATACATTAGTTAATGTTAATTTTCTCTCACAAAGGAAGTTTATCTTTTAGTGGGAGACATAAGAGCTTGCAGGTCTACATGGAGCATCACTGTCAATCGACTCATCCCAGAAGAAAGACTGTCTGTGTCGACGCAGAACTGATATAGCTATAGTCTCCAGGGTGGAAGGTTCTACACCAAGATCTTCCAAACCAGGTAATCCTGGTGTAACCTTATCAGACATGAATTCCTGCCAAGGAAACAAACTTGTCATCAAGGAGATATGTCAACTTGCACAATGTAAACTTACTCAAGGAAGACAGCTTTCAAAGGAGGCAGGGGGCTCAATAACTTTTTCCACAAGCTAGTATATAAATATTATAGGCAGCATTGACTAGGAAAGGGGATATCAGTTCCATTTTCCTTAAAATTAATTAATTTACTGATGTATCTCTCTGCTTTTAGGGTGGATCCTCTTTAAGAGTGATGCTGCTAAAAGACAATGCCAATTTTTCACAGTTGGCTGGCTCCAAAGATAGCAAACCTTAACTGTTTCCTGGCTAATTATTATACTATAAGTTCTTACCCTGTACAGCATGTCTCTTGTCAGGCGAGGACTCCAGATGTTATACTCCAAAACCCAGGCAATCAAACTGCAAAACAAAATATATAGTCACTTAATCAAAGGTTTGTAACCCTTTTTGGGGGTGAGGTGTAGGTTTTCAAATAAAACAATACATTCATGACTCAATCATTCTATTTTAAATAATTTTTACACGGTAGCTATAAATGCAAAATTCCATTCTTATTAAATAAAAGAAAAAATTTCAAGACAGTTATCAAAGCATTAATTTGCTGGAAGCAAATATTATTCAAACACCCTACTCTAGGGTTTGTACTCAACTTTATTTTAACAAGCAGTAACTTCACAGACTTAAAACTGCAAAAAAATTTGTGGAGTTTCTTTTAACAAAAACTTTATTTTCAGAATCTGAAACAACTAATAATATTTTCTAGAACTTGCAAGCCAAATGCCAGAAAAATATTCCAGGACTTTAAAGACCCTGCATAACTTGTAACTCCAGATATCTACAGTGTACTAAATTATCTACAATTGCCTTTTACCCTTGGAAATAGGTTCTATCATGAAGAGACGAGTATGGATTAAAGTAGGGATTATTTTTTTGTTTGCTCCTTAGTACATACACAGTCAATGAAAAAATAACTGCCTCTTACTTGTAAATATTTCTTGGCATAGTGTAGTGTGGCAATTCTCTCCTCATCAAACGGTAGATGTAATCCAAAATATCAAACAAATAATACTCTTCTGGGCTGAAATTGATTATGGAGAGTAATAACTGTGCAAGGTGTGTTTACTTAGGAGTTAACAAAGCCAAGATGGGGATAGCATGACACGTCATAAATAACGTTACCTCTGTTTGCCAAAAACAAAGAAAAATGCATAATATTTCTCATAAAAGTGTGCAGTGTGAAAAAAAGCCCCCACCTCCCCCCCCCCCAAAAAAAAAACACACACACAGACACACACCACTACGCCCACTACTTGCTCTGCCATCCCATCATGGGCTCCAATCTTATCAGAGTTTTTATTTAAATGCTGGGTTTACAGCTGCAGCGACTTAGACTTTATTCAGTGTGTAATCTATTGTTGAACTATATCTTAGATGGTAGTGACCAGCTCTAGTTGTGATTGCTACAACAGTTTTGCTGGTATGTATTTGAATCCCATTCCTTTTGCTTGCAGTTGGCAACATCTTGAAGTATTTTAGTTGGACATGTACAGGGAGGAGGGAATTAAACCTTTTCTGGAAAAGTACCACAGGCAAAAATCTACAGTTTGGATTTACTAGAATGAAATCATCAAAACCAAACAGTCGCATTTAGAGCATAACAACATCCTCGTAGACAAGTATACAATCGTCTTTTTATTTTTACCTTACAAGGAAAGCTAAAGGGAAGATAATTCATTGACTCATTCAGGAAGTACACAATGACAGTTGTTGCAATACTTAGGTGTTCACAAATAATATTGGTAGTAACAGTAATATTAGTAACAATGAAATTACCCAACAAGTTCAAATGTCTGTCCAATGCTGTCATCTTCATGAATGGCATTAACTATTGCCTGGGCTACATCAGCAATCTGGAAAATGAAGTAAGTAAAAAACACACCATAACTAAACAGACAATTCAAGGAAGCACAGAGTTAGCATCTGGTTTTTGTCAGATTAGAAAAGACATTGATAATAAAACTTTCAAAACACAGAACAGAATGGTTGATAAGCAAGTAAGACACATCCACTCTGAAGCAGTGGCCTTGTTAACATTTAAAACAAACAGTCTTTTATCAAAAATACAGTTGAGTATTAAATCAAAGTAGTTCTTACATAGACAGGAACTTTAGTTGTTTTCAGTCCACCATCAATCAGAGGAATACCAAGTGGAAGTTTTCTGAGATCTGAATAAAAAAATTAATAAGGAAAACAGTCTGTTTCCACGAAAAAGATTCTCCAGAGGCCACTATTATTTTTAATTACACTGATTAACCAGAGTTTCAGATATTTGACAGTGGGCTTTATATTATAAGCAACAATGGTGGCATAGGCAATGAGATTGTCATAAAGTGTTTACAACTTGCAATGACTCGAAGGGGGGAACTTGGAAAAAAATTATGCAATCACAACATTTCTTGAAAACAAAAGATTCTCAACTTTTTTGCAAACACACCAATAACATTATTAAATTTGAGGGTTGTTTCCTGAGAGGTCACATAAGTTTAAACAGTTTTAAAGTTTCCAGCAGTTCAAGAGTTGCATAGTTGAACCTTGAACTTTATTGGTCCGTTTGCAAAAACAAACTTGAGAATATTTTGTTTTCTTACACTTACTTGTAACAAAAGATATGTATTTTTATCTTTTGGTGAATAGAGACTTTATTATTACTTTATTATTATTATTATAATTCTAAAGTGTTGTGGTTGGATAATCTTCTTCCAAGTACCCCGGTTCCAGAAGTCACACTGTAACATGTATTCCATAAAATTTCCTGCGGGAAATTCATATATTAGTAGTAGTGCAGTGATGGCAAAAAAATGTACCATTGTGCATGGTGCAATGTGCATTTTCATTGCTTAATTTAAAACCACAGAAATACCTTTTTTGTCTCTATACAAATTCGGTTTCTTAGGGCATTTCCTTGGTGTTGAGGATAAAAGCTTAACAACAATTTCCAAAACATCACAAAACACCCTACATTCATTAATTTTACCCTTTACCCAGCTGCCCCTGTAGAAGGTAAATTAACTTTTAAGCAAGTTGTTACTTTTTAAAGGTAAAGAAAAGGTATATTCAGCTTTATGCGCAGCTTACATGCATAGTAGTTTAAGAAGTGATCCTCATGACCAAAACATGTAGCTGGTCGCAGTATGGTAGCATCTGGAAACTCCTCTCGTACGGCGGCCTCTCCACGAGCCTGACACAAGAACAAAACAGAGTAAACACATTGTACAGTCACACCTCTTTGATTAACAGACACCACAGGGACATTATTAACCAAGTGTCTACATTACAGAGGCATCTGTATTATGGAGGTAGAGATTGTAAGAAGTTCGATATCTTCTGGATCAAGAGAACTGTCCATAGGTTTTCATTACTGTACCAATTTAGAGGTTGTTACTTAGCTAGGAGGGTAAACTGCCAATAACTTCCCACAAGTATTGGTCAAGAATCACAGAAGAAACAAATCAATATTTTTACAACCAAATTCCAGAAAAATAACGACAGTGTTAAAAAAGACAAAATTCTGAAAAATAAAATCAATACAGAAACATTTTAGCATAATTATACAGTGGTCTAATGTGTAGTTCCAGAAAATATCCAGACCCCCACCACGGAGGGAATTTCACTTAGAACCCCCCCACCTCCCTGGATTTTCCATTTTTGCAGGGAACTGATGACCCCCCACCCCTTCGGAATTTCCACAAATGTGACAAAGACCCCCCAACCCCTCTGGAAAAGTTCATTTTCACGAAGAAAGACTATTAAAGTAGAAGAATGAGGCAACTTATGGTTAGTATCCAACTGTTTCCATCAGAAGCTTGTATGCTTCTGTATCCATTTATTTGAGTGATCTCGCAACATTAAAACACACTACACCACCACAAAGTAACCTGATCTGTAATTTTTGCTCATCTCTTACTTTAAATGAAACAGAGAAAGTTAACAAGTCGGTTATATTTGTGAATTCACCTTAATCAAGGCAAGCTTCGATTTGCTATTCGTCTCATGGGCGTAATGTTGATAGAATTAACGCCATTTCGTGCGGGAATGCAGAACAAGTCAAACTTACGACCACAAAATTAATGCAAAACAAAGAGGAGAATAAAAACTCTGAATTCTGAAATGATAACAATGAATACCCCCTGCATCTTGAAGATACTTGAAGGGAAACCAAGTTCAATTTACTGTTTTTCGATCGACTGATGCGACGTGATGCGCGATCGCCGTAATAAATGTTTGGTGAAATCGACACCATTTCAGCGAGAATTCGATCAAGAACATGCCACACGTTCAACCACAAAATTAAGAGAAAATGAAAAGGAGAATAAAAACTCTTCATTCTAAAAAGGTTACAATGTATAGCTTGTGCTTCGTGAGGCAAAATTGCCACTCTTCTGATCTATCGATCGACTGACGCAACGTGTTGTGTTGCGTGATGTGTTGCATGCGTTGATGTTTTGGGGAAGACTGGTAACGAGTAATGGCGGCCGAATATACGAGCATGCGATAAAACGAGTTGTAGTCGATCTAATTCCTTTGAAATTACACCCAAAACGCTTTTGGAAGAAAGGAAACCTGGTTAAGTTTAAAAGGAACAATCTTAAGTGATATATTTCAAGTTATTTATGTCCTAAAAATGATCTACCAGGTCGGTAAGAAACAATGTTCGATCTCAGGTCGAAAACAAGATGATATTGCCCCCCTGGAAAGTGATTTTATGGTCCAACCCCCCTCCCTTCTGGAATTTCCTGGGCCTCTGACCCCCCCACCCCCCTGGAATTTCCAATTCCCTCCGTGGTGGGGGTCTGGATATTTTCTGGAACCACACAATCCTTCGGCCATGGCCAGCGAGATGTAGCAAAAAAACACATTTTTTTTCAACATTCACTCTTATTTGGACTGGTTTTTGGCAAATTTTCTTGGGAAATGGCAAAAAATGAGTTTTGCAACAATAAGGGCAAATTTGCAATTAAATAGCTTTTTTGCTTGTGGCACATGCACATATGAAGCCAAAATTTGTATTGTCTTGTTTTGTTTTTCTTTTTTTTTGCGAATCTATAATAATTTCGATCTTTCTTTCTCACTCTCTTTTTACCCTTTGCTTTTATGAGGTTTTGTTGCCCACTTTATTGCCTTTTTTGCATGGACTTGTGGCTGGCAAACATTTTAGATATATAGGGAAGGGACAAATTCAATCTACAAAAAGTTTTTTACGTAAATAGAGAAATCAGCTAGTCGATTTTTCCCCAAGATGCTACTTGGTATTTTTGAGTAACTCTGTCAAGATTGGTCACAATTTCCAAAATGAGGAATCAGTGGAAAGATCTACATTGTTTCTTTGCTGACATTGCCGCTTACCAAGTTAAAAGCTTAAACTAGAAGCTCTCACGCTTTCACTTTAAGGTATTAAGCTATTTTCCTTCCAAGGAAGGAAAACATGCATCATTCTATACCGACCAAAAACTACCAAAGTGGTCATCAAAGGGTTAACTGAAGATGCAAATTGTATAACATTTAAGAGCGGATGTCAGTAAATATCGACCAGATGTCTACAAAAGTGAAAAATCGAAAATTCTCAAAAAAATTCACAAAGTAGCACTAGGTAAGCTATTAACATAAATGTAATTTTTACTTCGATCCGATAGTTATTTTCCACATACGGGGGGGGGGGGGGGGGGGGGGGGCAGGGGGGGGTTATTGGTTTCGCGGCTCTCGGACCAGGTTTTCCAGGCCCGAGACCATGTGTCACAAAAAAATCGTTTTAAAATTCAAATCCATTGTAATGTGGACAACAATAACCTATTCAGAAGAGTGCATAATTACACACATTTTAAGTGGTGATTTACTCAGTTTGAACGAAAATGTAATATTTTGGAGATTTTTCATTATTTTCAATATTTTGAACGTTTTTGTTCAATGAAAAAATGGCAAATTTCAAAGCCCCAAATCGTCAACTGGTACCTCAATTTCAGTAATGAGTCTTATACCACGTTAAAGAGCGTTATCTCTTCTTTCAAAATCTGTTTTCAAAACTATGGGCAACTGAAAAGAAAATTTTTGAGGCCAAAACATACAAGTAGTACTTTTCTGAAATTTGAGCTTTCAAGACTTGCGGGCTGATGCTAAAAACTCGGAAAAATACAATAAGAAATCAGTTTGAGTAACAGTGGTTTCATGTTATCAGCTTTCAGAAACCAAGACGTGTTTATACAGCGATCTGATATAAATTAATGCCGTTTGCTATCAAGAAAAGCAGATTTCAGCTGTCAACTCCTGCCAAGTGCACCAGTCCCGTGAAGTTGTCAAAGGGAGGGCAAAGCACTAATATTAAAAAGTCTTAAAATTCAAAACGTTTTACGTCCATGAAATCAGATTTTAGCATACAAAACAATGTTGTGAATGTCTGTTGTTTGTACCTTAGCATGGTGTTTTCATATATTGGAAATGTCAAGTATCCACACGGCAGAACATACCAAACAACAACGTTTTAAATCAAGCGCTGAAAGATTGTAACCGGCAAAGATTGCGTTACATTTCACAGAACGACCGCTTATCACTGTTGTCACTCCTTTTTTCGTTGGAAGCTATGAGGAGTTTTCATTCTGTCATGAGTGATTCTTGATCAGCGCTTCCTTGAAAGTACGACCCCGGACAGATGATAACTGAGGACGTTTCGTCAAGACTGCTGTTGTTCAGTTTCAGGCTTTAGCAGGTGCGTAGTAAGGATTTTTCCGCAGGTACGCCCAACTTTTTCTACATCATCTTCCCCCCTTCCCCACCCCCCCCCCCCCCCCCACCCCAACTCTCAACACTTTTTTAAGGTGCCTTTATTAAAGGTGGGGTTAACAGTTGTAAGCAAAAGCATTTTTGCTGTTTATGAAATGACAGAACATCTAAAATTCTTTAATTCTGTCGGCTTGGTTTGTTCATAATTGACGTCAATCGTGTATCATTAATTCAGCTATTAAAAATCAAGCTTATAGTACCTCTGACTTTAGTTTACAAATGACTCTTTTTACCCCTTTTTGTCACATTTTTCACATTTCACATTTTTGACCGACAAAAGCTCCACACATTGACGTAATTGTGCCCTACTTTGAATACAGGTCGTGGAGAAAACAACGCGCTCACGCTTTACATTATCAAGCTTGCTATATAATTATATCATTCAAGATTCGGTTCTCCAATAATTGGAGTTACGTGCGTACCCGAAAACGTTTAGGAGAAAAAATAGAAATAAACATAACTAAAAATATCGGTTTCCAGAGAAGCGAGGACATTAATTATTAATGTCCTCGCTTCTCTGGAAACCGATATTTTTAGTTATGTTTATTTCTATTTTTTCTCCTCAACGTTTTCGGGTACGCACGTGCGAACCGTGCGTACAAGTAGCTATGCCCCTGTTTAGTCTCCTTAGCCCTGAGCGTTGCCCTCTTGCGGTTTTCGCAGGAGTTCAGGATGTGGTGCACCCAGTATTTCACGTCTCTATTAAATGACAGGCAGCACTTCTTGTTTACCATTTCGTTATCACAGAACTTAGAATCTTAGCCTTTCATTTAATTTTGATCAAATTTTTATCATTTAGTTACTCAGTATACGTTCGATCCTGTTCTTGTAAACTTATACTTTCATACTTTAATACCTATCTTAATTTTTTCTTCGTTTAGTGTCGCCCAACAGACCCAGTCTTTTGGCATTTTTCAAAAAAGCAAGAAAAAGAAACGACAAGGACTTAAATTAATTCTTTTAATCTAAAAAATGAGCATTATAACAGCATTTCCAGGCACAAAACGTTCGGTGGTGTATCCTTTTTGCTTTTTACCCTTTTTGGACCTTTTTTTAAGAAATTGACCATCACATTTTCCACCATATTGAGTTTGTGTTGATTTGGTGACCATGTCTTGTTGTTTTCTGGCTCCACGGCAATGATGCTGGTGTTTCAGGCCTCCTGTTCTCAGATTTCTTGTGAGTTTTTTTCTTTCACCCCACCGACCGACCCACCCAAAACCAGGAAACCTACTTGACGCTAAACGAGCGAAAAGGGGATGACCTAAGCCTTATGGTTTCTTTTTGGGCTTCCTCACCACATTGCTTCTACGTATTTCTGTATACTTGTCTTTTGCTTTGTTTTGTTCTTTTTTGTCGGTAAAATAAACTGGAACTGTACAAAGACCCTCAATATTCCCTTTGGAGGTTCTCGAACGCGCATTAAAAAAATGAAAAACGCGATGATTTAATGACCGCAAGGGAAATGGGGTGGTGTTAGGGCTCGTTACTGCGCTCCGGTTCACTCGTGCGCTGTCAAATGGTCCCGATAAACAAAATGAAAAATGACTGCGGACAGACTATTCACGTCTAATCATCAAGCATCTTTTAAGATGGGACTTGTCGCCTCTCCCTGTTCATGGAGTTGATTCAAGGTGTTGACGTCAATTTCGTGATGCCCTGCATGTTGCCAAGACATGTTTCAAAAGGGCCTTTCCACAGCTACGGAGTCCGCCGTCACCTTGTCAACTGTGCGAGAAATGATGTACTTCACAAAAACAAAGAGAAGTTATTTTCGGTTTGCCCCACCCCCTACCCCCGAAAAGTCCCTGACAGGACCGCTTCAAAGTACTCCCCACACCTGGGCCCAAATGGCTGAACTTGTTCCTGTGGTTGCGCGAGGGATAGTGGCAGGTCTAATTAATTGCACCCTGCATCAATGACAGTTTAGCTCAATCAGAAGCCCCTTTTCCCTGGCTAGGTCAAGGTGTGTGCACCTCCTTTAAGCTGTTTTTTTTTTTTTTGGGTTCCTATTGAAATTTTTGATCGTGAGGAAATTCACAACGACAGGAGCAGGTTATGGGCTTTTTTCCTACCCCTAATCCTACATCACGGGAAATTGGGAAATCCCTCAGGTTAGGCAAGAATTCGATAATCCTTCCATAATCATCCATTTTTTCACCGCGTGAATTGGGTGTTTTTTAGCTTATTTTGAGGAAATACTTTTTGCTTCAAATCCAGGGTGGGCTTTTAAACACATTTTTTAAGCCAAAATTAATAATGGTTTTTGCGTCAATCTACTTACCCAAACTTTTCACATAAAAAACGACAAATACCCGAGATCTCTTCACTCTACACAAGTTAGCGAAGAAAGTTGTCCTTGACCGTTAAAACTGATGACATCACAAAGGGTAGAAAGGACATGGATCCGCACGGGCGGTTACGGGCGGTTCAGGGGCGAATGGTTAAAACGATTTTTTTGTGACACATGGTCTCGGGCCTGGAAAACCTGGTCCGAGAGCCGCGAAACCAATAACCCCCCGTACATGGAAAATAACTATCAGATGGAAGTAAAAATTACATTTATGTAAATAGCTTACCTAGTGCTACTTTGTGAATTTTTTTGAGAATTTTCGATTTTTCACTTTTGTAGACCTCTGGTCGATATTTACTGACATCCGCTCTTAAAAGAAGTCATTGAACGTTAAGTGCTCAAATCATTATGAGTCAATCTACTATTTTTTGACTGTTTAGGAAGTAGTTTCACCTTGGACTGTAGGAATTTTGATGGGCTGTCTTCACTGGCATTGAGTGCTGAGACATGGATCAATCGTTTGACTCCAGCTTCTTTTGCAGCTTTAGCTATAACTCTTGCTCCTGTGTTGTGCACATCATAAAAAGAAAAGTTCCTGTAGAGATACAGTATTTATATTCAATTAAACGCCGCCCTCGAATAAACGCCACCCTCACTCAAACACCACAGATGGAAGCAAAATAACCATTGAACTCCCCCCTCGAATAAATGCAGCAACTAATCGCAAGAATGCAGCGTTTACTCGACGATAATAAGATAAACTTTGGTATAACTTAGTAATTTACACCATCCAGACATTTACGACTCTATCTCAGCAAAATAAGAGAGACACTGGAACCTTTAAATTACATAATATTTACAAACGATTTACAACAACTGTTGTCAGTCATTTTAAGAAAGTGATTTCGAAATTAACACCACTCTCGAATAAATGCCGCCCTTGAATAAACACCGCACTGGAAACACTAAAAACTTAATAAGCCTCGCGGTGTTTAATCGAATAAATACGGTATAGCATTATTTATCCTTTACCCTCTAGTAAATTTATGGTGTGAAATAAATTCCAATCAACACTGATTTTAATCATGTAACAGGCATTTTGATATTCTTTGTAGAAATAGAGCATCATCATCATCGTCAACATCACAATTATTTTAGTATTACTGCATACCTTGTTTCATATTGTCTACCAATCAAGTTAATGACACAGTTTGAATGTGTCAACATTTTAGCCACAGATTCAGCATCCTTGAGGTGATAATCCTATGAAAATTAATTTAAAGACATGGCTGTATAATTTGAGTACTAACTTACTTATTATTAGACACAATAATCTCCATCTTGGAAGTACAAATGAAAGGGACAAGAATAAGAGCAATGTTTTAAGCCATGGTAAATGCATTAAAAAAGTTTATTTATTTATTTAATCACTTCCACCATATGAAGTGGAACACACAACAGCAGAAATACAATTTAAGTGAGTCCTAACAGATAACCCACCAAGCCCAGGAGAGGTTGACCACAACACCAGAGACCACGTCCCCTGCTCTTCATGAACAGTGGTGTGGGTTCTTTTAAGTCCCACAAGAACCAGGTAAGTGAAAGTGCCAGAAAACAAGACCTACGGTTTTTGTCCTTATCCGAGAAGACTAGAAAGTCTAACCATTTGCAGATTGTCTTTGCAAAGGCAGCACTTTCTCCTCAGTTATTTAAAGATTCTGAGTGTTGTTCTGGCCGGGGTTTGAACCCACGACCTCCCGCTCAGTAGATCAGCCCTCTCCCAACTGAACTAACCAGGCAGTGGTCAAGTTCTCATAGGGCAAGTCCCAATTCCTCAACACAAAATTATCAACAGTGTTCAAGTACACCACACCTCAAAAGAGCAAAATAAAGCTTTACATTAAGAAAATCACTTTTTCAAGATAAAAACAGAAGATTCTTTAGGAATTAATCATATGACTTACAAAAAACATTATTTGTCCCAGATCCCCCATAAGCCTGAGGTGCCTGTAGTCATACTCATCTCCACGATATGGCACAATGATCTGATTTCCACCACGCCCTGTGAAAAGAGGGTGTACCATTTTAGACAATGGGAGGATATTAACACAAGAAGCAAAAACTTAATCAGTCAGACACAGCAAAATAGGGATGGGTTCTTTACATGTTGCACGTGTGATTGCAGTGTACAAGAAAGAGTAGGCTTAATAACCATACAAAGGTAGTGAGTAAGAAGACTCCTTCAACTGTTAACACATCCAGATTAAGCTCCACCATGATTGCATACTTTTAAGACCGGAATTTACAAAGAACAATGAACAGCACAAATTTTCTCCCTCACAGCTCACGGCTGAATTACACAAGATCAAGAAAGATAAAACTGGACATTGCCAAAATCATACAGGTGCCCTCTGTGACTGCTTCAGGCCACGTAAGATCTAAACTCTGTCCCCCTTGATCCTGAGATAACTGAGCAGTGGCTAATGAACATAGAAAACTACTTTATATATACTAGGCAGTATCACTTGAGCAGTCAAATAAGTTTGTAGCCCCATTCAGCTGTAATTACCTAGTCTATTTAGGACATATCGTCCTAAAAAGCCAGTACTGCCAAATACAGTTGCAACCACTCCACTAAAAGAGGATCTTCCTCCAGGACCTGCCTTTGGCAAGTAGCTGACATTTCTCTGAGAAAACAGAAAAAACTAAATTAGTTAACATAACAGATGCAATATTTTTAGAAGGTAATCCTATTGCTCCATTCTGTTTAGCAAATAGATTCCATGTTGCCATGCATCTGTTCAGTAATAGATCACAGATGATGTCAAAATGTGGTAAAAATAAAGAAGTGACACACAAGCCACAGGTGAGTGTGTCACTGATGTTTTTACCACATTTTGATGTCATCTGTGATCTATTACTGAACAGACCCACAGCAAAATGGAATCTTTTTGTTTTATACAATGATCAGAAAAGAATAAGAATAAATAGCTCCTGCTCAACTTTTTTGGAGGCTTTCACTTGCTTAACCTGAAAAAATCTCACAAACATTTTCGAAACCGTGTGCCATGTTGAACAATACAAAGAAAACAAGTTTTCCATGACCTCATCCATGTACACGTATCTGTAAGTTCTAATAGATCATGGGTAATGACCAATCACAGCAGGCATCAATTCACATGACTGTTTAAAGTTAAAAAGTCAACCTGGTTGAATCTTTCTTCAACACAGACTTTTCTCTGGGTTCACTGGTTTTCCTCTCTCCACAAACCTAACATTAATTTCTAAAATTTGATAATTTGATCAGACAGTTTTTTAAAACAATAATTTTATCAGTCATACCATCATGAAATATGTTAAATATGATGTGTGATAAAGTTATGATAATGGTAATATGATGGTATCTAATAGACCTGTCATAGAGTGCTACAACCTGGAACACCTGTCACGGCTGAGCTCATTAGGTGTTGTACATGGTTTAAGTGGAAAACTAAAAATGACACATTTTTATGTTTGTATGAGTGAACCTTCATTTGCTACAACTGCTTCAAAACTTATAACATGCCTGTCTATCACCCACCTGACAAGAAATAGCTAGCCCAAAAACTGGTCTTGCTGGAGAGCCTACATCCAGAAAAATGAAAGCAGTGATTTACATGTGCTAAACTTTTACATTGCACTTTAATATGACTTGTAATGGAAACTGGAAAGAGAGCTGAGAAAAAGCAGCAGGTAAGATCTGGATGCTAAAAAGAAGATCAAAAGAAATGCTCGTGAACCTAGATCAATAGTCTTACAACACGTCTAAGCAAGCACTTTTAAAATAACTATTTTCTGACAACAACTGTAATATTATTACTAATACAAGGATGCCAACCTCTGGAGATAAAAATTCTGGAGACTGTGTCTTTCCGTTACCCCCCCTCAAAAATATCAACGACAGACTTGCCAACCCCAAAAGACAAAAAAGGTGAGATTCTGAACCTAGAGCTGGGAAAAGTAGTGAGAAATTGGTAAAAAGTCGTGAGATGTTCCAAATTTTCTAGTGGAAGGACTTTCAGTGGAGATTATGGGTATTGGAAGTCACTACATCACTTTAAAGATAGAGCAGTAAACATCAGGATAAATTTTGCAATTTATATTATTTAGGTTTTGTAATATCTCTGGTTTGTTGGAGCCATCTTGAAACAAGAGAAATGGTAAGTCTGCACATTAATTGGTGGCAGCAGCAAGTCACCATTGGCTAAAAGAATAAAATCAAACATGACCACTAAGGACTTTCTTTGGGTTTAGCTGGCTGTCTATTGATATCTAACTTTGAAATGAACCCTACAACTACAAAATTTTTTGGAGTTTGACTTTTTTGAGAAAGTGTAAGAAGTCAGTTGCCAACTCGTGAGAGCGCGAGACAGGTCCTACAATCGTGAGACTCATGAGACTTGGCAAGTCTGGTGGTGGTCTATGGTGGCCCATAACTGTCACGGCAAAACCAAAAACTTCATGGCAAAAACAAAAACATCAAGGCAAAACAAAAAACCTCACAGCAAAAACAAAATACCTCACAGCAAAAGCAACATAGCTTTGTTTTGCCGTGGGTATTTGCTTTTGCTGTGAGGTACCAGTAATTGGTTTTTGCTGTGAAGTATTTGGTTTTGCCGTGAGGTTTTTGGTTTTGTCGTGAGGTATTTTGTTTTTGCTGTGAGATTTTTGGTTTTGCCGTGAGGTTTTTGTTTTTGCCGTGAGGTTTTCAGTTTTTCCGTGAGGTATTTTGTTTTTGCCATGAGGTTTTTGGTTTTGCCGTGACAGTTGTGGGCCACCGTAGTGGTCAGAATACAGTGTCTACAATTTTGCAACTATTTTACAGATTGCAATACATAACCAAATGGCCGGAATCATATTTTCAAAATTTATTTACATTTTTTCTGGAAAAACGGTGGATTCTTTATTTTTTCATTTGAGAGTTTTGCTAGAAAAATTAGTTCCTTGAAAAGATAAGATTCTTACGGAAAGCTTTTTTATCGCGCACTTATTTACTAAGGTTGAAGATTCAAATATATTAGATCAGCTGAGTTCAGTTCGTTTAAAAAAGCACATTGCAAATGCTTATCAAGTTACCATGCATGGGCTTAAATCTTTATAAAAAATGTTCCTAGATTATAGAGTGCATTTTTGCAGCAAGCATTGTTAATCAAAGTTAAATAACGATACTTACCACACAGCTTCTTAAACCCTTGGCATACAAACATGGCGGCGACCAACAAACTACGCCCGCGTTCAATCGGGTCAGTTTATTCACCATTGTTAAATTTGTAGGTCATGTAAGGGCGTGTTTACATGACACCCGGCGACCTTCGCGTTAGTCTGCTACACAGCCGTTTTTAGTGTCGTCACGCAACGAGGACTCGAGAGGACACTAAAAACGGCTGTGTAGCAGACTACCTTCGCGTAAGCCGGAGATCACTCCCCTGGCTGGCCCAGGCTACCACCACAAAATGTCGTGCCGGCACGAGTCACCGGGGCGAGAATTTCACTCCGGTACGAAATCTCGCAACGGTATCATGTAAACGCGAAACGACCACTCGTTTCGGTGTCAAATCGGTCTGCCGGTAGACTGGAATATGGAACGGATAGCGCACGTCGCGCGAGTACTGTTTGTGATTTTGAACCACGCATGTATTTTAAGCAACATGAAGTGTACCTTCAAATTGACCAAGTCACCATGTAAACGCGATACGAAATCAAAAAGTCATCCGGGTATGAAACTCGCGCGGAGTTTTCTCATGTAAACACCCCCCTAACTGTAAACTAAAAGTCGTGCGCTTAAGCAACTGAAGAACTATTCCCGGGAACTATTCTTTCCACGCACGAAGTTTTTTGGGAGGTTCCTCGTAATGAGGGGCCTTTCACTTAGGGAATAAGCGGGGCCGTCACCCTGTGGTAAGCGCTTCCATTTTCGCGCCGCGCAGTAATTTTGCATACATTATATTTTTATCGCTTCTCGCAACTGAAGAAATACATGTATGCTTTATAAAGTGTCTTTTGACGCGGCTTACATAAGACACGTCTCAAATAAGACACAAACTGTATCATTTATACAACGGCATATAAGGAGTGTCTTATTTGAGCCGCGTTTTATTTAAGCCGCGAACACATTCAGTTTTTTTCTACTTATAGGACAAGTTAACTAGATACGTCTTATTTTTCCCCGTTTAAGTTGCCCAATTGTGTAATAACTTATGATGTAGTAATTTGTTGTATCCTGGAAATGACGACAAGAAAGGCACCTTGTAATGATTGAGTCATTCTACAAAAACTCCAGAAGACTGTAAAACTTTATTTGTATATTTTTTGTTACCTCGCATTTTGCGGACTTCAGGTTGTAACGTCTTCAAATATTCGTCATTTTCCTTCTCCATCGAGGGTATGCAAGTGTTGCGATAGCTGCGTGTTTTTTCGCGGCTATCATCATATCATTTGTCTTCCATTTCAATGTTAAAAAAGGGAGTATCGTGTGGGTAAGAGGTATCATTGGGGGCGGGAGGAGTTCATCACTCACTTCGGCCCCGTGGGGGGAAAAATTCACTTGCTTTCACTTGCATAAAAAGTGAATGCCCCGGTCAACCTTGAGGGGATCTCCGGGGACTTCAAATGACTGGACCGGTGCAGTAATCCGTTTTTCAAGTCATGGAAAAATGACAAACGAAATTCAGATCTATTTTTCAATAACAAGCCATACAAAAACGAAAAACGAAATTCAAATCCGTTTTTCAAAGTGATGCGAAAACGAGAAACGAAATTCAAATCCGTTTTTCAAAGTAACGCGAAAACGAAAAACAAAATTCAAATCCGTTTTCAAAGTGATGCGAAAATGAAAAACGAAAATAAAACGAAACTCGCTTCCGTTTTTTAAAGTGGTGCGAAAACGAAAAACGAAATACGAAGTTCAAATCCGTTTTTCAATGTCATGCGAAAAAGAAAAGTGGAAATGGAACTTGAACTCCATTTTCCCATGCCATCGAAAAACGGTTGGCAATAAGGTACACGAATTCTCAATCTGTAACCCCTTCCAAATCAATGATTTATTCTTTTCCCACACAAACGGCGTCTAAACTCGAACCAACCTCGTTTTCATTCACTTCCTCCTGCATCTACTTCAATCAGTTCTTCCGGCTTGCGTAATTATCCATTCGATCATCACCAATGATGGCATCTTCTAAAGTTTCTAGTGATAGAAGTTTTCGTACTTTTATCGTTCAAACGTCCTATGAAATAACTGATGATTTATTGGGAACGTTGAAATTTTTGTGCAAAGACGATTTGGCAGTGAGAGAGATTGAATCCACCAAGAACTCCCTAGAGTTTTTAGAATTGCTATGGAGACGGAATAAGATTTGGGCAGGAAATATGGCTTACTTGACTGCCCATTTGGAAACTGCAGGGAACTTCAATCTAGCCAAAAAGGTCAAAGAATGGGGTGAGTGTGTATATTATTCTATTCATGTTGAAGATAAAATACCGATTATCTCCTCACCTGCCGTTGAGCCAAATAAAATATGAATTTCTGCGCGATTTGAATTGAAGAGCAGTAAGAGAATTTTAAGAAGTTTTTTTTAAAAACTTTCATTAAGGAGTAGTCAGCCTCCAGACAGAGCGCCTAAATAATAAATTTGTTAAGTTTGTGGATGATGGGTTGACAACAAAAGAAGAAATGGCTCCGCAAAGTCGCGAATTTTTAAAGACGCTTGTGTGGTGGGGGCAAATTTGTGACCCCCATTTTAGGAAAGTCTATAAAATTGCGCAACTTCATCGCGACGCTTTGACTTCGCTTGTTTGTGACACCTCACTTTCAAACTCGGTAAGTAACTAATTTTAAAGCGATCTTTCCAGGAGCGTCGATGGATTATCTCTTGGTTTCTTGTCAAAAGCTAAAAAAAAAAAAGCGATTTATAGGGTCTTGTAAGAGTTTTATTTGTGTCGACATTTCAGTCACGATCGCAAACAAATATTTATTTCCTGTGATACGTCATAGGGCTATCAAGCTTTTAATACAAGTATCTTTCTCTTTTTCGGATCGACAATATAATTCCTGCTCTGATAGTAGATTTGAAAGTATCTTCCGGCAGCACAATGTATAACTTACGAACAATTATGCTGATTCAGATGTGATTCACGTATTCAGAGATCTTCAGACATGCAGAGACCTGTAGTTACGATATTGCACTGATATTGTACTCCGCCAGATAAGCTGAGATGTTTATTTACAGACTGTTTCAAAACCAAAACTGTCAGTAAAGGGCGCACTTTTGTTTGATTCTTGCTGTCACATACGCTGAGTTGGTTTCCAAGGCCTTCGGGGAATCAAGTTGAAAGCCAACGTTCGATGATATCTGATAAAAGACAATTTTTAGCTAGTGTACTACAAATTATGAAAAGACATTGCGCGCATTGAATAGCAGCATAAGGCTATGTTCACAGTACATACCGGATTGTAATTTATAGCTCTTGCCGGTTGCGCCGACACGAAAACCATACAGGATAAGGGTTTTGTTCACTCATAAGAACGGTGATTTCAAATGGCGTGATTTTTGTAACGGAGCGGAGCTGCGCCCGAACTTGAAATCGAAAATACCTGTCAGGCTTCTGCCACTCCGTCGAAGTGTGAACGTATTCGGACCGTTGCGGAGGGATAGGACTGGAATCAACTGTCTTTTCACCAAACCCTCTCTGCCATCCGCTCCGGCACGATGTGCCAGTTGTTGCTGTTTTCTACCGTTACCGTTCATATTGTACCGGATAGGCTTTCATGGCATGTCGGCCCAAAAGCTATCTAGTATACTGTAAACATAGGCAAGATAAGTTACTCCTCGTTACTGGGATAAAAAACAGGAAGTTTTTTAAATGTGAGATGGCAGAGAAAAATTCCAAAATTCGTTCTTTTTACACGAGACTACCAGTTACGGTTTTTCTCTCATACTGCGCAGTGTGCCAAAACTGACCGAATCCTTCTTTACGATCTACAAACATCATTCTTTCAATCAAGGAACATAAGATGAGAACATATCTATAAATAGTGGGAAAGAAGAGTGCTTCAAAATGAGGCCAATACTACAGTATTTGTATTATGTTATTTGGAGATTGCACCCGTCCGCATTTATTGCTTATTACTATGTTAATATTAGTAATACAATAATATTTATTGATTTGTATTGCTCAAAAATATCAATCTATAGAAAGAACTTTTCATCTGGGCATTACATTGACTCACAAAATCCCAAAATCCTAGTACATATTCCAATTTAAAAAATTCTAAAAACAATGACTAATTAATCCTTTAAGTCTTATTAACAGATCGCACCTAATAATTTGTTAAAAATAGTAAGTCTAAAATTCTAAAAACAATGACTAATCATTCTTTAAAATCCTATTTACAAATCCTTCTTTATAAAAAGAATAAAAACAATAAATTAGCTGGGAAACACCTACTGAAATAAATGAGTTTTAAGAGCCTTCTTGAAAGCATTAACTGAAGATATATTTCTAATAAAAAGGGGACGATTGTTCCATAATTTAAATATAAAAAGATCGATCACCAAGCGTGGAAAGAGAACTTGCATGATGGAATGTTAAGAAGTTCACTCGCCGTCATTTTATCTAAGATAGTACCTACCACCAGTGTCTTTCAGAGATACAAGTTCGGAAATGTAAGTCGGAGCGAGTTTATGAATGGTCTTAAAAATTAACAGTAATCTTTTCAAAACTATTCGACTTGCTACGGGTTACTAGTGTAGGGCTCTTAGCAATGGTGTAATATGACAAAATTTACTTTCTTGGAATACACTGAGGCGTGCAGCAGAGTTCTGGACTCTTTGCACCTTCTGAATCTGATACGCCGGTAAGCCATATAACAGGCTATTACAATAGTCAAGGCGGCTAGAAAAAAAAGCATGGTATGTATCACGGCGAATGCTGAGATCAACGGTATCGAAAGCAGCACTGAAATCAAGCAAAACAAGGATAGTAACCTGCTGCTTGTTCATCATGACATTCAACAGAATATCGATCGTTCGTTACTTTCA
>OZ037779.1:39449022-39591522 GCA_964035525.1 Porites cylindrica | reverse complement strand
ACGCAGATCACTGCAAAGGGGACGGTGCAGAGCATGCTTGTAAGAAGTTTGAAGAAGCTTGCTCAATATTCAGAGGATTGTCAAAAGAGTCTCAGAAATGCGAGAAATACGCTCACGTCACCACCAAACATGGGTTATGTGTCTTACTCCAGGTAAGAGAGTTTTTTTTTTTGTTTGTCCTTCTGCATCCGGTGGATTGCTTTTTTCATGAGACATTATGCGCTTGCGTTAAGCCGGCAGGATTAGAGACCGAGTGTGGCCTGAGAAAACAGTCGACATTTCGCGACGCTACCGGTGGTTTCCCCGCGAAATGACGTCTGAGAAACGAGTGCAGAAATTTCATACTGATGACGCGTCACTACCAAGATATGGGTAGTGCTTCTGATTGGATGAACCAAATTTTCAGCCAACCAGAAACACCAGCCAGATCTGTATAGTGACAAGTCATGAGAATGGAATGTTTTCGCTCGTTTCTAAGACGTCAGTTCGCGAGGAAACCAGTGGTGGCGTCACGAATTGAAATGTCGGCTTTTTCCTGAGGCTACAGAGAAAATGCTGTGAAGTATCAGACGGATACCGTATGCTTTTTTCGTGGTGGAGCCGCCAAAAGTTGAAAATATATAAGATTGGCCTGGTAAAAGACGATTGCATAAAATTACTTTCGCTGGATTAATTTCTGCATTTGGCCTAAGCTCACTGCCTATTTCGAGTTTCGAGCAAACACGCGAGGGAGCTGCAGTAGGTAAAGCCGCGAGCGTCTCCTTTACTCTTGTGTCTCCTCTCTCTAGCCTGTGCCAGGCTGTCAGAGAGAAAATAAGACTCGCGTGAACTGACTGAAAGTGGTGGTAGCGTCTTAACTCTGTCCAGCTCCCGCGCGTTTTTCCGCATCAGTTTATAATAATGATAATGATAATGATAATGATAATGATAATGATAATGATAATGATAATGATAATGATAATGATAATGATAATGATAATGATAATGATAATGATAATGATAATGATAATGATAATGATAATAATAATAATAATAATGATGATGGTTTATTAAAATACACATGGTGGCATAAAAACTATGAATTACAATGTGCTTACATAAGTTACAACTAAAAATAAAATTACATTTGTTTCAGAGGGACTGGGATTACAGGCTATTTATAAGCTATTTACAATTCAGATATAGATAAAGGACAATACTAGAGATAACTAGACTTGTAAGATTAGTTAATTTTCGCCATTGCTGGGAAAAAACTAGAACCGAAGCGTTTTGTTCTATACTGGAAGAGGCTAGAACTGCTACTGTTCCTAAGATGGTAAGAGTGGCATTCGGATCGCACGGGAGGGAGAAGGCGGTGCAGCTGGCCATGCGGGTCATTTTTGATATTGTGTCACGCTTTAAGACACAGGTGGGCGCGTCTATCCTGGTAATGTTGGCTTGTGCAAGAGCCTGTTGATAGTGGAGGTCAGGGTATACGATTCGCAGGGCCCTCTTCTAGATAGCTCCAAGCTGGTCAATGAGTAAGCGAGGAAGGCAAGTAGCCCAGACAACAGAAGAGTATTCTAGGACAGAGCGAACCAGGGCGCTATAGATGGTGACAAGGTCCACTGGAGGGACCCCAGCGCGCTTCAAGACCCTGAGAATGTGCAGTCGCTTAGACGCCTTGGAAACGATTTCGTTGGTGTTATCTTTCCACTTTAGGGTGTCACACAGGGTCAGACCAAGTACTTTGTAAGATGACACTGCCTCTAGAGGTAAATTATTGATGGAGAGCATTGGAGAGACAGGCTTGGTTTTGAGTGGACAAATGGTCATGATCCTGCATTTTTTAGGGTTGAGGTTCATGTTGTTCTGCTGGGCCCATAGAGAAATGCAGTTGATGTCGTTCTGCAGAGATGAACCTTTGGTATGCAGCCTTTCGCGCAGCAAACTTTGCCTTAGTACTCTTATAGCAGCAGCAACAACAACAACTTTGTTTTTACCCAACAGTATAAAATTATGATTAACAAAATATATTAACAAAAACAGAGAGGAGTTCGGGGCGCCCAAAATAACCATAGGAGCCAGAGAAAAAGCCATACTTAGGTGATTTATCTATAGCTATTTGGGTCAGATACCGCAACTGATCAGCTCTAGTACTACATTATATGGCATTTACTCATATTAATTTTGTTGCTTTTCTCTTGAAGGGAGATGTAGAAAGAGGAAGGAGATCAATCCTCGAGGGAATCAAAATAAGAGAAGAGTTGGGTGCTCAACTGTATGTCGCTGCAGGAAACTGTGATCTTGGACGTGAGAAACTAAATAATCGCTTGACCCGTCTATATAAATACCAGTTACTGTATTTGCTCGTACAAGCGACGCGACTCTTGTTAAGCTACTCAATTGCGGCGCTTATTCGAGTAAATATGGTAATTAGTAGAATCATAGATCGTGAATCGCAGGTCTCAGCAGTAAGACTGCACAGAGGCAAAAAAGGACAAGAATCCAAGAATGTAGTCAGCCATATTCCTTATTTATTTTCGATCGCCTAAGCATGCCAATAAAACACGAGGCTCATTATGGGTGTTTAACCTATAGCTGAGAGTTGTTCAATGAAATTTCAACTGTCTGCTGAGGTGAATAGGTACGGTGATGCCTTGTTTAGGTGGTAGCAAAGACATCGTGGAAGATGTTAGTGTTACTTCAGAAGATTCGAGCTGCCCAATACAGTCTCCATTTATACAGTCAAACATGGAAGTAAAAGTATGGGCTCATCCAGGATAAGATACTGAACAAATTATTAGATCTTCAGACGATTATGGAAATAATGCAAGTATTACAGTCGCAAAATCTGACAAATGAACATACATAGTCTTGTTACCGGTATATATGCAAGGATAATCAGTCAGTCAATGGAAATTCAGATCTCAGGAAAATGACCTATAGTAATATCAAGTAAATCATCATACTGATGAGTAGGTATTTTTGAATAATTTTTAATTTCTTTATAGATTCTTACCGACATTGCCGTGACCACAAGAAAGCTCTGGAAATTTGGCAAACAAAGACGCTACCGGTTTACATAGAGCAGCTAGGTAAGGCTCATCCCTGGACCGCTTCAATCATTCAGCACATCGCATCCATGTACTTGGAGCTTGCACGAAAGGATCCAGCGCAGTACGCTGAGTCCGCCGAGACTTGCACCAGACGAGCTTTAGAATTGAGGTGGAAGCTGTTAGGTGTGCATCAAGACACGGCTCGTTCGCACACTCGGCTAAGCGAAGTTCTTTGTATACAAGGGAAATTTGAAATAGCCTTAAAAGAACTTGAAGAGGCTTTGGATATTCAAAACGATGTCTTGGGTCGTAACCACGAGGTCACGCTCAACACGATAAAGAAAAAAGGAGAGGTTCTAGACGCTATGAGACGAAAAGGGCAGGTCCAAGAGGCTGAGGAGACACTGCTAGCACATAAATTTGCAAACATTCACTTTCCGAACAACTAAGATCCGAACTTTTGCGTCGAATTTGCGGTAAATGATAATGGTTGTGCAAATGGTAAACGCAATTCCCGTTCGGAATTGTCAAGTCCTGAGATTTTGCTACCATTTACTCACATTCTGAATCGACCGGTTTGTCAGCTGTTGTAAACAGAAAACAACGTTATTAGATCCCGTAGCACACTCGCATAATCATGAAGCGACATAGAAGCAAGTAAGTAAGCAATTTTTAGAGTAACTCTATTTCTATAGTGTAAGCCTGTGAATAGGATCCGATGGCTCGAGCAACCTCGTTCCCAGGCTTCTCTTCTATCTGTCCCTGCGGAGGGAGATCCTGGGAACGAGGTTGCATGGACGAAGAGGAGCGTAAAAGTGCAAGGAGACGGGGAGAGAGGAAAGCCAGGAAAGGCTTTTTCACAGACTATTTCAAGATCATTACAAAACAAGCCGAAGGAAGAATTCCTTTCCTCCAGTTAACAAACTTTTCAGAATTACCCTCTTTAAAAAAGATAAACATGAACAAATAAGAACAGGAGCCCTGATAAGAAAAAGTAAATCTTCAGAAAGAATACATATGTATTAAAAGGCACGCGAATTTTTTTTTTTGTTGTTGTTGTAATATCAGATTTTTTTTACTTTGCCTCATGATGATCGATTGGACACGCCGGCTTACATGACTTTAATAATATTCGACATGTGTCTGGTTTGTCTGGTTTAACAAGCTTTTCAATATAAAATCAATTGTACACGAGTTTCGTTACGTTTGTTTGTGATATTGCACGCTTCGTGAAAGCGATATTATTCTTTGTATACCAAGAGAACATAAAAGGCTTTAAAAAGGTCTTTTAAGTCTTAGTTGTGTAAACAGAATAGCATAATTGCCCAAAACTTACAGACCAATATCTCAAAGTGAAACTACTCAAATGCAAATTTCCTATGACGAACGTTTGCTAGGAACGCCAATTTTGAGACGATAGGAATAAAACTAAGCTAACTTTCTATTCTAGCTAAAGGTTTCCTTTACCTATGTATACGGTATTTTTTCGATTATTCGCCAGGTCTAAAAGAGAAAGTAGTTAATATTAACTCCTCAGACATTTAGTAGAGTAAATATTCGAACGCTTGTTTACTGTACGCGAAATACATCCAAACAAAAGAAAGTAAAAGAAATATCACCTAAAAGTAAAGCGTATTTATTAGATTTTTAAGAATTGCATTGTTCAACAAAGAAACGTTTTCGATTAATTCGTTACACCTGTCGGCCCTTTGTGGTAGGACGGTTAGTCACAAAATGACACTGTAATGTAGTAGACAATAAAGAAAACTTGCTAATCACCTCAGGTGAACTAATTAATCACTGTCAGTAATTCCCTTCAACTCGCAATATTGACTATCGATAATAGTCCGTCACTAAAAGCTTACTCATGGCCCTTTCTAAGTTTGTGCGGTACATAGTTTGAGATCTGCAAAGACGTTTTGGTGGAAACGGGACTCTAATAGTTTTACTGTAAGCGCATTGACTGTGACTTGACAAAAAGCCTCCACAATACAGTTTTCTGAAATGCGGAAAATATTTTAACTGGAAACGTTATTAAAGCCACGATGAACTTTTCATGCAATATTGCTACCGCCAACAGTGTTGTTACAGGAAAGATGTGTCCTCAAACCTTAAATCAAACGATTTCCTCATTGTTACTGAGTTACTGACAAAAACTGGGGGAAGTAATAATGAAAGTGTAATTGAACTAAATAAAACCGATCAATTCGATCCAGTTGCCAAAGAGAGGATTAAAATGTGATTAATGGGCAGTTGTCCTAAACAGTTTTTATGGGTTTAGCTTAGTTGCATGAAATATGTTTTATGATAGTAAAGAAAATCAGTAATAAAACCTGTGTTCAGAAATTCCATGTTACAAAGCTATGGCTGATTCTGTGTCAGAAGCCTCATCTGCCCAATACGTCACTTTCAGGTACACAACTGATATCTTGCACGTTGTTGTGGTAGGGCTATTACGTTTTGTTAAAAAATGTCCTTGCTTTCAAACAAACAGAAACGCAAAACGCAAATAAGGGACCGGTCATTATTTATCGCTGTCGGGGGTGGGGGGGGGGGGATTGAGGATTTTTGTTGCGACAACCGAGCACGTACGTGATCCCCCCTTAAAGCATACAGTGTAAAATTTCACGACCCCCCCCCCCCCCCCACCCCTCTTCTATCCCAGCCACCACAAAAAGCCAGTGTTACGATATGCAAGCAAGTGACATCTATATTAATACTTACGTCTCATGAACCTTGAACAACAACTTTACATATTTGGTCATCTGATATGAACTGCATTGTCTGTGAAGGGTTACTCTTCTCATCCAAATTGTTGAAAAAAAGTCATTGTCGTTCTCGTCCTCCTCACTGCCGAATTCTTCCTCATATTCTTCATCCCCTGATTCCCCGTCACTTTCATCTCTGGTACCACACGATTCGTCTGTGTTCACAGACTCGAGTTTATGTGTCGGTAATAATGACATCGTATAGCTTTTACCGGCTTTGTCAAGCTTCCGACCAATGGTGGTCAGTCCGTGTTCTTTCAGGTAGAAGTCAAGTTCTTTTACCTTTAAATTTTCGAAGTGTGTCCTGCTTGACCACTATAAATGACACCTTGAAATCCTCAGCAGATTTGCTATCATTCATCGACAGCAAGCGAAAAGTCCTTTATAGGGAAGACCATACTCCAAAATCCTTTGTAAGCGACAAGCTGAAATATTTTCAGAAAGCTCAAGAACGAGATCGAGTAAAGGTGCTCCACGAAAAACTTCAAGAAGCCTCTCAGTCAAATAAGCTGGCAACAACCCTAATCTGCCTAATAAACCTGAAAAGGAAGTTTCCATCTCACATTTGGAAAGATCGAAAATCGCGTAGAGAAAAAGAGAACAAAAGAAAGCTAAGGTGAAAATATAAAATTAAAGGAGAAGCGTTTACAACAGAGCCGGGCATACTTGCCTCTCGAAAAACTCACCTCAAGAGAGGTACGTAGCTGGAGACGTGTTTGATGCAATCAAAACTGACAACAGTTTTACAAGCATCCCAACCATTGATACTGAGTTAACCGGGAAATTGCTCAGGCGTCTTCATCTCGACCCTCTGCTATTGCTGCTTAAAAAAGGCGTTTTTAATAAAAACATTATCCGTACCTCGCAGGTAGTAGTAGCCTGTAGTTTAAACGAAAAAAGCACTGAAGTTTCAAGCTCGAACGAGGACTCTGCTGAGAAATCGGACGAGGAGGATTATCCGGAAAGAATTAGCAGAGGAGGAAATCCAAGAGACAGTGGAGGATGTTCAAGAGTCGGTAAAGGGAGGCGTTCAAGAGGCTACCAAAGAAGCGCTGGGGGACGAAGCAGAGACACTAAACTAATCACTTGTTGATATACCATGTATATATTTCTTACTTTTGTTGTTGTTATTTGTAATGACGGTGTACCGCCACGTTTGTCGAACCTTCTTATTACAGGGATACCTTTCAATGACTCTAAAGAATTTAAAACATGGAACTTAGTGAACATTCAAACTATAAAAAGTAAACATTTTTTAGCATCACGTTTAATACATAAGCACAACCACTGACTATTTCATTCAGTATTAGTCAAAACATCATCAAAAAGGTAATAAATTGATCCCACCCCTTCAAATAATTTTCTCCCTTTTTTCCTGGTCCCCCTGAATGCCTGTTAGTTGGGGCTGATCCCCCCTAAATCCCCCCCCCCCCCCCCAACCAGGCGACAAATAATGACTGGTCCCTAATGAATACCGGCTATAATATGGAAACTCATCCATAGCCTGCGAGAGCAGACGCCTTTTACGGCTCTTCTTTCACCAACCGGGAAAAATAGGCGCTAAAATTCAATTCAATTCTTTATTTCACACTATATAAGGTGTTTACATAAGTGTACGTAGGTAGGAAAATAAAGTAGCTGACAAATAATAATTAACTAAAAGACATTAAGTTCATTTGTGTAAAGTGTCCAAAGTAGCAAGAGCTTTCTCGTTGGACACCGCCATGTTGAAATAATCGGCAGCAATAAAGAGAGGAATAAAATCTCAGATAATATCAGTGATACAACATATAAGCAAGGTCAGATTTGGTTGGTTAGAAGATAGGACTTCCATTCTTTCTTAAACTTTTGATATGGCAGACCCTTGAGACCAAGCGGTACAGTCTCCCAGATTTTTGGAGCGGGATGGGGGATAGCATGACAGGTTATAAATAACGTTACCTCTGTTTGCCAAAAACAAAGTAAAATGCATAATTCTCATAAAAAGTGTGCGGTGTGAAAAAAGCCCCCCCCCCCCCCTCCTGAAAAAAAGAAAAACACACATACACATACCACTACGCCGACTTCTTGCTCTGCCAATATCCCATCATGGGCTTCTTACAATCTTATCAGAGTTTTTATTTAAATGCTGGGTTTACAGCTGCAACAACTTAGACTTTCTTCAGTGTGAAATCTGTTGTTGAACTAGCTCTTAGATGGTAGTGACCAGCTCTAGTTATGATTGCTACAAACAACAGTTTTGCTAGTATGTATTTGAATCCCATTCCTTTTGCTTGCAGTTGGCAACATCTTGAAGTATTTCAGTTGGGCATTAACAGGGAGGAGGGAATTAAACCTTTTCTGGAAAAGTACCACAGGCAAAAATCTACAGTTTGGATTTACTAGAAAAACCAAACAGTCGCATTTACACCATAACAACATCCTTGTAGACAAGTATACAATCGTCTTTTTTTTTTTACCTTACAAGGAAAGCTAAAGGGAAGATAATTTATTGACCCATTCGGGAAGTACACAATGACAGTTGATGCAATACTTAGGTGTTCACAAATACTATTGGTAGTAACAGTAATATTAGTAACAATGAAATTACCCAACAAGTTCAAATGTCTGTCCAATGCTGTCATCTTCATGAATGGCATTAACTATTGCCTGGGCTACATCAGCAATCTGAAAAACACACCATAACTAAACAGACAATTCAAGGAAGCACAGAGTTAGCATCTGGTTTTTGTCAGATTAGAAAAGACATTGATAAGAAAACTTTCAAAACACAGAACAGAATGGTTGATAGGCAAGTACGACACATCCAATCTGAAGCAGTGGCCTTGTTAACATTTAAAACAAACAGTCTTTTGTCAAAAATACAGTTGGGTATTAAATCAAAGTAGTTCTTACATAGAGAGGAACTTTAGTTGTTTTCATTCCACCATCGATCAGAGGAATACCAAGTGGAAGTTTCAGAGATCTGAATAAAAATATTAATAAGGAAAACAGTCTGTGGCAGGAAAAAGATTCTCCAGAGGCTACTATTATTTTTAATTACACTGATTAAGTAGAGTTCCAGATATTTGACAGTGGGCTTTATATTACTAGGTATACCTATCGATAGAGTGCCAACGAGCAAATCATGCGTATTTTGCTTAGGAATAAAATTCCTTTTTTTTCCCATTTGACCATTTCTTGGTCCCTTCCTGTTGCAAGGATTATTTTCTTGAAAAGATCTCAGATTCAGTGGCTTTACAAACCTGCTATGTAAAAGTGTGAAGTGCCTTGAAAGAATAAAGTCAGCTTTGCAGAGGAAGCGATCGGGAATATTATTAAGTCCAGCTACAAATCTACTGTCGGTTCGGTTTCACATTGTTGATAAATATTTGCACAGTTTAATCATTTAAACCTCCTTTCAAATTTCCCGAGGCTTTTTGTTATCGGATTGAAACTTAGAATGATTCGGTGGGCCATCTGAAATGTTTCCAAGGACATGCGATGTACGGCACGTCGGTATTTAATTTTAGTTCATTATTTTTATTCTGAACTCGGCCACGTTTCGAAAAAAATGGCGTTGTTTTCTTTTCCTTTGTCGTTCGCTTTAGGCTTGTAATTCGTTTTTGTTTTCATTAATTTGTTTGCTGGTTAGATTTTTTCCGCAACACCAGATTTTCCAACACACAGAAGCGACTGCATTCTTCGTGTCAAGCTTTCCTTATCTCCTCGTGTAATCTGATCCTTTTTAGTGGTGAGAATATTGCTTGCTGCACATAGAACACTTTTGCTGTTTTACACACTTCTCTTCGTTAAAACTTAACATTATGGCCCCTAAAATTAATAGAATATATCAAGTGCTCATGTCTCTTGACTGCGGTGGCCGGCTTTGACGAAAAAATTTTGGTAAATAAACACAGGAAGTCACGACGGCGGGAAGTGTATGAAATTTTGTTTGTTATTCAACTTGAGCCCGTGCGCCTCGTACTGCCTTTTGATTGGTCCACTTGGTCTCAGGGGAATCTACACTTTTTTCAGCTCGATCGAGAATTTTTCTGCCTATTGCCCAGTCTTGCGCGGCTCTATTCTGCTGCCGCCTCGCCATCCGAGCGTCTTCGTTCGGATGGTTCGTTGGCAATAAGCAACAATGGTGGCTTAGGCAATGAGATTGTCATAAAGTGTTTACAGTGCAATGACTCGAACCAGGGCACTTGGAAGAAAATTATATGCAATCAAAACATTTCTTGAAAACAAACGATTCTCAAGTTTTTTGCAAACACACCAATAACATTATTAAATTTGAGGGTTGTTTCCTGAGAGGTCACATAAGTTTAAACAGTTTTAAAGTTTCCAACAGTTCAAGAGTTGCATAGTTGAACCTTGAACTTTATTGGTCTGTTTGCAAAAACAAACTTGAGAATCTTCTGTTTTCTTACACTTAATTGTAACAAAAGATATGTATTTTTATCTTTTGATGAATAAAGACTTTATTATTACTTTATTATTATTGTTATTTATTTTATTTATTTTTTTAAACAGTTGAAAGAAACTTTTGAATTTTAGAGGCTGACAGTTTTTTTTATTCAAATGAAATGTTTTTAGTTCGAATAAATTTTTCTTAGTTAAATTAACTCTTTCGAAGCTAAATTAAGCTAAATTTCGAACCCTAGATTAATTTGCATCCCATTAATCTTACCCTTTACCGTGTCCCTGTAGAAGGTAAATTAACTTTTAAGCAAGTTGTTACTTTTTAAAGGCAAAGAAAAGGTATATTCAGCTTTATGCCCAGCTTACATGCGTAGTAGTTTAAGAAATGATCCTCATGATCAAAACATGTAGCTGGTCGCAGTATGGTAGCATCTGGAAACTCCTCTCGTACGGCAGCCTCTCCACGAGCCTGACATAAGAACAAAACAGAGTAAACACATTGTACCGTCACACCTCTTTGATTTACAGACACCAAAGGGACATTATTAACCAAGTGTCTACATTACAGAGGCGTCTGTATTATGGAGGTAGAGATTGTATGAAGTTTGATATCTTGTGGATCAAGAGAACTGTCCATAGGTTTTCATTACTGTACCAATTTAGAGGTTGTTACTTAGCTAGGAGGGTAAACTGCCAATAACTTCCCACAAGTATTGGTCAAGAATCACAGAGGAAACAAATCAATATTTTTACTACCAAATCCCAGAAAAATAACGACAGTGTTAAAAAAGACAAAACTCCGAAAAATAAAAGCAATACAGAAACATTTTAGCATAATTGTACAGTGGTTTAATCCTTTGGCCATGGCCAGCGAGATGCGGCAAAACACCACATTTTTTTCAACATTTACTCTTATTTGGACTGGTTTTTGGCAAATTTGCTTGGGAAATGGCAAAAAATGAGTTTTTCAACAATAAGGGCATATTTGTAATTAAATAGCTTTTTTGCTTGTGGCACATGAGCATATGAAGCCAAAATTTGTATTGTCTTGTTTTGTTTTTCTTTTTTTTGCAAATCTATAATAATTTCGATCTTTCTTTCTCACTCTCTTTTTACCCTTTGCTTTTATGAGGTTTTGTTGCCCACTTTATTGCCTTTTTTGCATGGACTTGTGGCTGGCAAACGTTTTAGATATATAGGGAAGGGACAAATTCAATCTACAAAGAGTAGTATGTAAATAGAGAAATCACCTAGTCAATTTTTCCCCAAGATACTACTTGGTATTTTTGAGTAACTCTGTCAAGATTGGTCACAATTTCCAAAATGAGGAATCAGTGGAAAGATCTGCATTGTTTCTTCGCTGACATTGCCGCTTACCGAGTTAAAAGCTTAAACTAGAAGCTTTCACGATTTCAGTTTAACGTATTGAGCTATTTTCCTTCCAAGGAAGGAAAACAGGCATCATTCTATAAGGACCAAAAACTACCAAAGTGGTCATCAAAGGGTTAACGGAAGATGTAAATTGTAAAATATTGAAAGGAAGTCATTGAACGTTAAGTGCTCAAATCATTATAAGTCAATCTACTATTTTTTGACTGTTTAGGAAGTAGTTTCACCTTGGACTGTAGAAATTTTGATGGGCTGTCTTCACTGGCATTGAGCGCTGAGACATGGATCAATCGTTTGACTCCAGCTTCTTTTGCAGCTTTAGCTATAACTCTTGCTCCTGTGTTGTGCACATCATCAAAAGACAAGTCTCTGTAGAGATACAGTATTTATATTCAATTAAACGCCGCCCTTGAATAAACGCCACCCTCACTCAAACACCGCAGATGGAAGCAAAATAACCATTGAACTCCCCCCTTGAATAAATGCAGCAACTAATTGGAAGAATGCAGCGTTTACTCGACGATAATAAGATAAACTTCGGTATAACTTGGTAATTTACACCATCTAGACAGTTACGACTCTATCTCAGCAAAATAAGAGAGACCCTGAAACCTTTAAATTACATAATATTTACAAACGATTTACAACAACTGTTGTCAGTCATTTTAAAAAAGTGATTTCGAAATTAACGCCACCCTCGAATAAATACCACCCTTGAATAGACACCGCACTGGAAACACTAAAAACTTAATAAGCCTCGCGGTGTTTAATCGAGTAAATACGGTACAGCATTTATCCTTTGCCCTCTAGTAAATTTATGGTGTGAAATAAATTCCAATCAACACTGATTTTAATCATGTAACAGGCATTTTGATATTCTTTGTAGAAATAGAGCATCATCATCATCGTCAACATCACAATTATTTTAGCATTACTGCATACCTTGTTTCATATCGTCTACCAATCAAGTTAATGACACAGTTAGAATGTGTCAACATTTTAGCCACAGATTCAGCATCCTTGAGGTGATAATCCTATGAAAATTAATTTAAAGACATGGCTGTATTGAGTACTAACTTGCTTAATATTAGGCACAATAATCTTCATCTTGGAAGTACAAATGAAAGAGACAAGAATAAGAGCAATGCCTTAAACCATGGTAAATGCAGTTATTTAAAGATTCTGAGTGTTGTTCCGGCCGGGGTTTGAACCCACGATCTCCCGCTCAGTGGATCAGCCCTCTCCCAACTGAACTAACCAGGCAGCGGTCAAGTTCTCATAGGGCAGGTCCCAATTCCTCAAAACAAAATTATCAACAAATTGTTCAAGTACACCACACCTCAAAAGAGCAAAATAAAGCTTTACATTAAGAAAATCACTTTTTCAAGATAAAAACAAAAGATTCTTTAGGAATTAATCATATGACTTACAAAAAACATTATTTGTCCCAGATCCCCCATAAGCCTCAGGTGCCTGTAGTCATACTCATCTCCACGATATGGCACAATGATCTGATTTCCACCACGCCCTGTGAAAAGAGGGTGTACCATTTTAGACAACGGAAAGATGTTAGCACAAGCAGTAAAAACTTAATCAGTCAGACAACAAAATAGGGATGGGTTCTTTACATGTTGCATGTGTGATTGCAGTGTACAAGAAACTGAGAGCAGGCTCAATAACCATACAAAGGAACTGAGTAAGAAGACTCCTTCAACTGTTAACACATCCAGATCAAGCTCCACCATGATGTGGGTCGCCACATTTTGCCTCAGCTGTACATGCATACTTTTAAGACTGGAATTTACAAAGAACAATGAACAGCACAAATTTTCTCCCTCACAGCTGATGGCTGAATTACACAGGATCAACAAAGATAAAACTGGACATTGCCAAAATCATACAGGTGCCCTCTGCTACTGCTTCAGGCCACGTAAGATCTAAACTCTGTGCCCCTTGATCCTGAGATAACTGAGCAGTGGCTAATGAACATAGAAAACTACTTTATACATTGTATATACTAGGCAGTATCACTTGAGCAGTCAAACAAGTTTGTAGCCCAATTCAGCTGTAATTACCTAGTCTATTTAGGACATATCGTCCTAAAAAGCCAGTACTGTCAAATACAGTTGCAACCACTCCACTAAAAGGGGATCTTCCTCCAGGACCTGCCTTTGGCAAGTAGCTGACATTTCTCTGAGATAACAGAGAAAACTGAATTAGTTAACATAACAGATGCAATATTTTTAGAAGGTAAACCTATTATAATTACTCCGTTCTGTAGTTAAATAGTCAACCTGGTCTGATCTTTCATCAACAGACTTTTCTCTGGGTTCAACTGTTTTTCCCTCTCCACAAATCTAACGTTTCTAAAGATTGATAATTTGATCAGACATTTTTTCAAAATAATAATTTTATCAGTCATAACATTATGAAATAGGTTAAATATAATGCGTATCAAGAAAAGCGGGTCCAATTCGAAAACAATAGGTATTGTTTTCTGTTGTAAAATTGGCCATATTTGGTCATTTGTGAAATGACTTAAACAATAGCGTCTTTACACATGCAAAATTCCGATGACTACCGAGGCGGCAAATTTGAAACTTCGCAGAGTGTCAAGGAGTGAACAATATTCCTCGGGGGGAGGGTAAGGGTAACATTTGCCTCAAAGCGAAACTTACTTAGAGGGAGAGGGACAAAAATACTGTCGTCACCCTATCGGTTCGGTTACACAATTGCAAAGGTTGTTTAAGGCCCTTTGCGAATATTGTTCAGACTGCATTGAAAGATTTGTTTTACAAGTTTTTAAATTTAGCTTCCAAATCTCGCGCTTTATTGATTCACTTGAATAACTAATGGACGCACTCAGCGTTATCAAGTTCAACGTAGTAAACTTAGCATTCAAAACTCGCGCTTCGTCGATTCATTTGAATAAATTCGCACCCGGCAACCGCAGAAAAAAAATTTTCATTTCAGTCTCCTACAAAGTGTTTCATCGAAAAGAGCGGGACATACTGTCGCTTTTGATTTCGCTTCGCAAGGCTTCCTTGCTTTTCACAGCGTTATCAAAAAAAGCGTTTAAATTCTTTGCTTCAGTTGTCTGACAAAGAGAATGAATAAAAAGTCTCACACCCCATTCAGCTATTGAACTAAAGGGTGCCCTGTGTGTGCCTTGTTTCAAACGCGCGCGTGCAAGTTCTAATCCTACTTCTGAGACGAAGTCACATCCTGTTCAACTCTAAATTCAGCTTTCAAATCTCGCGCTTCATTGATTTATTTGAATAACTAATACACGCACTCAGTGGGTTATTAAGTTCAAAGTGGTAAACTCAGCATTCAAAACTCGCGCTTCGTCGATTCATTTGAATAAATTCGCACACGGCTACCCGGGGATAAAAATCTTTCATTTAAGACTCTACAAAGTATTTCATCGAAAAGTGCAGAGCACATTGTCGCTTCTGATTTCGCGTCGCATGGCTTCCTTGCTTCTCACAGCGTCATAAAAAAAGCATTTAAATTCCGTGCTTCGGTTGTCTGACAAAGAGATGAATAAAAAGTAACAAGAAATAGCTAGCCCAAAAACTGGTCTTGCTGGAGAGCCTACATGCAAAAAAGTGAAAGCAATAATGTACATGTGCTAAACTTTTACCGCACTTTAATATGTAGTGGAAACAGGAAAGGGAGCTGAGAAAAAGCAGCAGGCAAGATCTGCATGCTAAAAAGAATATCAAAAGAAATGCTCACCTACAGTAGATTGCTTACAACAAGTCTACGTAAGCACCTTTAAAACAATTTATTATTTTCTGACTAATACAACAAATATGCCAACATCTGGCCCCGGTTCCTGGAAAGCCGATTAAACTATCCTCCGATTAGCATCAAATCCACGATTAATTTTCTTATTCCTCGGATAACTAATCGTGGGTTAAAAAGGAGTTCCTGAAAGCGAAATAAACCCACGATTAACTAATCCGAGATTAGTGTTAAAATAAACCGGTTTAACTAGTTTTTGGGATGATTGCTTTTAAATAATATGGCGCGAAAAATGTTTAGGCACGGGTGAAGTAAAGAAAAATGGCGGAAAATGAAGTGGTCTGGGTTGAACCAAAGGACAAGAAGAAGAAACCGAAATTGTTCATCTACCTAGAAATAATTGGCCCAGTTTTTATAACATAGTTCTTATATTCAATCCGCAGTCCACAGTCCATGTTTTATAATGACCAAATTTATTACATGAAGTATTAACCACCTTGGCAACTGCCTATGTTTTCTCCTCGTCTTCCTCTCGAGGTCGTACTTGAGGATTTCTACCAAATATTGCATTGACTCTCGGCCAAACCTGTTTTTACTGCAAAGCTCTTCATCAGTGAATTGGTCGAGATTAATTTCTTGCTGTCGGAACTTTTTTTCACGTATTTGAGGCAACGGTAAGTCCGCCATTTTGTTTGTTTTACAAACGTTTTCACCCGATTAGTGACTTAATCGACCTCGCTAGGTGGGTTAAAATTAACACTTAGTTTATTCCTAGATTAAGGTTAATCATGCTTTCAGAAACATGATCTAACCGTGGGACAAAATGTATTCCGCGATTAGCGAGATTTTATCCTCGATTAGCGCTAATCGGCTTTCTAAGAACCCGGGCCTGGAGATCAAAATTCTGGACACCATTTCTTTTGCATTACCACCCCCGTCAAAAATATCAATGACCATTCCCCACCCCCACCCCCACCCCCCAAAAAATCACGCAAGTTTATATATGATTTAGGACATACATATTAAATGAGGCACAGAGACACAGACCGTCAAAATTCGCTTTTTAAAAATCTTTATCAGTGACGCGCTAAAACAAGTGCAAAAATGCCCCAGATACAAAAAAAAACGTTGGGAAAATATGGGCTAAATTCCAAAGTATAAAAGCACAGAAAAGCACATGATCAAAAGTTGATTTTTTCCATGAGATTTGATGACCTGTGAGGGAGATGGGGAGATTAAGATGATGATGTTGATGACGGATGATGATGAGGATGATGATGATGATGATGATGATGATTACGTTCCGAGAGAGTTGACATATAATTGTGCTTTTATAAAAGGTACCCCTGGGTATATATTTCCACCTCTTCAGTGCTGACCTCTCCAATAATATCACAATATCAATCAGGGTTTGCAAATTTTATTGATGAGTGGAGTCACTGTGACTTCTGCTTCACAAATTTTGGAGTAATTTTGGAATATTTGGAGTCAAGTAGCACAAGGAAAAAAGCCATTTTCAGGCTTTCCAGCATGTGGTCCTGGCATGTATACACTATCGTGAGCGGCGGGGCTAAAGTGCAGGTCACAGGTCACAGGTCACAGGTCACAGGTCAGGTCACAGGTCACAGGCCACAGGCCACAGGTCACAGGTCACAGGTCAGGCTACAGGCCACAGGCCACAGATCAGGTCACAGGTCACAAAAAAAAATAGGACACTGGACAAAACTGTTTTGGACTGACGTTTTACTAAACAAAAATAAAATAAGCCAAGGAACCTTGACGGTATTTTTGTCCTTTAAACAATATTAAATTCCACACATGGAATAATATTTTCATGCTGATCATACGGCATATCCAAACTTCGTAACGAAATCACAAAGGTGTGCAAAATCATGTGATTTGTACGAAAAACAAATCACATGTTTTTCACTGAAAACGAAGTGTTGTCGTGTTATTAGAATGTCATCTCCAAATAAACCGTGCAGCCAAGATAACTTGGAGCGAGTCATTGAAATGCAGCACTGTAATCCTTTGATACAGCAGCAGTTTGCAGAGTCAAAGATTCAAGTTGCAATGGCGGAATGCTCCCACCTAAGGCCCCCGAGGCAAATCCAACAGAGGTTTTTCAAGCTGTTATGCAATAGAACGTGAGAAAATGGCAAGCTCTTGGGAGAAGAGCCGAATGGTCCAGCAACTATTTGAGAGGCCGAAATAGCAGTGTCTGAAGTTCTTAGAAGACTACACTTCGGAAGTATATTGTGACTGGTACGAAGCGCGAGCAGCAGGCCGCCATCTTCAAAAGAGATGGAAGACCGATCTAGTGGCAAGAAGAGTTTAGGACGAGGAAAGTCTGAAGAAAGTTGCCGTATTTCAGTGGTCAAATAAGTTTTATACTGTCCTTACGTTGTTCTTCCGTTTTATCGTCGAATGCTTTTGAAAACATCCACAAACACATCATGATATTCTTTATGCAACAACCCTTCGTTTTGAGATTCGTTTTTCTAACAAATCACGTGATTTTGCGTACCTTTGTGATTTCGTTACCAACTTTGGTTACGCTGTAACGCAAGTCCTCCTTGCGTGATAAACATGAATATATTTTCTCATGTGTGAGATTTGGTAAAGTTCAGAACAGAAAAAATATAATTGAGGTTCCTTGGCTTGTTTTATTTTTGTATAATAAAATGTCAATCAAGAACAGTTTTGTCCAGTGTCCTATTGTTTTTGTGTGTGACCTGTGGTTTGACCTGTGGCCTGTGACCTGTAACCTGACCTGTGACCTGACCTGTGGCCTGTGACCTGTAACCTGACCTGTGACCTGACCTGTGACCTGTGGCCTGTGACCTGTGACCTGTGACCTGCACTTTAGCCCCGCCGAGTAAACTTTGATCGTAATTTACCCTCTTCCTGTTTTGTCGTGCAGTATATTTCTTTAATTTGATGATTTAATTAAGTTTTACAACGTTTACAATTGACGTAAATTGTACTTGTTGCGAAAAAGGTAAGGACAAAACTGTGTCTGTTATAAAAAATTTCTGGAGTCGAAGTGGCTCCCTGTTTGTTACCGAAAATTTCTGGAGTCGAAGTGACTCCCTCCGTAACGTCTGTGGAGTCATCTGAACAATTTTGGTCTAAAATATGCCAAATTTGGCATATTTGCGAACCCTGTCAATGTTGTTCTCATTCACTTAGTACTATATACTTTAAGAATGACTATAAAGGAGCTAGGTAGACTGGTGCAGACTTGCCAACACCCAAGAGACAAAAAATGTGATTCTGACCCTGGAGCTGGGAAATGTAGTGAGAAATGGGTAAAATGTCATGAGATGTCTTAAATTTTCTAGTTGAAGGACTTTCAGTGGAGATTGTGGGTATTTGAAGTCACTATATCACTTTAGAGCTGGAGCAGTAAACATCACAATAAATTTTTACAATTTACATTATTTACATGTTTTAAAAATTTATTTACTTTTTTTCTGGGAAAACAGTAGGTTCTTTACTTTCATTTGAGAGTGTTTCTAGCAAAATTAGCTCATTTGAAAAGATATGATTCTTATGAAAAGCTTTTTTATTGTGCACTATACTAAGGTTGAAGTTTTAATTCTATATTAGATCAGCTGTATCCTGGTAGCAGAGTCGCTTCGATCCTTCCTAGATAAGTTGGGAAAGAGGAAGCGACTCTGCCGACATCTTCAAACTCCTTTGATTTGCCGATCATCATGTGATTTGGATGAGTCAGACAAGTTTTATCTCTGCACGCACTTGTATTCTGGAGTTTTGCTGACTTTTTCTATGCCCACGCTCCATAACAAAGCAAATGGCTGCGGCTTCAATTGCACAAACTAATTTTGAGAAAATTAACAATTCAACATTCAGTAAACTGCAGTAGAGCACTAGTCCTGTTTTTAGAAAAACTGGAAAATGCACCCCAATTTGAGATGAGTTTTTTTTGGATTTAACCGTGGGCTTAGCCGATTTTGCCTGGGTGAATGGATCCACAATCCAGTAAGTGTTATGCGAATTCTTGGATTATTTCCTTCTTCAGGAAATAATTTCTATGCCTATTCTTTTGTATTTGCTCATTCATAACATCAATTCAAAATAAGATCATGAGGCTACAGAATCCAAGTTGCATTTAAATGATCAACGCTTTCAATATTTCACGTGTATCTGTCACTTCTGGTACATTTCCAGGTACACTTGAAATTTATATGCCAATACGTTTTAATGGTTTTCGAGATTTATACTAAAAAATCAAAAATTAAAGATTTTTATAGCTTATTGACCTTATTTGCACCACAGGCGGCCCAAACTCACGTTAATGTAATGTAATTTACATACCATAGGTGACCCGCCGGTGTCGCGTTACAGGCGACCATAGGCGTACGGGCCGGGGGGGCGAGGGGGGCTGCAGCCCCCCCAAGTTTTGGGCAGCAAGAGAAAATTTGGGCAAAGCCAGTTTTTAAAGACGTTTCCATGTTTTTTTTTATTAGTTTAAAGAGACCAATATTTTCTATTTTAATCTGAAATAAGTCCTGAAGTCAGCGTAATAATGCAGTTACATTCTCTCGAGACAGTCACAGTAGTTGCCTAACTCGTGATGAGTTTCTGGTTATAGGGAAGAGTATCATTTGTTGTTTTACATATTTATAGTTTTTTATTGTTGAGCACTGTACTACACTGCACTGACTGGAATGGGCTCTTTCCAGTCGTGAATTGATTAGAATAAACTTCCGCATATCTTTCTAGAATCATCTCCGCTCATAGAACAGTGTATGGCAGATAGCATCAGCAACAGCTGAAAATGAAGAAGTGGCTGACTAGTACTCAGCTCGAATTACGAGAAGAATATTAAATTTTTTAAAAAATCTATCAAGCAATAATTTATTGAAGTAGACCGAAATGTTTACAAAACCGCTAACAAGGGCGCCTCGATACATACTAATGAAATCCTTCTCTCTAGCAATCGGCCGGAGCTATCTCCATGATCGTTTGCACACGAATTTAAAAAGAGCGAAGCTACTATCAGATGAAATTGCATGTCAAAAGAGCTTCGTTTTCAACGGATAACGGCCAAACATCAAGATTCTTTTTTTACCATATTTATAACGATAAAAACTTCATCCCAAAATATCCCAATAACGCTCTTATAGATTCCGTTTTAACTTCACTAACATCGAGGCGACTATTGGAGAAAAAAGTTCCCGTGAACGATTTTTTAGGAACAGTTCCCAGTGCCGAGAAATATTGCTGTAAGTAAAATAGACAATGGCGTCGTTTCGTTGCTATGACAACTCTGATGTCATTAAAACCCTGCTCATGACAAATTTTCATCTTTATCTAGTAGCAATTTTTCCAAATGTTTGTCTATGGCGACGTTGTTATTTTCAAAATTGGGAGGTATTGACCCTGAAAAACTGTTACAGTATCGAGCCACCTTCATATGTCAGTACGGCCTTCGTTGTTGCATCGTATGGCCCTCGTTTCTTTTCTACGGTTTCGTAAAAATTTGGGCAACTTGCGAGAATTTTTTGGGCAAATGGTTTACCGCCCCCCTGGCAAAAAAATTGCCCGTACGCCTATGCAGGCGACGGTTGAAAACATAAGAGACTTCGTATGAGAAATATATTACTGAGATCTGCGAACGGTAAAAAACGCTAAATCTTACATTTTCTTAAATGAAATGAATAAAAAAGACTTACTTGCAATGTATTCCAATGCGTTTTGGTGTCTGATTGTCGTTTACTGGTTTTTTTGGCTTTATTGCGTAACCACTGTTACTCCTTTCATCGTTCTAAGAAAGGAGTAACAGTGGTTACGCAATAAAGCCAAAAAACCAGTAAACGACAATCAGACACCAAAACGCAGTGGAATACATTGCAGGTAAGTCTTTTGTATTCACTTCATTTAAGAAAAAATAAGGTTTAGCGTTATTTAGCGTTCGCAGATCTCAGTAATATATTTCTCATACAAAGTCTCTTATATTTTCAACGGTCGCCTGTCATGCGACACCGGCGCGTCCCCTATGGTATGTAAAGTACCATTACACCCTTCCCTCGTAACGTGAGTTTGGGTCACCTGTGTTTGCACCTCAGTTTTTTTAATGAAAGCTTTGAGAACTCCCACGGACGTTAGTTTGAAAGCAAAGTCAAGAGGCTCAGTTGGTTTGAATATGGAGCATGCCCAATATGAATTGTCAAGGATGTTGGCAGAGATTTCGAGTGACGCTCGATATATTAAGTCAATATAAGCACTATTGTCTCGTTCTGTTGTGTGAAGTTCATAGTGTTATTGTGTAAAGGCTAGGGACACGGGGGGCTGGCAGCGAGGTCTGGAACCGAGTTTACATGATCGCCCCAGTTTCGCCCTTCAGGGCGGAAAAACGTAATGAGCATGCGCGAACTTTTTTGCCCAGATCCCCTGGCCGGGTTTGAAAAAATGGCGGGATTTCAAATAATTTATTGCCTAAAAATAAAATGTTTCCACTCATAACCTGGAAAGAACAGGCAATTTGTCTTCAAAAGTTGCAAGCTGTGGTTATAACCTTGTCGTTAGTAAATTTTCTCGAAGAACACCTCATCGTAAAACGGACTTTAACGACATTGATTTCCTTGCGTTGTACTGGAAATGTGCATGCGTAGGTCCGATGTTTTTCGAGATGCATTCACAAAATGTGCTCATATAAGGAAGTTCCTGGATATATAAGGTCCGGAGCTCCACTGTGGACACAAAAACAACATATCTTTGAACAGTGATTTGCCCAAAAAAATTAACGCTTGCCCACAATGTGTTTGAAGTCACTGAACTTTGTCGCACTCGAGCTGATATTTTAAAACCCTCGCTCGATCGGACACTCGTAGTTTCGCAGATCACTAAAATATAAACAATATCCTCAATGTAGAAGTTATTGCGTTGCCTTTATGTGGGCAGAAAAAGGTCAATCTTTATCTAGTAAAATCTTCGCAAAAATCGGTTTCAAAGCAACTATAGTTTTTTAAATTTGCTCATTTCGCGCAGATATATAAATTTTGCTTTGTGTTGTCAAGTTGAACACGCATAACATCTTTCAAAAACCTACGCGTAAGTAGGATTTCCTTCAAACAAAGATAAAGTTACATTATTTCAAAAACTTCTTGCTGACAATGAAGAAATGAATTTTCTGTGCGAAAACAACCTACCTAAAGACCTTAAAAGCAAAAGATCAGTTGCAACTTGGCAGCCAAGCCATGATTCACCATTTAGCTATTTTAAGCTTAACTGGTCCATGCGAGGGTCTTCGTTTAATCAAATTAAACTCAGCCGATCATTAGAAAATACAGAAAATTGCATATAAGGGTTTGTTTTGCTCGCCTCAGTCAAATCCAGCTGCAGCTGTTGTTTACGGGAAAAGAGTCAATTGTTTTGAAGTCACTGCCGGCAGTTGTCGTTCTCTACTTCACAGCGAGTGAAAAGGACAATTTGCGTACAGAAAGTTATTCTTATAAAGAACAGAAACTTTTACAGTGCACTGGAAAACAAAACAATGTAATGAAAATGAAAAAACCCTGACTACTATTACTTGAGCAACAGAAAAATGATCCTGAGTAAGCTTGCTGGCCTTCTATTTCCGAGAAAGTTTAATAAGCCCACAAGTTTGTTCACTCATATGCGTTATAACAGCAATATGGTTCTTTGACTGACGACAAAAATAAAGCTGGTTCTGCAAAGGTAATAAATCTGGGTGTGTAAAAAAAGTAACCGTAACTACTAATAACAGAATACAAGCGGATTTTAATTCAACCCGGAGAAATCAACTCATAAATTAATCGGATGCACAATTAGAAAAATACTCGCCTCTTTAAAAATGTTCAAAACCTTTTATTCCACCTCAGACTGACAGAATGATCCATTTTTCCTTTAAAATTGATTGTTCTGAATCCAAAGTAATTTTCAAGCGACGAAAAAAAGCAAACATGTCAAATAAAAATGTTTTACAGGGAGCAAACGTTCGCACCTCGTGCATTTCACTCAGAACTCCACCAACAAACAAACACAGTCAACACACAGAAAAGCCCTCCTTGAGCCTGCGGTAAGGGATGCGCAGAAGCTTGCGCAAAACGTTTTTCCGCCCTGAAGTTTCGCCCCAGTTAAGAAATTTGGCCGAGTGAGACTGAGTACCAATTTTCCTTGGAAATAAATATGGCGGAGAATGCGGACATGGAAAGATGATGAGTTTTTGCTCTGTTTTACGTTTTACGGCGTCCAAACATCAAGAAAAGGTTTTCATGAACTTTTTTCATGAAATTTTGGACATCAGGAGGCGTGATGTATGAACAGTTCATGAGTGACTTCGCTCATCGTGATTCTTCACCTTGGCAAGTTCAGTTATTATTTTCGAGCGACCAGCCTCAGGGTAGCCTGCTCCATCTCTTATATATTTTTTCACCTACGGTGGTATTAAGAACTCTCTGCCTTATCCTAAACATATGCTACGAGCTCATTATAGTATGAGTCTTGCAACAGTCATATAGGAATGTTCATCAAACCAATTTTGTACTTCGCTGTTCTTAAGTTTGTTTGTACACTGGGAGCCACAACAAATATTTGTGGGCGTAAATACAGAATACAGGGCTAATTTAGTAAAAGCCAGGTTAAATGTTCCAATCACTTTGCTTCACATATACTGGGTCTGTCAGTATAAGCTATTTTTAATATCAAAAGGCTGCAGGGAAGGGCTTACTGAATCTTCAAAACCTTCACTGGAATGTCGTTTGAGTGATAATCAATAAATAGCTCCAACAGCAATACCGTATTTAGTAGTTTTATATTAGATAGTGACTTCGGTTTTAAGTACTTCCTTGAAAGTGTTTGTACAAAAATTACCCGATAGTTTTGAACTATACTTGAATCTGAGTGTGGGGACAAGAGGTTAATCCAGTTGCTAATAAGAGTGAGTACATCAGAGAGGGGTATGCTCAGTATACATTGAGAAAATCCCTCAAAGGACTGAAGTACAAGGAACAGAAAAAAGAAAATTGAATGTTTTGCAAAGTTTATAAAAAGAATCAGAAGGACCTTGAATAATGTACGACTTCAGTTGTTTGTGTAAGTTATGAATCTGATTTACAAGTAAAATAAACAAGGTAAAATTGACTTTTTATCAACCATCAAAAGAAGTTATTGTCCCTTGAGCCCAATCCTCTCAGCAGTTCTTTCTACATACTACCCTTGGCTTATTTGGCGTAGATGCGTATGTGCTGCTGAGTTAGGGTGGTGACCATTTCACCCTTTAGAGTTTTGAACAGGGTGTCTGTTTGGGCCGTGAAGGTTGATGAAGAGCAGTCTGTAGTTACATTTTTGGTACCACCAATTTTTTCCCCAAGTTTTTCCATCTTTCTAAGTTTAAAAGTTAACTTAATTCTGCATGCTAACTGAAGTGAATCAGGGTTATAAAATCAGGTCTCTTGGCATAAAAAGGGTGGGGGAAATGAACAATGTGTCCTACTACCCATACTCTCTTTCAGTGCAAGCCCAGGGAGGTGATCTCACATTTTAAAACCCTTTTACCACTTGTTTTAACAGCAAAGTTAGTGAAGGTCTATGGTCTCTGAAAAATGTTTTTGCCTGCCTCAACACAAGTTTCTAACTGTTATTGTTGACTACAAAATTAATAATATTATCTTAATAATCATTTTACATTTTTTTCCAAGACATCCTTTGGTGTTTTGCATATCCACTAGTACAAGGTAATTTTTAAGTTGAGAGGGTTTGATTTCATTAACTACATTTTTATACAGACACAAACTAACCTGGCAGGTTGATGTCCAAAAGTGTAAAAAATTACATGCAACTGTATGGCAAAAACTGATCATCGTGGCCAAAGGAAAGGCAAAAATAGAAATGTCACCATTTTACTGACTTTATACATTCCCTTGGAAGCATATTTAGCCAGATGTAGTCCTTGTCAAAACATGCAAACTTGAAGATTTATTTTCTGAACTTAGCTAATCTTTTTTAAACCATAATCTTGTTCCAAGGGGTAGTGTAGTTTTTAAAATTTATAATTTTTCCCTCTTTTTTTTGCAACAAAACACACTTGAATTAGGACTCAAACTGAAGGCAGTGTAGTAACTGCTGTCATGAAAAGAGAATTCCAAACACACAAGATAATTACCCTTTCATCTGCCTAAGATTCATTTGTTAGAAACCACGGTAAAGTTTCAATTAAATCGCACGAAGAAAAGAACTTAAGCATATCAACATGTGCAAAATCAAGAGAGAATGATCTCTTGGCAAAATTTATTTAGCTTCTAGTACATAAAGAAATACATGAACTACGGGATTTGACCATGCCACTCAATCATCCAACGCAACTCTGCCAGGATAAGTTCACAATCAAGGATGTAGAACTGAGAATCTCAATCATCATTTCTTGTCGTCTTAAAGGTGTAGTGAAGCCGTAACCAACTCTCAGCTGAACTCTGACAACTCTTCTACTCAACCACATGCCAGTCACCGCACTTTTTTAATACCACAAAGAATTAATTTTGGACTTTTCGATTGAAAATATACGTATTGGAGGGTTGGCCCTTCTTTTACTCTTGTAATTCGTGGGTCGTCTAAACAGAAACAAATCATCAAAAGGGCGGGCATCGAGAAACACGTTCACTGATCTCGTTCTTACCATAGCAAACCGGGCCGCATTTAACGACAAACGCAAGACCAGAAGAAAGGAAAACGTAAGCTCCACATTACCGCGGAACAAAACAAAGAAACCAATGACCAACGGGACCAAAAGCAACTACACTTCACACTGCCGAATCGCTGCGAAAAACAAACTTGTTGTTTTCCCACCCGTTCCGCGCATGCTCGCTACAGTTTTCGGATGAGGTCAAGTAATACGGGCAACATTTTCGCACAACCTGTCGCGCAACATTGTTGCGTTGCAAGTTGAAAAGCGTTGTTGCCCGTATTACCACCTTCGCTCTCAACTTGTCACGCAACAAATTTCGATGTTGCAAGTTGTAGCTAATTAAGAAACTCCTACGTTGTGATTGGTCGACAGCGTGTTTTCGTGTCAGCAAACAAAATGGCAGACGCGCTAGGCTTTCGTAGAAAGCGAGCGATAGCCGCCCTTGGGTTAAGTTTTTTACTTGAGGAAGAGGCCCAGCAACCCCGTAAGAGAAGCCGAAAAGTTTATATGAGGGACTGGATTGCTTTGCGAGAGGAGAGAGGGATTTACCACCAGCTGGTAAAGGAACTGGAAACAGGAGATGGTGTTACGTAAAAAGAATTTTTTCGCATGACGAAACAGCAGTTTTGTTTTCTGGTGGAAAAAGTATCGCCTCTCATCGAGAAAAAACAGCAGCCTTCGCCAATCAATTCCGTACGAAGTACCATAAAGCCAGACGAACGCCTCGCTGTTACATTACGCTATTTAGCAACTGGAGAAAGCTTTCACTCACTTGAGTACTCGTTCCGCATTTCGCGACAATCGATTTCGTCAATCGTCTATGAAACAAGTCGTGCCCTTTATCAAGTATTGGTGCCCGAATTTCTAAAAGTTCCGAGCACGGAAAGAGTGGCAGATATTGGCCGACAAATTCGAGTCCAGGTGAAATTTTCCTCATGGCATTGGTGCAATTGACGGGAAACGGGTGATCATCCAGCAACCACCCAACTCGGGCTCCCATTTTTACGATTACAAAGGAAACAACAGCATTGTCCTCCTCGCTGTCTTTGGGCCTGATTACCAGTGCATTTGGGCAAGTGCGGGAACGAATGGCCGTAGCTAGGGATCATCATTGTTTATAGTGGCTGGGGGAAATCCCTGGTCCCTAATGATAGCAACCTTTCAAAATGACTTTCTTTGCACCCTGAGCTATACAACCAGAATGTGACATAATCTCTTTTGTGTAAAAAACTTAATTGAAAAACACCTCAAACAGCAATTCCAAAGGATCCTGAAAAACACAAAATATAGGACGTGTATAAAAGCTTTATTCATTAATTTTTATTAATTTATTTGTGTGAAGAAAGTGAGGCTTTTTGAAACTCCTCGTATAACAGGTAATTCTTAATTGCCTCATAAATAATCTTATATTACCTCAAAATACATGCAGTTATAATGATTCTCAACTGAATCGAATTATGCTTGAGCATATTGTCAAGTATACTTAAAAATTGTATTTGCAAAGTAATTTTATAACAAGAATCATATCTTTGCGAAAAAGAAGGAGAAGAAGTTAAATTATTGTTATTAGAAAAATTATGTACATATGGTACCGATAAAAATGTTGGTATGATCCTGTCTTGCTACACTAGGAATGAATAAAGTTTTCCCTGATTTGACAGGACTTGCATGAGAAATCTGGAAGTCATTGAAGTTGTTAAGTCCTTATTTACAACAAATTCATCGTCCAGTTTGTTGTTGGCTTATTTGAAATTTAACCTGCCAGAGTAGTTTTGAGTGATATTACAACATAACAGTAACACGTTTAAAAACTACCCCTTGGCGCTAATACTTTCTGAAATATACCTGCACATCCTTCATTTGCCCTTGAGTTCATGATTATTTTAAGACTAAAGTTTAGACACGACTTTTCACACGAATGTGAGGCTCGGGAAGTGTATGCATTATAACAAAAATATTGGCGCCATTTCATGCAAATCGGACTACAAAGCGTTTACTGAAAAGACCAGTTAAAATTGTCAGAGTTAAACTAGTTACTGGAGCTTGTGGGTTGAAAGCATTGAGGCCTGTAGACAGCGAGCTACATGTACTTGTAGGAGCAAGTATACCTTGAGGAACGTAGCATTCCATTTCCAAATCAAAAATGACATCGTTAATCCTTTTCTTTGCTATAGCAAGTTGTCGACCAGAAAACCGTCGTAACTGAGACTCCAGTGACTTCACAAACCAGCTGATTGAATCATTGTTTTCCTGACTTGCTGCTGCTGGACTTTGAAGGCATTTCACGGCTTCCTTGAAAAAATCCAATTTTATTTCGTCCATTTCTCTCGATTTATCTGCCTTTGTTTTCTTGGCTGGTCTCTCGTTTTCTTTTTCAACAGCAGTTGCAAGGGTAGTAACGGCAGGGTCTACATCGTCGCTCCCTTTTATGAACATCATTGCTTTGAAATATCTCCATGGGGAAAAGTATGCCGTGTCGGTACCCGCTCCACTCACCTTGGTGTCTTCTTCCCTTTTTAATTCCCAGTAGAAAATGGTTTTTAACGAACTCCACTGTTTTTTAACATCATCCTAGCTTCTGTTCGGTAGAATTTCACACAGCTTCTTGAAATTTAAGTCTCTCAAGTTTCTGTCCCTATATGAAGTAAGGTGATGATTCCATAGCTGGTCGTTTTGCTTGTAAAACTCGGTCAATTGCTCAGTCTCTTCTTCAGTCAACTCAGTTTCTTCCTTTGCTTTAAGAGAACGGACAACGTCATCTTTCATATACGATAAAGCGGTGTAAAATTTCCACCTCGACTGTTGACCTTCTGTGGTTTCTTTCTTTACTTCCCTTGTCAATGCCGTTCTAAGGCTATGTAGTTGTTTTTGAGACAGCTTGGTGAAATGTTAAATTTTTGACATAACTCATCCAGAGCTCTTGACCTTCGTGGCTTGTTTTTATACTCTGGTCCACAAGTTTCCCACAGACACGGGTGCTTTTCAAGTTCTTTGCACAAATCTTTTCTTTGGGCCTCTGACATTTTTTCACTAATAAATTCACAATCTTGGGTTTCAACATTCTCAACCTCCACAACCTCGGCCATGTTTACTTCCTGCCCAAATATGCCCAAGGTCAAGAGCGCGCTTACTCACCATCTTTCCCGCGTTTTTGGTGCGGGAAAATTGACCAATCACAGGTGTTGTGAAGCGTAGCAAGTTGTGACGCAAATAATAAAATTGAAAGTTTGTTGCAAAAAGTAGAACTCAGGTCAACTTTGCGCAACATGTTGCCACAACTTGCAACATCGAAATTTGTTGCGTGACAAGTTGAGAGCGAAGGTGGTAATACGGGCAACAACGCTTTTCAACTTGCAACGTAACAATGTTGCGCGACAAGTTGTACGAAAATGTTGCCCGTATTACTTGACCTTAACTGGGGCGATCATGGAAAGCCGAAAAGCGGCAAGATCAAAGGCCGTTGCCAGCCCCCCCCCCCCCCCCCCCCCCCTGGCTAGGGATCATTGTTGTGTTCTCTGTTACGTAACTCGAGACTTGCTATTCACTTGGTATATCGTGCACCAGCCGAGGTTCCTTCCTCTTCCAGACTTATCCTGGAAGATCGAAAGAGACTGTGTTCGCAGGGTAGCTATAGGTCAGCTGAGTTCAGTTCGTTTTAAAAAGCACACATAGCAAATGCTTATCAAGTTACCATGCATGGATTTAAATCTTTACAAAAATTTTCCCAGATTATACAGTGCATTTTTGCAACAAGCACAGTTAATCAAAGTTAAATAACGATACTTACCACACAGCTTCTTGAAACCTTGGCTTATAAACACGGCGACGACCAAATAACTACGCCCGCGTTTAATAGGGGTTCTTAGGGGTCGGTCACGCGTTCCTGGCTCTAAACTTGAACCAACCTCGTTTTCATTCACTTCCTCCTGCCCCTACTACAATCGGTTCTTCCGGCTTTAATACGCGACCATCGATTCGATCACCAGGAATATAATGGGATCTTCTATTGATAGAAATTTTCATACTTTCATCGTTCTCACGTCCAGACAAATAACGGATGATGTATTGGGAAGGTTGAAATTTTTGTGCAAAGACGAATTGGCGGAGGGAGAGATTGAATCCACCACGAACTCCCTAGAGTTTTTAGAATTACTATGTAGACAGGAAAAGATTTGGCCCGGAGATATGGGTTACTTGTCAGCCCATTTGGAAACTGCAGGGAACTTTAAACTAGCCAAAGAGATCAAAGAATGGGGTGAGTGTGTATATTGTGTTCTATTCATGTTGAAGCCAACTTAATATATCATGATCTCCGGCTGCGGTTAAGCCAAGTAAGATATGAATCAGGCTCGTATTTGCATTGAAGAGCAATCAGAGAATTTTAACAAGTTTTTTAAAAACTTTTAACTACGAAGCTTTTAATACAAGTATCTTCCTCTTTTATAAAATGTATCCTGCGCTGAGAGTTGATTTAGAAGTATCTTCCGGCGGCTCAACTAACTTACGAACGATTGTGCTGATTCACATGTGATTCACGTATTCAGATATGTAGAGAACTGTAGTTACGATATTGTATCGAATATTGTACTCCAGATATGCTAAGCTGTTTATTAGACACGCAGTACGTGCGAACGTAAACAAGCCAAGTAAACAAGCCGAGCGACGCGAATGTTTCGCGCGCTGTGTCACAACACAGCATTTTCCTTCTCTTCGTTAAATACGACCCACAGATAACGCACGGCAAACAAATCGGCAATAGAAAACAAACTTTAGGGAAAAACAGGGTACATTGAGCTAGTGAAACAAACTATTAAATAATTTAAATTTTCCTTTTGGAAAATAAGCGTCCTCGCAGCACACGGTGTGGATGGTTTCGCTTATTGCCAAGAGTTTGACATATTTTTGCTCTCAATTGCCATGATAGGGGTGACGAATGGCCTTTCAAAAATGTTGAGTCTCGGCAAATTTAAGCCGAGTCTCGTAATCTCGGCGCTTAAAAAAAGCGTCTCGGAATCTCGGATTTCCCAGAAATATGACGGTCTCGGAGTCTCGGATTTTGAAAATTTGGATCTCGGAGTCTCGGATTTTGAAAATTTGGATCTCGAAATCTCGCCAATGGGACGTTCAATTTTTTATCCGCAAGCTTATCCGAAACGAGAAATTAAGAAATTTACCCCTGCCGGAATCTGCATTTACAATTGTTATGTAAGATATAGGAAACAGTAATTTCCACTTACTTTATAGAGGAAATCATGTCATCATAGTACATGGGTACCCAACGACAATCGTTTGAGAATTGAACTGTTCTTGGCCCGAATGATTTAAAGACCTACACTGAAATTATTTTGGAAATGTTGCTTATTTTCCCGCTTACTTATATCAATAATGTAATTGAATATTAGCTATAAGTCCAGGAACTGAGCTACTGTGGCTTGTTGCCAGATACAGTCCGAAGTACAACATGAACTAAAGCTAACTAAGCTTAACTAACATGGCTGACAAAAATAGCAAGCTCTGCGATACACGAATCGAACAAAACGCATCGTTCGACGACGTTGTTAAAAGCTACAAATAGAAGCTAATAGTCCGATCGACGAGCTGCGACGGTAATAGTAGCTAATAGTAGCAAATAGTAATGCACTTTAAGCTCTAAGCAAGACGATCTTATAACTTACCGTATTTGCGTTTAATTCCTTTCGTTGCTTCAAAACCCTCTTCTATTTCCTCTTCACTCTCTGCCATTTGCAGTAGTAGCTAGTCGAAAGCCGATCGTTCGCAGATTTACGCGTGCCAGAAGCCGACAGATCAGAAGCTATCAGAAGGCGTGTGAATTTTAAACCAGGCAGAATGTCGAATCATTAGTTTAACTAGTTTATAAAGTAACTAACCAGGTTAATAAGTAGACTATAAGCAGTAATGCGTTACTTAATACGTTTAATTTTATGTCTCTGACTGGTAAACTAAGTAGACTAGATAAGTAGCTATAAGTTAATGGTTTTAATACAAAACCAATGTTTTGGGATGAGTGGAAAAATATTTGTTGTGATGCCCACAAAAGCTCAGAGCGCTGTATCTCGTATTTTCGGATCAAGTGCATCTCGGGCTCGGATTTTTGGATCACTGCGTCTCGGGCTCGGATTTTTTTAGCGCTAAGACTCGGGCTCGTATTTTACAAACAAATTCAAGGCTCGGGCTCGGATTTTTAAACTAGGGTCTCGGCGTCTCGGCAAGGCTCGGATTTTACCATTCGTCACCCCTCATGATCAGGCCTTCCTATTAAAGGGGCCTGATACTCAGGCTATCTCAATTGTCGAGCGCCAAAGAAGATGTCACGCAAAATTCCACGATCCAGTGCATGAGATAATTTAGGGTAACACTGAAGTGAATGATGCATAATCTCATCGCATATTTTTGGAAAGGAGGTGATTTCTTAAAATCTTATTGAGCAAAATGACCCCGTAAACAAGTTGCATTCTTTCAGGAACCGTAAAAGGGACAGAACAGAGTTCAACATCTTCACGTGTAAACCACGTTTATAGCCAATGGCAAATCAGCATTTTCGATTATAGCCATCAGTAGTTAAAAAGCTAGTTTCGCTCTCTTCACCAAAGACTTTACCATAGTAGCAACTGAAGTAGACTGCAAAACAGTGGGCCTGCCACTTATTAAAGGTTTCGTGTTTCGCGCGTGATAACTTTTGCCTCTGGTTTTCACAGTGTGTCAGAATTCAATATTCGTTACTTTAAATGAGGCTACCAGCCGTTAGAAAATCTCAATCTTTAATCTCAAAGTGAAATTTTGACTCCAATACTGCAATTCCTTTGTAAATGAAATTCATTCCTGAATTATGAGCGGAAAGCGCTGATCAAAAACATGTCAACAACAGGAGTATCGGCTCCTGGCGATAATCACTACAATGGCTGTCAAACTTCAAATGTTTGGCGGCGAAACATGTCACGTTCACGTGAAAGTAGACCGCGCGGGTCACGGAAACAACAGACAAAAATAACCAGGGAAATACCGTATTTATTCGAATAAGCGCCCAACCTCGAATTAGCGCCCACCTCGAATAAGCGCCCATCCTAAAGGCAGAAAAGTTAATAAGCGCCCAGCCTCGAATAAGCGCCCACCCCTCCTCCTCCCAATCAAACTCAAACAAGCGCTCACCCCCACCCTACCAACTTAAGTGATTAAATTCTAATAAGAGGCTTCCCCGAGGACTAGGCCTTTCCCGATTGCGCTCGTAAAATCCTGAAAAAGTGCTGGCAAAAATGGCTAAAAAGTGCTCAAAAAGTACTCAAAATCTCAAAATGGTGCTCAAAAAGTGCTAAAAGTTGTGAACAGTTACCTCTAAGCTTTGCGCAAATATGTCAATTTTTACTGAAGTAATTAACAATTTATTTTGCGTAGTGTTATTCGACAGGTAGTTACGAAAGGTTGATAGAATATACAACAATAATATGTTTAAAAAACTAAAGCCGGTTACGAATTGTAAATTAATTCAGCAGTACTAGCATCAGATGATATAGGGCCTGTTTGCATGGAGTGAGGGACGCCGGTCTAGTGGGGTTGGTTTCTTTTGTTTTCACGCTCTAGGGGACACAAAACAAAAGAAACCTACCCCAATAGACCGGGGTCCTCCACTCCATGTAAACAGGGGGCGCTTTCCATTTACGAAAAAAACCCGGAAATTTCGGTGGTAGCAAAAGTGGAATTTCCGATTGGTAAAAAGTTGTTCCATTTGGTCGTAAACCCCGGTACGTGGCGCGGTGCCCGACCGTGGACCTGGAACTGGTACAAACTACGAGAAACGTAAATGGAACACGACATTCCGTTCGGAAATTCCAACCGGGAAAAGGGGACCACCTTTTTAGATTTTCCACTTTTTCTGGGAATTTTCCAGTGGGACGAACCGACGAAACGTGTTCCATTTACCGCCGAACCGGAAATTCCGGAAATTTTGACTAAATGGAAAGCGCCCAGGGGTCTTAGAAATTTGAGATGACACACGCATGATACATCAGCCAATCAGAAACTTCTGTTCTCACGCTCAGTGAGGATAAGTCCACGTGCCTGACCATGACAACGGTCTTTTATTCTTGACAACATCATTAGTTATTCAAATTTATGACCTGGAACATGATTCTCGTTGCAAGCGACACACGGTTTTTGCTTCAAAATGTTTTAGAAGACATATGTTGCTCGAAATTGGCTCGAAATGTGAAATATTGCTCAAATGTTGCCCAAAGTGCGAAAAAGTGCGTAAGGGTGCTCAAAATGCAAAATGGTGCCCCAAACTCAAAAAAGTGCTCAAAAGGTGCTCAGCGCAATCGAGAAAGGCCTACCGAGGACGGAGTTTTCTTCAGAGTATTTTACAGAAACCTTGCTTTGTTACTTCTTCGCGTTTTGTTATTAGCACTTGTTGTTTTGCTGCAAAATAAACATACTTCACTTGCTGAAAATAGAGAAAATTTAATAAGCGCCCAGCCTCGAATAAGCGCCCACTCTCAAGGTCCAAAAATTTAATAAGCGCCCAGGGCGGTTAATCGAATAAATACGGTAACCTTCGCAGCACGCGCGCGAACTTTAAATAGATTTAAAAAGGCTTTTGTTCACACATAAGAACCGTGATTTCAAATGGCGTGATTTTTGTAACGGGGCGAAGCTGCGCCGAACTTGAAATCGCTGAAAATGGTGAAAATGGATCGTCAGCCGCCACTGTCGTCGTGTGAACTGGTATCTTCGAACCGTAGCGGAGGGTTCGTGTTCACCAAACCCTCTCGGCCAACCGCTCCGGCACGATGTTCGAAGTGTGTGAACGAGTTGTTGATGTTCTGTGCTGTTTATTGTACGGGATAGCTTTTCATGGCATGTCGGCCCAAAAGCTATCTAGTATACTGTAAACATAGCCAAGATAAGTTACTCCTCGTTACTGGGATAAGAAACAGGAAGTTTTTTAAATGTGAGATGGCAGAGAAATTCGTTCTTTTTACACGAGACTACCAGTTATGGTTTTTCTCTCATACTGCGCAGTGTGCAAAAACTGACCGGATCTTTCTTTATAGCACAGCTCCCGCGCGCGCAGTGGAGCCCCATTGCTAAGAGAAATTGGTAACCAGGGCGGATAAAGGTTGGGCGATGAAATGAGCGCGTCCGAGCAAAAAGGTGTGATGCAGTGCATGGACTGGGACTCTGCCTAGAAATGTCGCTTGTTTTCGACTTCATTCAGGGCTTGCGATGTGGTTTGTCCATTAGACACTGCCGCTGTCACTGAATTATAGCGGCTTGATTTGTTTTTTTGCACTTCTTCCTCGTTCCTTTGTGCTGGTACGCTGTCTCCGAGAGGCAAATGTTGCTATTTTTTGCGGGAGGTTTAGTTGGAGTAGACAAACATCTCTTTTAAAGGGTTTCTCTATTATATTTTCGTTCTACTACTCGCCAATGTCGATGTTATTCCAAAACAAAAACAACTTAGTACTGTCTAAAACACGAAGGAAAATCTCATGGCAAAACTAAAAGACAGCAGATCGTGATTCATAACTAGATGACGTGTATTTTATAAATGCGTGCAACTCGTGCAAGGTGAAATTATGCTAATTTCAATCACCATCATCCTTCTTTTTAATTTTGAAAAAAACATCTGATACGTCTTTCTGTTTCTTCGAAACTTCAAAATTAGTTTCCCCTCAGTTTTTACTGTTTACCTTGTTTTGTTTTACAGAGAAAAACGGAGAAAAAACCTTACAACTAACCTCAATAAATTTTGTTTACATGCAGTTGCCGGATTTGCGACGCATTGCGCGAATCGCCATGGCGCGTTGCACCCGAGAAGAAAAGTTTGAAGCAGTACAACGCCACTATATCAAAATATATCAACCTAATTTTTTGTTATTTTATATAAAATTTATCACCTTTACCATATGTAAAAATTGAGGTTAAGAAGTGTTAAGCTTTTGCAAACGAAACGGCGAAAGACGATTAGGTGATATTTAGTGGAAGGAGGAGGTATTCAACACTTTCAGATTAAACTCAAATTTGGGATTATATGACCAACAACTTTGACTTATAGACATACAGACACAAACATATGAAACTGTTTATTGATATTGTTATGAAACGAATTTATCTATTTAACATTGTAGCCTGACATTAAAGAAAGAAAGTAGGATTTCCGGTTTGCAGAAAGGAAAATTTCGCCGGCCTTCAAGCGCACCGGAAGCGGGGAAAGAGCGCTCGTGCCAGTCCTACTCCGCATCACACATTAAATGAAAAGCGGAGTGCTCGTTTCACCGCCCAACATTTATCCGCCCTGTTGGTAACCTATGAAAGCAAGAAAATTTGGTTATGACGTAGCGTATGCCCAAACGACCGTCCGTACACCCACTACATGTAAGCCGATGACAACTGTCAAATTTTAGCGGGAAAGCGTATTGCCACTTTTGCCACCCGCGTCTTGTGAAGCAGAGACTAAGAGTCAAGACGAAAACGGAAAGCGGAAAATGTTTCTGTATCCGTGTTGTTTGAAGTATTAAGCTTAGATCAATTGTCATGTCCACAAATTTGGAATACAGAGAAAGAGAAAGACAGAGAACAAGAGAAAGTAGCGCGACAGGACAGCGAAGCTCAACGAGAAAAGGAGCTAGAGCGGGAGAGAAAAAAAAGGAGACATTTTTTGTTGTAGGAACAACATGAAATTTTGTGGCGGCGGGATGCTGGCGGCCACCAGGGTGGGGACGGTCGACAGTGAAAAAAAGTGAACAAGAACACCTCCGACATATTTCCGCCATAAAACGTGTAACTAGGAAGTTTATGGAAGTTTCACGTTGCAATCGTGCAAAACAACGGCAAATTAAAGAAATGTACAGAAAAAGAGTGCTGCACTATTGTTGTTTTTTCACCGTTCTCGTTCCCTTCAGCGCTTAGCATTACATGTACGACTTTATATTTTGTTTGAGCAAATTATAAAAATTATCGAGAGCTTCGCTTTCAGCCCTAGCTAAATCTATATATTATCTTCAAGCATCATTCTCTAATATAAATTAACGTACTTTAGATGAAGACATATCTACAAATAGTGCGAAAGAAGAGTGCTTCAGAATGAGGCCAATACTACAGTATTTGTTTTACGTTATTTAGTGATTGCACCTGTATGCTTATTGCTTATTAGGGAACATAAGATCCGAGGAAGGCGACGGCAGCGAAAACGGTCAGTCTTCATCGCGACCCAACTAACCGTACTTTAGGGACTTTAAGATCCAATGACGCGGACGGCAACGAGGACGTCAAAAAAAAACAATAGGTTTTATAAAATAACTAAGATAGTACGCGCGCTCTGATTGGCCGAGAGGAGTGTTTGCATGAGTGTATGTAAACCTGGTTGTGGCGTCAAGTTGTTTGGTTTTTCGCGCGCTAATCACGCAAGCACAAATTTGAAAAAGTCTTCGAGTTCAAAACTCAAAAAGTTTACTTTATTTACCCATTCCTTCGTCGGCTGAAACTTGGAAAATCGTCTCAAAGAAGGTGTGTACATTTTTCTTCGCTTAAGCTGACCGTTTTAAGCGAGAAAAATCCGTATTTTGCAAAGCATCTTTTTGCAAAACAAGAACTGATTACGCGTGCAAGACTTCGTGGACAAGATTTTGCGACTGGTAAGAATTTTTCTTTTAATCAGAGCCATACAAAGAGTTTTGCGTTTTTTTCTCCGGAAACTTATTTTATAAAAGCAATAGAAAACTTTTTTCCTGTGTTTGCATAGCGTGATATAAACACTCGAGGCACTGGGAGAATTCTCGACAGTTATGCAAACCCTCGACTTCGTCTCGGGTTTGCATAACTGTCTCGAATTCTCCCAACCCCTCTCGTGTTTATATCAGGTTATGCAAACACGGAAAACGTTTTCTATTGCTTAATTATAAGCAAACCAACAACTTTGCGCGAGCAAAACCACGCTTTTTTGTACATTTCTCTGCCCGTTTTTGCTCGACTACGGCGTGAAAGTGCCTAATTTCACGTTTTATGGACTACGTAAACAAGCAACGACGAAATTTTATTTCTCTTTCTGAGCTTGGATACGGTCCCTAGGAATTCAAATACAGGAGGGTTCGCCTACATTTTACAAAGTAAGTGTGTAGGAATAATTGCGATAAAGACTGAAAGAACGCAATTACATCTACTTTTTAAGCGAAGTTCTTGTTGCCGTCGCTTCGTTGGATCTTAAAGTCCCTTTTGTCAAAATTATGCGAACTCTCCTGGAGTTGAATTCCTAAAAACCATATCCAAGTTCAGAAAGAGAAAGAAAATTTCGTAGTAGCTTGTTTACGTTCCCCATAAAAGGTGAAAATAGGCATTTTCACGTCGTAGTCGTGCTGTAACGGCAAAGAAATGTACAAAAAAGCGTGATGCACGTGCAAAGTTGTTGTTTTGTAGCCTGAGTATCAGGCGTTTCTGGGGAGAAGGAGAAAGATGGAAGCGAAAAAAATCTCCTCTCCCCTAGCCCCTTAGGAAGGCCTGATACTCAGGCTAGTATTTTTGCTAATCGTAACCTTTTGCTTTTTTTGGTCCCTACTGTTATGTTACAGCGCAACGCACGATTTACTATTAACACCCCTAGTCATACATAAAATTAAAAAAAAAATACTAGAAAGTGATAAAAATTCGCTATCTGTTTTCAAATGTATGGGTTTTCTTTTTGATTGACAGGACCAAGTCTTAAACTATCAACCCTTCAGAAGTAGTATTGTTTGCAAAAGTTTTTTAAAACACGTGTCCTACAGCGATTTTCGCGCAGGTATACGCACTCATGCGCAGACGACAGTCCTCCTCTATTACGTGTCCTTGGAGCGAGAGAGGGAGGAGTAGTAGAGCATCCTGGGAACGAGGTTCCCCTGGATGATACCTGCAGAGGGATGGGGCGCTAAGCGACTTTTTGTCTTTATTTTAGTACCACGACGAACAAGCAACCTACCACACCAGTGCAAATACTTTGTTGGAAGGGATACTGTCGTAGATCAGATCAAGGAAAAGTTGACAACAAATTCATCAAACATGATTATTATCATCGCTTTACCTGGCATGGGCAAGACAGAGGTTGCAATTTATGTCGGACACTTGTTGCAAAAAGAACACTGGCCTGTTGTGTACGTCAAGGAGAAAAAACTCATAGAGATCTGCCAAAACATTCTCTATCAGTTAGATCATCGACATTGGACATTAGACAGTGATGTGATTTCACACTGCAAGCGAAAGCTATCGGAGCACGAAAAAGACACGATAGTCATTCTTGACAACACGGAAGATGCACAAAAAGATAAAGAGTTCGATGACTTTTTTGAATTCATGGTGAAGTTTGCGCCGAAGATTCGAACCATCATAACAACACAGTACGACATCAACAGCCTCGATTCAGCAGACAGCATTCATAAGATTCGCCTCGATTCTTTAGAACCTTGCTCATCCTCTGAACTTTTGTTGAAAAGGGCACCGCGTATTCCAAAAGCTATTGCTGAAGAGATTGGCAAGTTGTGTGACGGGATACCCTTATTTCTTAGCTACAGTGGCTCAATGATGGCTGATGACTTCTGCCCCGAAGTTTTTGCCCGAGAGCTGAGAAAAAATCCCGTGAGAGTTGTACGCGATAACGAACATCTAACCCGGTTTTATACCAACATTGACCGCTTTTTTCGCCTTTTGCCTGAACCGGTGTTGAGAAAGCTAGTCCGCCTTTCCGTATTCCCAACGAGTTTTTCTGTGGACGACATCCGGTTTTTGTTCAAGGATGATTATGAAGTGGAAGTAGTAAAGACAAAATTGATTCAGTACTGTTTGCTTAAAAAGTTGAATGATGAAGGCGTTTTTGCCATTCATCAGCTCGTTAAGACTTATTGCAAAGAGCAAAGAGAAAGCTTAGGCATGGTTAATGAAGGGCGCTCCGCAGAGAGGGCTTTCAATCAACACTACCTCAAGATTCTGCGCGATCTTCACAATCTGTTTCTCACAAAAGATTCATCAAAGGCCATTCAAAGGTTCAGGGAAGATAAAGCAAATATCATGGAAGCATTTGAGAACTGTCTTTGTGACTCTAGTGAGCCCGAAGACAAAGTTTTTGCTATTGATGTTGCTAATGAAGTCGTGGACTTCTTAGCTAAAGTGTTATCACCACCTATGGAATGCACCCTTTTGTATCAAAAGTGTTGTGAGATCGCTAGGGACTCCATACGTGACGGTAAGAGACTTGCATACAGCTTAAATTCCCTTGGTTTCCGTTGTCTAGATGACGCAGAACACTGCAAAAGCGACGGTGCGGAGTATGCTTGTCAGAAGTTTGAAGAAGCTTGCTCAATATTCAGAGGATTGCCAAAGGAGACTCAGAAATGTGAGAAATACGCTCACGTAACCTCCAAACGTGGCTTGTGTGTGTTACTCCAGGTGAGAGATTTCTTTTGTCCTTACTTCCAGTAGATTGCTTTTTTCATGAGACATTAGCTTGCGTTAATCCGTCAGGATTAGAGAGCGAATGTAAGCCTAAGAAATCAGCCGACATTTGGCGACGCCACCACTGGTTTCCCCGTGAAATGACGTCTGAGAAACAAGCGCAGAAATTCCATACTGATGACACGTCACTACCCAAATCTGGGTAGTGCTTCTGATTGGATGAACCAAAGTCTTAACCAACCGGAAACACTGCCCAAATCTGGGCCGTTCCCAGAGCCTCCTGGGGGCCTGAGCACGAGGACCAGGACGCTCTGGGGACACAGGATTAACACAGGATTTGAAGTCCTAGATTTTAGGACTTCTAGTCATTTCTGATTCAAAAGTAACTTGGAGGATTCTCTTTTAAAAGTTTTGAATCACCTAAATTTACAGTTATTGTCACTTCGGCAAGAGCAAGTGAACGCTATTACAGCTGTAGAAACGTTGTAGAAAATCAGAAATGACCAAACTGTCCTAAAATCTAGGACTTCAAATCCTGTGTCCCCAGAGCCTCCTGATCCTCGTGCTCAGGCCCCCAGGAGGCTCTCGGGACGAGAATGTATGAAATTTCTGCATTCGTTTCTCAGACTAATCTCGTACCCAGATCTCTCAGGTACGAGATTATATTTTGGAGCTGGGAACAGCCTTTCCCGCAGCAAACTTTGCCCTAGTACTCTAATAGTAGCAGCAACAACAACAACAACAACAACTTCATTTGTACCCAACAGTATCCAATAATGATTAAAAAAATAAATTAACAAAATATAGAGGAGTTCAGGCTACCTCAAACAACCATAGGAGCTAAAGAAAAGGGCAGTCATGCTTAAGTGATTTATCTATACTTATTTGGGTCAGATACCGCCATGTTACCTGACCGCTCCCAATAAGATACTTTATTACATGAAAATTTGGCGACACTAAAATTTAGCGATTTTGAAAATTTTTTTTTTAATAGCGGCACTTTAATTTAGCGATTTTTCGTAAATTTTGGAACTTAAGTCACTTAATTTTGGCGATTTCACGAGCTGAAACTTTGGCGAATTAAGGTATTCAAAACTTTTATGACGACAATAGAAAAGTCATCTGATGAAATCATAAAGGTCAACAACTTCACTTAAATCAAAATCATACAACTTTCTGAAACTTAATTTCAAACGAAACAAACGAAACTGGAACTGTAATGTCATATCTCGTATGCTGCCCTCACTCATACTGTCAACCTCGTGCCTAGCGCGCTTTTCCCTGGCTTTAAAGGTGGGGCGCCCCACCTTTAAAGCTAGGGAAAAGCGCCCTGGGGACGAGGTTGGTACATAGTCATTGCACACAATAAATTCTGCCTTTACGAGTACTACTTCAAAATCGACCGTAAAATAGCATATGTATGTGAAACTGACTAGATGGCGGAATTTCATTTTGTACTCACTTTAATTTAGCGACGATTTAAATTTAGCGATTTTAAGAAAACATCGCTAAATTCGCTAAATTAAAGTGTCGCCAAAATTTCATGTAATAAGGTAATTGATGACCGCAACTGATCAGCTTTAGTAATACAGTATATGGCATTTGCTCATGTTAATTTTCTTGCTTTTCTCTTTAAGGGAGATGTAGAAGGAGGAAGGAAATCAATCCTCGAGGGAATCAAACTAAGAGAGGAGTTGGGTGTTCAACTGTATACCGCTACAGGAAACTGTGATCTTGGACGTAAGAAACTAAATATTCGCTTGGCACGTCTATATCAATTACCGTATTTACTCGTACAAGCGACGCGGCCCTTACTAAGCGCCTCAAATGCGGCGCTTATTGGAGGACGGTGTTCATTTGAAAGTTGGAGGCGCCATATATTTGATGTTGGTGTTTTTTTTTTTTTTTTTTCAAATGCGGCGCTTATTCGAGCAAATATGGTAATTAGTAGCATCATAGATCGTGAATAGAAGGTCTCGGCAGTAAGACTGCACAGAACAAAGCGACTAGAATCCAAGAATGTAGTTACCAGTATTCCTTATTTATTTTCGATCGCCTAAGCATGCCAATAAAACAAGAGGGTCATAATGGGCGTTTAACCTATAGCCGAGAGTTGCTCAAAATTTTCAGTCTGCTGAGGTGAATAGGTACGGTGATGTCTTGTTTAGGTGCTAGCTGAGACATCATGAAAAATGTTAGTGATACTAACGCTTATCTAAGGGTCTGGATGTCCGCCCCCACCCCCTCTTATTTCAAGGGGTCTGGATCCTGGCACTGCCATGAACATACATAGTTTTGTTGCCGCTATACATGCAAGGATAATCAGTAGGTCATTGGAAATTCAGATTTCAGGAAAATGATCTATAGTGATATCAAGTAAATCATCATACTGATGAGCAGGTATTTTTGAATAATTTTCAATTTTTTTATAGATTCTTACCGACATTGCGGTGACTACAAGAAGGCTCTCGAAATTTGGCAAACAGAGACGCTGCCGGTTTACATAAAGCAGCTAGGTAACGCTCATCCCTGGACGGCTTCAATCATTCAGCACATCGCATCCATGTACTTGGAGCTTGCACGAAAGGATCCAGCGCAGTACGCTGAGTCCGCCGAGACTTGCACCAGACGAGCTTTAGAACTGAGGTGGAAGCTGTTAGGTGTGCATCAAGACACGGCTCGTTCGCACACTCGGCTAAGCGAAGTTCTTTGTATACAAGGGAAATTTGAAATGGCCTTAAAAGAACTTGAAGAGGCTTTGGATATTCAAAACGATGTCTTGGGTGGTAACCACGAGGTCACGCTCAACACGATAAAGAAAAAAGGAGAGGTTCTAGATGCTATGAGACGAACAGGGCAGGTCCAAGAGGCTGAGGAGACACTGCTAGCACATAAATTTGCAAACACACACTTTCCGAACAACTAAGATCCGAACTTTTGCGTCCAAGTTGCGGTAAATGAAAATGGTTGTGCAAATGGTAAACGCCATTACCGTTCGGAATTGTCAAGTCTTGAGATTTTTTTAGCATTTACTCACATTCTGAATCGACCGGTTTGTCAGCTAGTGTAAACAGAAAACAACTTTATTAGATCCCCTAGCACACTCGCATAATCATGAAGCGACATAGAAGCAAGTAAGTAAGCAATTTTTAGAGTAACTCTATTTCTATAGTGTAAGCCTGTGAATAGGATCCGATAAGATCCGATGGCTCGAGCAACCTCGTTCCCAGGCTTCTCTTCTATCTGTCCCTGCGGAGGGAGATCCCTGGAAACGAGGTTGCATGGACGAAGAAGAGCGTAAAAGTGCGCCGAGACGGGGAGAGAGGACAGCCAGGAAAGACCTTTTCAAAGACTACTTCAAGATCATTACAAAACAAGCCGAAGGAAGAATTCCTTTCCTCCAGTTAACAAACTTTTCAGAATTACCGTCTTTAAAAAAGATAAACATGAATAAGTAAGAACAGGAGCCCTGATAAGAAAAAGTAAATCTTCAGAAAGAATACGCAGGTATTTAGATGCACGCGAATTTTTTTTTTTGTTGTAATATCAGATTTTATTTTTACTTTGCACATAATGATCGATTGGACACGCTGGCTTACATGACCTGAATAGTATTCGACATGTGTCTGGTTTGTCTGGTTTGATAAGCTTTTCAATATAAAATCAATTGTACACGAGTCTCGTTGCATTTGTTTGTGATATTACACGCTTCGTGAAAGCGATATTATTCCTTGTACACCAAGAGAACATAAAAGGTTTAAAAAAGGTCTTTTAAGTCTTAGTTGTGTAAACAGAATAGCATAATTACCCAAAACTTACACACCAATATCTCAAAGTCAAACTACTCAAATGCAAATTTCCTATGACGAACGTTTGCTAGGAACACCAATTTTGTGACGATCGGAATAAAACTAAGGTAACTTTCTGTTCTAGCTAAAGGTTTCCTTTACCTATGTATAGAGAATTTTTTCGATTATTCGCCAGGTCTAAAAGAGAAAGTAGTTCATATTAACTCCTCAGACATTTAGTAGAGTAAATATTCTAACGCTTGTTTACTGTCCGCGAAATACATCCAAACAAAAGAAAGTAAAAGAAATATCACCTAAAAGTAAAGCGTCTTTATTAAATTTTCAAGAATTGTATTGGGTTAACAAAGAATCGTTTTAGCTTAATTCGTTACACCTGTCGGCCCTTTGTGGTAGGACGGTTAGTCACACAATGACACTGTAATGTAGTAGACAATAAAGAAAACTTGCTAATCACCTCAGGTGAACTAATTAATCACTGTCAGTAATTCCCTTCAACTCGCAATATTGACTATTGATAATAGTCCGTCACTAAAAGCTTACTCATGGCCCTTTCTAAGTTTGTGGGTACATAGTTTGAGATTTACAAAGACGTTTTGGTGGAAACGGGACTCTAATACTTTTACTGTAAGCGCATTGACTGTGACTTGACAAAAAGCCTCCACAATACAGTTTTCTGAAATGCGGAAAATATTTTAACTGGAAACGTTATCCAAGCCACGATGATTTATACAACTTCAACATTTCATGTACAATATTCCTACCGCCAACCGTGTTGTTACAGGAAATATGTGTCCTCAAACCTTAAGACAAACGATTTCCTCATTTTCACTGAGTTACTGACAAAAAGAAGTAATAATGAAAGCATAGTTGAACTAAATAAAACTGATCAATTCGTCCCAGCTGCCAAAAAGAGGATTAAGATGTGATTAATGGACAGTTGTCCTAAACAGTTTTTAGGGTTTTAGCTTAGTTGCATGGAATATGTTTTATGAAAGTCATGAAAATCGTTAATAAAACGTGTATTCAGAAATTCCATATTACAAAGCTATCGGCTGATTCTGTGCTACGAGCCTCATCTGCCAAATACGTTACTTTCAAGTTTACAACTTACAATATCTTGCACGTTGTACTCGTACGGCTATTACTTTTTGTTAAAAAATGTCCTTGCTTGCAAACAAACACAAACGCAAATAACGAATACCGGCTAATATGTTAACTTATCCATAGCCTGCGAAAGCAGACGCATTTTTTGGGTCTTGTTTCACCCACCGATAAAAGAGCGTCTGCTCTTGCAGGCTAACTCATACAAGACGATTCATTTACTCGTCAACTGCTCACCGATCATCCTGAAATTGACTCGCCGCAATCAAAGCAACTCAGGTAACGTGGTTCCTAATGCAAAGATATTTTTGCGCGCCCCATTAGGTATAAGGACTCTTCAAATGTGCAAGGAAAACTAGGGATAGCCACGTTTTTTTGAAAGGTGGTTCAACAGAGATCACTAGTTTTTTTAAAATATATAACAAAACTGGTACATGTCTCATGACAAAAAAAAGCTTAATTTTGTCCCTGTGGGGTGATCTGTGCACAACTTTCGTCCACAGGATTTATTGATTCTGTTATCCACATTACAGTGCGGAAAATAGTTGTTAGATGAGACAATTTACATAAAATACTCGGCGAGGGTCAATCTCTTTCCCATAGGCCGCTATCCTTTTGGTCAGCGACGGAAGAGACCCTGGGATCTGGGGACGACGATGGATGTGGGTGGGCCCAGAACGTTTGCACAGCTGAAGAAAACAACTTTAAAGATTAAAACCACGTGAACTTGAAGTCAAGGTATCTTTCACTTCATCAGCTATTTAATAGCATAACCAAATGCAACTTTACAACTTTTAGATGGATAAACTCAGCATTGCGAGATGATTAAAATTAGGTCTAAAGAGTGTGCTTCGATATATGACGATACAGTAAAACAACAAATTATTTATTTTGGTAATAGTTCTTAGTTTCTACAATGTTTTAGACTCATACAACTCAGAGCTGTATATCCTTAGGCAACAACATCAGCGTTTAACAAGTGAAGACGTCTTGCTGGAATAAAACGATTAAATTAGAAGGAGAACGTGACAAAATTCATATAAAAACTTACGAGAGTCATACATATATACATCTTTTTTTTCAGTAATGCTTATTCGGTAAAAAAGTCAAGCTTGCACTATTTCAAAGTACTAAATTGTCACTGAATGATTTTATGGATAAAAAAGAAGCAAACACGTTTGAAGTCTAATTTTGAGCTCGAAGTTTGGGAAAACATTACAAACAAAACCGCATCTTTTAATCAAAAAGGGGAAATATATCATTGTTGTATTTGACGCCATTTCCCTTAATATATATTAATTAAAAGTCTAAATCGATCAAGACCTTTTCATGAAGAATAGTCTTAATAAAAACTTAAACTTTTTATGAAAAATAGTACGTAAATTAAACACCTGCAAGATTTACTTTAGCCGTGCCATAACCAACAAAAACATAACGATACAGCGTTTGTTCACCCGGAGTTATAAAGGAGGAAAGAGAGTACACTAATTCTTGGATATTTTAAGATTCGTATCATAACAAAAGAGATTTTTGAAAAGAGTCTTGCCTCTCAATACAAGTATTAAAACTTTTTGCCATTAATCAAATTTACAACCAAGGTGCAAAAGTAGCATGACATGGCATTGAAAGTGTCCGGTGCAATTAGAACTAGCAAACCGCTTGCTCAGTTACTTCAAACAGAGTTTGATCATACAATTACAACGGAAAAAATACCATCCTAATTCTATATACACGAAAAACTTTTTTAAGGGTTTATAACATCTATTTTGGGAGTAGCTAATTTCTTAATTCCTCCTCTCATTGTGACCTTTTCGCAACTGGAGCGAAGAGCAATCAAATTCTATTGATTAAAACTACTACAAGCATTACGGTCAGAGGTACCATGCAAAACACATTTGAAATTGTCATCTATGAAAGCCTGAATCCACAAAGGCCAAAGCAAATTAAATTATGAGCAGAGACCAGACGTGGATAAACTATAGCCTTAAACTGCCAAAGCTTTAAAAAATGCTACCTTATTTTAGAAGTAATCTGATGTTAATCAAAACATTTATCTATTTGGCAATTCAATAAAAACGATATGTACGTTTTTATCTATTAAATGGAAGAAACCTTCAAAATTTCCTTTCATTTCCCTTTGTGCGGTTAAGCCGTCACAAAGACCGAAGCAAAATCAAATCACATATCATAGTCAATCACAAGGTCAAAAGGCTCTGTAAGTCTTTTCACTTGCTCGATTATGTGCAATTTGATAAATAAGATAAGGCAAACATTATATTATAACTTACAATGAGCACCTAAAAAATTCTCAAATTGAAAAGTTTGCCGATAAAACATTTATGAAGCGAAAAAAATCCATTTTTGGACAAGCCATCGTTACTATGGTTGATTACAAAACAAAGATTGTCCGGCAATTTTTTCTCACAAAATATCAACATTATGTGACGCAAGAACTTAAGTGGCTGGTAGCAGGGCTTTGTCCAAATCGGCTTTCATTTTCTTTTGCTCATAAAGGTTGCTATGAAGCTTCGTTATCGGGATGAAAATAAGTCTCTCGTTCATCAACAAAGCAAATTGACTTAAGAGATTTTATGTAATGTTGTTATTTCAGCATTATATACGCCGCAAATGCCGATGCAATTATATTAAGGAGATGCGTATATATATGGGTGTAATTACTTTTCAGAAAAGCTTTTAAAAAATAAGCATGCACAAACGAACTTGAACTTGGTCGTGCGTTTCACCTATCTTTTTCAGCATAATTATTAACAATATCGTTTCTCAGAGTTTTGAAAATGTGAAGCTCTGGATTTTAAATTAAATCCGAGGGAAGAACGTGAAAATGGTACACTCCGTGAACGATTTACTCATGCTTCTATGGTAAAACGTTCTTTGTCACTTCAAGTTCACTGCCTGAGTTTTTATCATGATATCAAAATGGTGAATGTCGTTTTAGAACAAAAAGCGCAAGAGAGAAACTTCCAACTAACCCACGCGGAACTGAGGCTTTACTTTTTGAATATTTTTATAGACATGTAAGGTCCTCAATCAAACTGACTTATGTATTGACAACCACTTCGTTTCACTGAGAAAAGAAACAGGTCAAGCTACAGCTATACCCTGTACTACTTTATTTCTTTCTTCACATTCAATCCTTACCCCTGTTAATAAAAAAGTGTTTAAATTCCAAGATGCCTTTTGGTTATGTCGTTTTCGTTGTTAGCTACTAGTCTTTGATTTAAAACCATTTTGTACCAATACAACTGACTGATTAGGATTTTCTTAGATCATTAATTCTGTTAAGTTTGAGTGTAATCCAATTTTTCTTTATGGACTTAAAACAGTGTTATCCCTCGTTGAGTCACGCTTAAAAATTGACTTTCTCTGCTAATTGAATGAGTATTTTGACGCGGCATATCAAACGCGTTTGTGATGTTAACTCGCTTCTTTTATACCATAATACTCAAATATACTTAACCTTTTTTGCGCTGAAACTTTTAAATATTTCCTTTCTTTACAATAAATTATATCATTTTTAATAACTTAGGATGTCTGCCCAGGGTCCATTTCTAATTGAAATTATTTTTAATGGCAACCCAATAGTGTTATTTTATAACTTAAGCCGCCGACAATCTCTTGGATATAGAGCGAGGCAAAAAAAAAAAACACTTTTTTTAGTTCAAGTCTTTCTTTTTGAACATTTTTGTGAGATTCTTTTTTTATTGTCCAATCCCCCGCCAAACGAAAATGAGCCAAGTTACCTTCCTGGTCGCTTCACGCTTTTCTTAAAACTGCAAAGCGTCTGTTCTTGTGAATAATGTAATCATGGAGATGCTTTCCTTAGTTGCTCTTGTAACTTGGACAGTGTTTCTTGCCAAGTCTCTGGCCTAAAGCTCTGCGGTTTTTGGGCAACACCCTTAGAGCCAAGATAAGCAGAAAACGCGGACGTTTCCATCGATTTGCTGACATAATTTGGTACAGATGTCGAGGAAACTTCAGCAACACAGGAGGCGAGCGTTGGAGAGCTGTGCAATAGAAGCGAGCGAGAGGAACCTCCAAGGTATTCTCGATTGCTTTGTAGGCTCAACGAAGGGTACGATCTTACTGATATAGGGCTGTAGAAGTATGAAGAGTCGCAGGAACCCATGATGCTGTCAATAGCAAAGCTCTTTTTCGCTGGACGGATATAAGTTAAACTTGGAAGTAGCCTGCCTGAGTCATCAGCTCGATACGGAAAGAAGGACGAAGAGAACGAACCTATACCTCTATAATACGGAGCCTGGGAGGAACCGACGCCAAACTTAAAAGGATTGCTTCTTCGAACGCGTCTCCGTGCTCTTCTACGTCGAAAATCTCCGTTTGCGAAGTCTTCAAGATTTGCAGGATGTATGGCCCAGTAGTTACCTTTGCCGTTTTCGCTGCGACCCGCTTTGATGAAGCACTCGTTGAGAGACAAGTTGTGTCGAATACTGTTCCTCCAACTCTTGTCCTTGTTCCTGTAATATGGAAAGTTATCTGAGATGTACTGGTAGATATCACCCAGAATCATCTTTTTGTTGGGGCAGCTCAAAATTGCCATTGCAATCAGCGCGATGTATGAGTGCGTTGGTTTGACATCAGGGTCGTCTGTGCTGCATTCTGTTCTGTGGGAGCTCTCTGACGGAGATTCGCTTCGCCTTAACGTTGTTGATGACTCATGGTCATCATACTCCGGATCCATTTCAGTTCCACTCTTTTTACATTCGTCGCCAGAAGTTTGTCCACCGTGCAATCTTTCACGCTCTTCTGTCTCATCCCAGAGCCTTGCATCACTGTGCTCCTCATCAGCGCCGGCAGGTGAGAGGTGAGTGCAGTTTGAAAGATCAACAACTTGCTCGGGTATAATCTCAGTCATGTTGGACGTGTGTACTCTTTATAAATTATGACTGTCGTGTTGTGACCTTTATACGACCCACTGCAAGAGATTATGAATTAATAGCTTAGTTAGTCAAACAAATACCAAGCCAAACAATAGCATCCGATTGGTTTCGGCTCACTGACATATATTTATCACCACCCTCACGAGTGCTTATATTGACCTAGCTACAATTTGCGTCGTCTATGCCTAAACAAAGCCCAACAAGAAACCAATAAATTAACTCTAACACGGAACGAAAACAGAGTCAGTTTAGTGACCACTACGCTATATAGCATCTCAGATGACTAACCTCCAATAACATTCCTCCGCTCTACGAGAAAATCGGCTTTACAGTAATTTTAGGTCTTGATTTCACTGCGTTTCTTTCAAGCTATTCTTGATTGTTAAGTTCTTTTGTGGACAAAATGATTAAGGTAATTGCAAGTACCGCCTCTATCGCTCGGCCTTGACCACCCAGTAAGCACTCTAATAGTGGCTTCTATTTAACAGCGCTTTTCTGATTGGCCCAGTGCCCCGTTGGTCTTGATGACGTCAGCGCTACAAAATAGGTGAAGCTTTTATAAAACAGAAGTTTCTAAAAACAGATGTCCGCTTTTAGAAGATAACTTCAAAGTAACTGGCAAAAAATAATCTTTTTGACCCCGTAACTCATTGCTATGGTCAACGAATTGTTTATATTCAATATCTTTTTCAGAGCAATGCCAGACACGAAACTAAAAAACGTTTGACTGGGACGTAGCAGGTGCTTAGGTACAACGAATTTTTATCCTTTATTTTCTGTTGATAAACATGTAAAATAAACGTTGGTGAAAATAAAGATGTTGTTTCTTTTATGTCGCCCTTTATGTGGTAACCGGACCTGTAGAGTCATTTTGTTGATCTCGTTCAGCGTTTTCTATCAGCTTTGAACTAAAGGAAAAAAAGAAAAGAGAAAAAATGCGAAGGACTTATTTAAAAAATTCAGATCTAAACGTCATTTGCTGATAACTCTTAAAATACATTTTAACGTACAGGCGTCAAAAACAATGTTTTGTCTCACGAATTTCAGTGGGACTTAGAATTAATATACATTTATATTTGATTGACTGACAATGGAACAAGGGAAAAAAGCTACGTATGTTTCTGTAATCTCGCAACAAGGTGTAAGTCATTTCTCAATCCAAAATTGTTCGCGGCCACGTCAAGTTTACATCTTCAGTTTCGTAGTTTGTACTGTTAAGAAAATTTGTATCTTTTCATGTTAGATCAACTTTAAACAAATTAAATCCCCCCTTTCCCTAGGAGATCAAATAGTTTTTATGATTTGATAAAACTTCTGGCACCCTTTATAATAAACTGATAAGCCCAGATAATACAGGGGTTTAAAATTTATTGATTTTCTCAAAGACAAATAAAAGTAACAAAAGTTTCCCTTAAGGTACTATTTTGTATATGGATCTGAAGCTGAAAAATAACGAAATGCACTTAAATGTTGCGTTGAAAAAAGGAAAACATTTCTCTTAATTAAAAAGATACTTATATTTCCTCAATAGAATCCAAAACCACAACATTGGCCATGTCTTAATTTTCGCCGACCTGTCGCGATCAAAAATTTGTTGATTTTAAAGGTGACCAATTTGAAATCGCCTGAACGCTGTTGACGATGAAAACTTTCCTGTAAATCGTCTTTGGTACACAAGTTAAAATCAAAAAAACGTATCAAAATGGGTCTTGTACGCTTTCCAAAAGATTCTAACTGTTAATTGTAATTTGCCTCTTGCTAAAAAGCTTGCCGAAATATTCCACCTTTCGAATCATGATCGAAACTGAGCGATTTTATCAACGAACTGATCATTTTCTCGTACACAGGCGGCGTCTAATAAATGTGGTTTATTTTCGGACTGAGGCAATTCTCTGGAAGCTGTGCTCGGCACACCACAATATAACTTTTACATTTTAGTTTGTTTTGGACCCAGCGTGGCACCTTAAACATAAAGATCAGTTTTGATAAGTCTCCAGCTGTTTCCAACCGAGTTTATACAGAGAATAGAACAGTTTGCTATTTTGAAACAATGAATGTACGCGGTGTGTGGCAAACAATATATACTTTTGACATGTTTGGCTGTGGACACGGACGTGCTCCCAGCCAAAGAAAAACGATCGAAGAAAGAAAGGAAGAGAAATATACTTCAGCATACTGATCAGTACATTTAGATGACAAATTCAGGTGCATGACTTAAAAAGATAGCACGATTTTTTACTTGCACATCCTCTTCTTTTTATTTTCGCTCGCTATATCTAGCTATTAAAAAAATTCTTTCCAACGACTTCGCTTACGGTTTATTAGAAGATTTAACTTTTTTTTTTTGTATTTTCTTAAAAAAAAAAAAAAAGAAAGAAAGAAATCAGCTGGTTTATACACATTGTTTCCTTGAAATATACATTTCGAGTTACAGGTACTATTTTGCGGCAAAAGTCCATAAATCATTTTGGTGTATAAGGCATTTCAGCTCAATTATTCATAGCCATTAGAGGAGTCGTTCTTTTTTATGTCACACTACAGGTCAGGATATACGTGACAGCAACCAAACAATTTTCGGTCATTTTTTCGACTGGAAGACATAAAACCATCGTGAAAGCTTTTAAAGATCTTTAACGTTATCAACCCCCGGTCAATGTAACTTCACTTGAATGCAATGAGAAATGTAATACTTGACTGAGGACAGGAACCTAAACTTTTGTTGGTATTATATTGATATGGTGAGCAGATTACTGACAGGTAGTGATTAATTAGCTCAATTAAGGTGATTAGCAACTTGTTTTATTGTCTATTTCATTACATTGTCATTGTTTGACTAACCGACCCCTCCCACCGCAAAGAACAGGTGTCACTCGATTCAGACCTTAATCGAATCTTTCTCAATCGAATACAGTTTTTTTCTATTCGAAGAAGAAAACATATTTTTAGAGGTGATAACAATTTTTATTCCCTTTCTTTTCGTGTATTTTGCTTACAGTAAACACATAGAAGTTAAGAAAAAGAAAGCTCAAGTTTCCAAAAAAAAAAAAAAAACAAAGAGGTCAAATTCGCGTCGCCATATTATTCACGCCACATATACGAATGATTTTTATTGCCAATGAAAATTTGCATGGAAAATTTGCCCCCAAATAGGTCATTTGATATTTTGTGTGTACTTAAGTCGGCAATTGTGTTTTTCCTTTTCACAAGTCAAGCAATTAAACGAATTTACATGGAACAATATCGTTTTCACCAAGTATGCAATATCATAGCAAACAAACGCAACGGAAATCATAGACAATTGATTCTGCACTGTAAAGCTCGTTAAACGGACATATCATTTCCTAGAAGCAAAGCCAATCAAATCTTGTGAGTCATTGAGAACACCAAAAACATGAATATTAAGGCCACATTTCAATGAAAAGCTTGTATTGTTTGGTGTTATTTTCTGGCGATAGCCAGTTTGGCCGTATTCTTCTTTACATATAGCTTTTGCTTACGCGCGTATCACTAACCAATAACTAAGCTCAATTGCCTCCAACTTTATATTAGTCATTATCAAAATGTTGCCGTTAGCATTCGATCAAAAATAGCAGCTCAGTTTAAAAAGTAAGGAAAAAACACATTTTGCTTCTTCACCAATTTGATCAATTCTTCATGTACGTGAAAGATTCGAAAAGTAAGGTTTGTGCCAATCGGAATCTTCCCACGGGTAGCTAGTATCTGCAGCCGACGTAGGTATCGATTTTGTATTCCCTTGTATTTCATCCCTGTGATTCATTCAAGGACTTAGTAGTGGGATGTAAAGGTTTACGTTATTAGTAGAAGCACTCAATTTAAAAAAAGGTTAAAAATAGGAAATTTAAAAACGCGCAGACGTCTCAGCCCTGGTTTCGACCTCTGGGCTTTCGCTCTTCATCACTGAATCCTTTTTACTGCAGCAACATGAACAACCATTCACTGAAGTAGGGCAAGCTAGAAACGTTTAAATTTGGACGTTTTTAAAAACGTCTTTCAGTTCTGGCATTAATTTATCGTTAAGTACCTCACAGAACTGAAACGTTAAAGTTCAAAGTACCTGCACTCCCACTCCGGTGATTATTTCTCTCTTTGGACGTCATCCATGGTCTAAAATGGAACTGTTACAGCTAGTATAACGCAAAATAAAATTAAGTATAAGATTCTCTTAATATCTTCGCCGTACACTCGATATCACTTTTTTAGTTAAAATTAGTAATTGGTCCCAATCAGTACTTAACTTTTTTATGTGTGCGTGAAGAACATGGGGCCTTTCTGTACCCCGAATTGCTCTAATGGATTTAAAAAGGGCCAAAAGTCTGAACGAGGGGTAAGAGTTTTTCATCCTTGATTTGGTTTTCAAGGCTCTGATTTTTCCAGCTCTACAGAGTAAAACATACTTAATGATTCCTGGTGAAGTTTTGCGCTTGACCGCTGTTTTAATATCGGGTGCTTAAATTTATTTACTTGAGAGGCAAAAGCTGGTATACATATCGGCAAGGCAATGCTAGGTGTAAGTAGGCAACCGCTGCCTAGCAACCCATTCAGAGGTCAGAGATGTACAGAGATACATGCTCAACCCATTCGCTCCTGGGAATTTTGCTAAAAATGACAACTTTGAAGCTATTCGAGCTGTTTTCTGGTCACCGTCAGGCTATAATGATCCACGACTGACCAAAAACGCCATTCTACTATCTTGGCCTTCTGCTGCAACTGCAAAATGTCAGCTTCCAAAATTTCCGAGCATGCGCAGAAAGTAAACTTTCGAGGGTTTTTGGTTTAATCTTGACTTTTTATTATCGCTTTATCTACTCCCCTTGTTTTTCGCCGTTCTGGCATCGTTTTTTTCCCTTTTGCTGAGAAATTACCAGGCTTCATTTGGATTCATTTCTCTTTCTGGAAAAGCCTTTACAGTCTTAGGATTAGATGGAAGGAAAGCTACAATAGGAGGGTAGTGGTACAATATTTTCATGATAATTTTGGGGTCAACGTTACATGTTTCTTTGTCTTTTTGCCCGGCCTCCTTGACTGAATTGTGTTCATTCTGGTGTAGTTTAAAAGATCTCTCTCCCCTTAAACTGATGATGTCACAAGCAAGCGGTAAAAGGGACGTGGATTCGCATGAGCGATTACGGGCGGTTTAGAGGCGAACTGAAGCCTAGTTAAACTGTGGTCAGCAGCACTCGGCTACTGTGCCAACCTTATGATGGTTTAGAATCCTATAGCCTAACAGGTTGCCCAGGGCCTCTGGACCTTGTTGCAAACATCTTAAGATTACAAGAACTTTTTTCTTCGGAACAATAGGTTACAACGCTATATTAGAGCCCCCTTATCGTAAGAGCTTATTATGCAATCGGGCTGTAGGTACTGACCACTGGTTTTTCAATCAGTATTTATCTTCGATGCAATTCTTAAGCCTATGGTATTTTTTGTTAAATTGCATATAGAAGCGACTCTGCGACTCTTGTAACACATGTAGTAAGACTAAAATTGGGATAAACAAATGCTTCACAATTTACGAAAAGTTACTAACGAAACTGTCAACGACCTACGAAGATTTGATCTATGTACATAGGCTTAGTTAAGTGGAAGGTCTAAAGAAGCTAAATACAAATAATAGACTATCAAGACTTAACTCGGAGATGCAAATGAATGCTAGTTTAAGAGAGATTTCCTCCGGATGAAACAAGTTGCGCATTGAACATAACTTTGAAGTAGCCTCTTACAAACAAAACTATTCCTCAACTAAAAATATTTAGACTGATTCAATGCGTGTAAGAAAACAAGTTCTCTACATTTAACTTAAAACTCATTTGTTTCCTTGAACGCTTCTTTACAGACTTTTGCACCGGTTATTTATAGACTTTTTCAGTTTTTAATAACATTTTGCATGGTCATGACATTATCCTGTCCAATATTTCTTGGTATTTCTGGGGGCGCCATTTTGACGGAAATACCGGGTAAGATTTACCATGATATAGATTACAAGTGATCCTCGTAAATTAGTGATATTTCACCCAAGACTGTGCCAAACTTTCCAGACGTTGGAAGTTATTAGGTTATCAGGTTACTTGAGCTTGTGATATTTCGTTGCCTTGAAGCGTTGACCAGGTTGACCTGATCAGTCAGACTCCGGTCGTAAGTCTGTCGGAGTTACGTGATGCCGCTACGATTCAAACCTGTATTAAGTTGACCTTCATTAATAGTCGCCCTCTATTAAGTAGTCACAATAATTTCCCTTAATTACTGTAAACCTGGCCTATATAAATTGGTGACATATTCCGAGGTCTCAACAAGCTATTTTTCTATTGCCTTCACCTCTATAAAAACGGTCATTTTCGCAAGATGTACCATGCAAGTGCTATAGATTAAATCACTGTGCATGACATTCAGTGGTCTCTTAATCCGGGACCTTTCTTTTTCCACAAGAAGAGTTAGAAAGACTTTGAGTTTAACTTGTCGTGTTGTAGATATTTCGCTTTGTCAAAGGCTTGTATTAAACAGTCAACTTGTATGAGGTCATTTAAATGTTTTGAAAATATATAAATAGATATTAACTTTACTAGCCTAGTGAATTTCTTCGAGAAGTCAGTTACCCATTCCCATGGCGAAAGGTGACTATTACTAGAAGTAATTGTTTCCAGTACAATGGTCCCTGTATACCTTACTGAAAATGTGCTTTCAGGCTTCTTCTCTCTTGAATTTTGTCATTCTAGGCGTGTCTTTCTAAGAAGGGACAAATCAAACATATAAATACTGGCCCTTGTTTAACATTTTGGAGTTTCTCGGGGTCTTGTTAATCTGTTGTTATATATTAACGCAGGTACTTTAAAACCTTTTAATGGCTCTTTCTTCAAAATAGCAACTGCGGTAAAAATATAGGTAAAAAATATATATATAATATTTAAAAAATGCAGTTTTTGAGGGAGCTTTATTTAAAAAAAAAATGTCTCATATAATAAAGACCCATCATCTTTTAAGTAACATCTACACTAGCAAGGTTCCTTGACAACTCAGCTGTCGGAGTTGTGAGTGCTGTGGTGGTTATAATTAAGGGTGGGGGAGTTGTGAGTGTTGTGTGAGTTAAGAGTGTTATGGTGTTTGTGAGGGATGTAGGGAGCATAATCAGTGTTGTGGTGGTTGTGAGGGCTGTGGGAGTATTAGAAGCAGTAGCAGTGAACTTTATTATCTCGTCAAGAATCTCTCTCAGGAAGCTCCCTGACCGTGCACAATCCTTTGTTTTTTGTTCGCAAATTGTGACTGAATAAATCAATCAATGCAATGTTTCTATTGGTCAGTAAGTTCAAAAATGATAGGAATGACTATTGAACGTTGTGCAAGGTCAGGTCCAAAAAAGCTAACAAAACAAAAAAGGGTTTCCCAACCATTCCAGTTTAATTAACTATGATTAATTAAGCGGTTACCGACACCATCAGCCGTCATTTCAATAGTATCCTATTTACACCAATCTTGCCAGGCTCCTATGCTAAGTGATGGAGAAATCTGGCGGTCAACGTGCGAATAATACTTTCCGAGACATCGCACTACCAACAGGAAGACAACACCCTACACACCGAAACCTTAATACCCACACTAAAGAAAAACGCTCGACAGAGTCAGGAAACAAAAATGCACGAAACAACTTCTGCTCTGGAGCCACAAAAACATATTAACAAGACCAGGGAGCAATAAATTTAGCACAAATTAGACCCCATAACTAAATAAAACGCTCGACAGAGACAAATAACAAAAATTGCCGTGAAACGACTTCTGCTCTGGAACCACAATTCCCAAAACAAATTTTAAACAAGACCAGGGCGTAATAGTGTTTATAGAAATTAAGCCCCTGGTTCCAATATACACTCGACAGAGTCAGGTGACAAAAATTGGCCGTAAAACAACTTGCAGCTGAACTTATGCTCTGGAACCACAAAACACATAGTAAACAAGACCAGGGAGTGAAAAATTTAGCGAAATTAAGCTCCTGGTTCCGATACAGGCTCTAGAGAGTCAGGTAAAAAAAAAATTGGCCGTAAAACAACTTCTGCTCTGAAGCCACAAAACAATTGTAAACAAGACCAGGGGGTAATAAAAATTTAGCGAAATTAAGCCCCTGGTTATAAACACTCTCGACAGAGCTAGTCAGCAGACAAAAAATTACCATAAAACTACTTCTGCTCTGGAGTCACAAAACACATTTATTTGGAACAAAACCCCGTGGGTACTGCTAAAACCAACAACAAAGCATAAGCCAAACAATACCTCAGACATGAAAATGCAGCAACTTATAATAACGCGTACCTCAAAAAACCCAACGGGAATAGCAGCATGCAAGTAAAGCAAATTCATGCACTGACTCTGCATGAATAAAACTAGGAGGCACGAAGACTAAACAGCATAGAATTTTTTGAATTCTCAGGATAGTTGATGATGGTATCTGCGCGAGGATTTCAAGTTGACGCAGTTCAACAGAATCTTCCCAACTTAACGGATTTGCGCTGTTTATGGTTTCAATTATAGCGCGCGCATATTGATCAGTTCCTTGCGCCGTCTGGAGGATCTTCGCCCGGGTGTACTTGATTTTAGCGTTGTGGTTGGTGGTGCGTGAAAGCGCGCGATATTCAGGATCTGGTGTTAACGCTTGTTCTGCATGTACCCTGTTTATCAGAAGAGTAAAACCTTCAACTCCACGGCATGATAGTCCTTAGGAAAATTTTCACAGGTCTTCTCTCTCCCCTGTTACAACAAATGAAATATAGCTTTTAAGTACACTAGGGAGTGGCAACAGTTTGCTTCCTTGTGTAACATTTTTGCATTGTCTTTTAAGCTGCTGACGTATAACGCTTCGACAAAGATGAGCGAGATCACGCACTTTTCTGGAACACTGTAGAAGCCAAGTCTGGTGATCACGTGACAGTGAACAAAACAGAGCGGTTTCTCTTCCCAGAGCCCCCAGACTGGGCGTGGCCTGTGCATCGTACAACAATCGACAAATATCCCAGCAGTCGCTCTCTGCAGCAGTAATAAGGGGTGTCTTCCCAAATACTGTTTCAATAGCAGGATCGGCATGATAGGACAGAAGCAAACAGACGCACTCTACATCTTTAGCCATGTGTAGGGCTGTGCGTCCATTTCTGTCTTGTAAGTTCACATCAGCGCCCGCACGACACAGTATTTCAGTTGCTGAAACTCGTTCTAGTCTGCTGCGTGCGTATTGAGCATACATAAGTGGCGTCGCGCCCCAGCTGCTTGCTAAATTAATGGGAGCTCTATGACTGCAAAGGGCTTCCAAAACATCGAGGCGGCCATCAAGTGTTGCCATGGAAACAGGTGTCTTTCCCATGCAATCTTGGGCAGCCATGTCGGCCCCATGTTCAAGCAGAATTTCAACACACTCCGGTGATTGTGCGAAATGTAGAGCTGTCATACAGGGTACTTGGCATGAACTGGAAACAAACATACCGGAAGTGATGTCATCAGCCTTAGTACTCCACACGGTCTCTCTGTAATTGACATTAGCTCCTTGGTAACAAAGCCATTTTACTGCGTCCACTTTGTCGTATTCAACAGCTACTCTGAGTGGAGTGACAGCTACGTCATGTAACGCACATTGAAGACTAGCAGAGAGGTTGATATCTATGCCTGCAATAACACGAAGTCAATGTCATTATTCGTATTTCTACCTTATATTCGAACAAAAATAAGATTAACAGTAATAATAGTAATAATAACAATTCCGGTTTATTGATGGCTTTTCTATGGAGTAGCTCTACATTCATCAAGACTAAACTAACTAATAAAATATATTTATACATGTGCAATATGGAAGAAAAATTCGAGAGAGAGACCTACCGCTATCACTCAGCGCTGACTAAAGGAGAGCACACTCTCTCCGTAACAAAGTTCTCGAAAGGTGCTTTCCGACCTTAAAATTCATGCGCACAAATGTTTGAACCACAGGGCCGGGTTGTTCGAAGCTGGGTTGAGATAACCCAGGGTTATTGCAAATTTTGAACTCTGATATGAGAGCTTAAAAAGCCAATTCAGTTGAATTCTCTTTGCCTACAATTTGATGATTGAATATGCTAAAAAAATAGAGAATATTATCCGAGAGAGTGCTTTTGATAGTAAGGAAAAAGAAACCCGGGTTAAAATTGAACCCCGGGTTAGCGCTTATCCGCGTTCGAACAACTGGGCCTAGGGTATTTTTTAGAGTTGGGAGCTTAGCATAATGAACATATTTTTGAGATTTTGGAGATGAACCTAGATAGGGTTAACCTCTTAATCTCCTTTTCCTTTGTGAATAAGCAATTATTATTATAATTATTTATCTATTAAAATTGACAATACAGGCCTAGGGCTTGTTTTGCGGCTTAAATCATGCAGCAATTTTGAAATAGGTTAAGGTTAGGCTTACACTAGAGATTTTTTCCGGACTTAAAAATATTTTCGGATTCATGCATCTAGGGCATTCGAATTTGCAGGCGTTGACATATCATTTGATTCGGGTACAAAAAATTCGCTTGAGATTCCGGATTCAATTCTTCGGACATTCAACCAAACCGGGACGCTTTCGGATTCAACCCTCATATTCGTGTACGAAATGAATCTGCAACCAAAATGAAAATTGCGGATTCTAGTGTAAAGATGGCGTAAATGCGTATTTTCTACACCGCTCCCTTTGTTTCGAGGGACTGATTTTCTTGTGCGCTCCCTTCGTGCTTCCTAAAATAGTTTACTCGCCGTCGTCGGAGTTATTCGCGACCTTTTGCACAAAAGAACTTCCGGAACTAATGTTATATTCTCTCACGTCAATAAACGAGAATTTGTCAGAAACAACTCAGCTTAAATGGTCCAAAGTGGTATATGAGAGATAACTGAAAATAGATAAGACATAAAAATTAAAGTATCTAGATAGCATTTTGTTTTTATTTGGAAAACCTGTTGCCAAAGAGAATACATCCTCTCCAACTATCAAAGAGATTCCAATAAAGTTTTAGAAGGAATAAAATAAAACAAAATAAAGCAAACCTGAGCGAATAATAAAATGTATCGGAGTAATAACAAAACCCTTCAGGTATAACTCTTATACCTGGGTCTGAAGTGACTTAAAACTGCCGAATAGCATAAAGCTTATTAAATTTATAATTTATAATTTTCTTGCTTTTACTCACCGAGCTTTGACAAGACTAGTAAGCAATTTAGTGCTCCTGAAAAGGAAGCAAACACATACAGCTTTTCATAATCTTTTGTTCCCAAATCCAAATGACTTGTGTTCTTTGATTTAACCGCATACAAAATTTTCTCAAGTTGTGCTCCATCATCTCTTGATATTACATCTAAAATTTCGTCCATTATCAGTTGAGCGGAAATGCTCGGAACACTCAGTACAAGACTCGTTCGCTTATTATGAGACAAAGGAATCTTTTCACTCAAAACATGTGTGGGAAAACGTATCAGACGCTTTTAAGGTTTTATGACAGAAATGAATAATTTAGAAGTAAATCGCGTATGGATACTATTGAATATCCTCTTTGTCTCATTATTATTTTTTTAAACCCTTATTGTTTCACACCTGTTTGGCGCTATAATAGCCTTTACCATGGTCATAAAACGTGTTTGAAACTTTCCAGTGAGCTGCGGGACCTTGCAGCACTTGTTTGCATTTCGGCTAATAGCAAATAGAAACACCGCGGCCATGAGAAGTAGATTTGGCTAAGTTTGAGTATTTTGCCTGACATTCTTCAGTTTACGGAAGCGACCAGTTAATCGCCGAGCAAAACTGCTACACGTCCTGTGCTGAATTACGGGTAATGCCATTCAAAATTTGTCGCAGACTCTAACTTGCATTTAAAGGTTTTCTCTTCGCTCTATGCTATGGAGGCCGAGTTCCCGCAAAACAGAAATCCTGTCGAATGGGAGGATACCCTTGCCTGATTAGTCAGTGCCAAGACTCTCCCCAGCTCCCCCCCCCATACCCCCCCAACCCCAAGCGGTTTTGTCACAATTTTTTTTCAGTATCTTGGAACCTAGCCTGGAACAGGCCAATGTCTGACTGAACCTCTTCAGTTAAATTCTGATGGTGTAAAGCCTTGTTCTTTAGTCAAATGTATTTCAAAGCCACTTTGCCCCCCTTATTTCATGTTTCATAGTCGATTGCAATATGATTGAAACAAGAAGCGAACTAGCAAAGTACTTAAGGCTAAGTTCACCCCACGAAAAGCTGTCCAGTATAGTGTGAACAACTATCCGATAATGTGACCCCACACTTGCAATAAGAGATCGGCGCGGTGCACTTTAGCTTGGTTACAGAAATCGCCCTGAAATCACGGCGCAAGCTATGCGGTATAGCCGTGTGAACTTAGCCATTAGTCTCAGTCGGTAATTTACTCTTCTAAAACTTTCCCTTACTAAAAAAAATTACAAACAACCAGTCAAAGACAATGTTTTTCATATAGCTAAAACCTTTATTAAAAGTATTCAACTCTTTATCAAAGTTAAAGGTAACCGTGACAATAAGCAGCTATCATATATAGCCATCTCTAATAAATTGTTGGTCAATAAGACAAGAAACGGTTTCTTTTATAAACAGGAGTGATGCACTGAACGTATTATTGTACCACAATACAGAGTTAAGAAATATTTACATAACCGAACGCAAGAAGTTCCCTTAAGCGACCGGCCTCGATTATTTCCGATCCATCACCTCGTGCGAAATACGCCGCACAATGGTCTGAATTTTCAAGGCCGTCTTTCACGCTATCTTCAACTGTAATAAGAATGTAGCAATGCTATTTACTAACTTACAACGTATTTGACACAAAAGTTAAAACTATGTTCATTTTTTAAAAAATGCTACACTATCGTTAGAAATACTGAGTTATTTTACAAATTAGTTTGCTTTGCAAACAAACGGAATTAATGTTCTCAATACTCTTTGAGTAAAACCTCTCGTATATTTTACTTTTGAATTGGTTGCGAGCAAATTCTGGAAGCGTAAATGTTCACGTGAATAGGCTAACCTCTCCAATTAATCTGCTTATTATGTTTTTAAAAAGTGACAGAACATTGAAATTTACGCATGCGTACTATGCGTTCGCGTCTTATGTAAGACGCCTCAGAAATAAGTTCTGAATCAATACTTCTGGAGTGGACTGAATCTTTTTCAGCGTATGACTCGGAAGGAAAAAATGCGATGAAAGAAAAACTGAACGTTGTTTCAGCGAGTCTAGCACAAAAAATTATACCTTCAAATTATTTCAAAGTACTAAACGAAACCCTTTACTGTCATCTGCCTGTGTAAGATGAAGAAGACATTACGTTACGTATATTTTTATATAAACGTTTAACGTTTGAAATTTTTTCTAACGGCTGTTGCAAAGCAACTTTAACCTGGCGACAATATATATACAAATGGTTCTTAAGTCAAGGTTAACTCAACTAATAACACCACCATAGACGATTACATTGTGAGGAAACCGGCCTTACAATTTTCCTCATACATCCACTTATAACTGCAAGCCACAGGGTATGCAAGACTAAAAGAGGTCACATCCGACAGAAATGGGATCACCGATGTACACCTTACAAAGGCTCTTACATGAACTTCCATTACGGGGCTTGAAGTTCAAGTGTCTGGCCACTGTACCATTAATTGTACGTAATTAACAAGTGCTTGAGTACGATACCTAGAAACGAAAGGGCGGAGAAACCTTGTAGGCAAAGCAAAACACTGTAAGTTATTGTACTGTTTGCAAGGTACTCGCGTATAGACTGCTTTATAGACAAACGTAAGCCAATTGTGGTACCTCGTTAGTGGTGAAGAAACCACTGGCAATCTTCCCATGGACTGAAAAAATGGAATACCCATATGGACTGCCTTTTGAATAGACTATAATGGTAAGTACATGAAGTAACTAACAGTAAAATCATTCAACGGTAGTCCATATGGGTAGATCATCAGGTTAGTCCATAAACTGGGGGTCAGTGCTTTGTTGACCACTGTATCTAGAAAAGATACTTTGTAAGCACACTGCAACATGTTATGTAATCTGCACTGCAGGCCTCATTGACTAGCAGTAGGGCTGACTGTATACCCTAAAGAATTCTACAGAAGAGGGCTGTTTGTCTGAAAACATTTTCTGCTACTGGGTGCTTATTCAACTACATACAGAAAGCCTGGTTCCCGGTCCCTAGTCCACCACTCCGCTCCTGAAATGGCCTTTTTCTCCCACTATGGGGCCTGGTCCCAGGCTACTTGAAGGGGTTCAAAACACAAACATGTGAGTAGAGCACTATATCAAATCCAGTGACATCCTGAATCAACATGCCATACTGTGATGGGACAAGTTATTACATGGGGTTTCAAGGTGCAACTCTTGAAGCCTGCGACATGTAGACTCTGCCCTTACGTCACTTCCTCGCAGAGAATTGATCTCTTGTTTAGTTCTCTCAATATCTTCTTTGGAAGCAATAACACGACACTGGATCTCTAGGGCTTTCTTAAAATTCTCCAACGCTTCTTGTGTGGATCCTAACCCCTTAAGGGCACAGCCCAAACCATAATAAGCTCTGGCTGTGTCAAGATTATCATTACCTGAAAAATTCAAAAAATTGATAGCAGGATTGGGTTAGGGAGTTGTAAGGTCTGTAATGAATTAACATTATGCAAAACATGTTTTATGTGTATAAGATAATCCAAGAAAGTCTTAGATTCTGGATTCCATGATGTGGATTCCAGTAAATGTTGAAGGACTCTGGATTCCTTGTCAGTGTAACTTGGATTCTGGATTCTGTAAGCTCAATTCCGGATTCCAAAGCCCAGAATTTCCGATTCCACAAGAAAAAAATTCCCAGATTATGGATTCCATAGGCAAAAATTTCCTGGATTCTGGAATTCGGATAACATTTCACAGGGCAAATGATACTAGAGACCCATGAGATTTAATACAAACAAAATAAATCATTAACTAAGAAAATCAAGCAGTGGTCATGGACAAGCAAGATGCAAGAGCTGCTTGCCCAAAGGAAAAGTCTGAAATCAAATTTTCTCTTAATCCCTGATGTTTAATAATTTACCTTAAAGTTATAACATATTAATTATATGTTATGAGCAGGTTATTAGAAAAAATTAAGGTGTTTATATAATGCTTCCATTTCAAAACTATGAACCTTGCATACCTAACAGTAAGTGTCTCATCCTAAGAGACTCTTTCTTCAAAGAAACAGCTCGCCGAGGTTTACCAAGGGCCTGATAAATTTTACCAATGTGGTCCAACAGTGAGGCAGTGAAGGGGTGCGTACCCAACAGCTCACGGTACTTGACCAAACATATATTCTCCCAAATATTGAGAGCTGCCTTGTGCTGGCCGCTTGTAAACAAGGCCACTGAAGAATAGAAAAACACATAGTAAGAATATATTGTGGCATTTATAAGAGGGACACACTATAAAAAACAAGGAAAATCATGTGAACAACAACATCATGATAACCGCTGAAAAATGGTTCTTCTCGTTCGTTTTTACTTGATACAGTGAAGGCAGGTCAAGCACACCCTCCAAGACTCTGTTAATGAATTGATTATTTGAAAAATAAATCCACAAGTCATTCCCATGACTAGTGTCAAATTCAAATTGGCATTCCTGCACGCATAAAGAGCAGTGGATATTTTAAGAGAACTTCTCTTTATTTGGTCAGATTGAAAATCTTTGAATGGATAAAATTGCTTTGAAGACATATTTATCAGTACAGAGAAACTGAGCTGGTAGAAATTTCACAACTACCTTATGTGTTTCACAATTCATTACACATGCAAGAATGCAGAAACGAATCTGAAATCTACATGTACAACTACAAATTACAGTCAAACCAGGTCAAGCGTACCCCCCAAGAATGCATTAATGAATTTATTATTCGAAAGTTGAATCCGTTGCTAGTTGTAGATTTCAGATTGATCTCTGCATTCTTGTATGTGTAATGAGCCGTGAATTCACACGCGAGGCAGCTATGAAATTTCTACCAGCTCCATTTTCCTGAAATTGATGTAAATGTCTTCTAAGAAGCTTAATCCATTCAAAGATTTCCAATCTGACCAAATACAGAGAAGTTCTCGTAAAATATTCACTGCTCATTACGCATGCAGAAATGCCGCTTTGAATTTGACACCAGTTACGGGAACAACTAACGGATTCATTTTTCAAATAATCAATTCACTGATAGAATCTTGGAGGGTACGCTTGACTTGGTTTGACTGTAATTCAACTTTTGAATCATAATAAATTGATTAATGGCATCTTGGGGGATATGCTTGCCCAGGCTTGACTGTAATGTAGAACTAAACCTTTTCTAGTGAAGGTACTGATGAGTTCATAGAGTAAAGCCTTATGAAACTCTTGATATTGTGTATAATACTTTGTCCAGTAATTTGTTGTGCAACAAAAAAAAAGGCCAAGTAGCAGGTAAACCTTACAGTTTATCAAAAGTCACCAGATGCAGGGTGCAAAGAAAGTCAGATTTACGACTTGCCATCCAAGCAAGCTGTAGCTAGCATGAACTAGCCAAAAAGAAATTTCAACTAGCTCACAAAAAAGTTTTTGATGTGCACTGATTACGGTTGTTCTCTGATATTATTTTGAACTCCCCCAAAAACTTCACTTGCTCATTGCGGCAAGTTAACAAAGAACAGAATTCACCAGCTCAACAGCATAATCTACTAGCCCCAGGGTATCGGAGACTACTTTCTTTGCAGACTGGTCACTGATGGCCTTTATACACAAAAATCTGTACCCTTTGAGTTTCACCTGGGAAAAATTCAGCTAAAGCCATTGATATGGGGACAACATGTTGCAAGTCCCCATTTAAGTCCTACCAGCTCTGGATTAGTTTCTCATTTGACCCAAGTTTAACTTCTTGATCATGGTGCATGAAAATAGCCAACTGCGTTGTCTCTGACCCATTGGGATTTTAAATCATGTTTATTGGGTCACAAGTCTTTTGTCTAAATATGATTAGCTGAGTGGAGTGCTTGTAAACTACATATAACTTCAGTAGCACTTTTACTATAAAACATATACTTAATATTTGTAAAAATCATTTACTTTGTAAAAATAAGTACTTACTTCCCAGGTCACAAAATCCACCAGCTAAAAGCATCCGTTCCATTTTTCCTGAGTGATTAGAGCGCACCAACTTGCGACGCACACCAATACCTTGTGCAATGAGGGAGATACCTTTCTTTCTGTCTCCAGCAAGAAAAGTGCAAAGCCCTAGCTTACACTTGCAGTGACCATGACATTCTGTGTCATAAATTCCGAGATCAATTTGCAGATCATGTGCCTTTTGAAGGTTCATTTTGGCTGTTGTGTGATGGGCATCTTTGTAGCTATAGTAACAAAGCTGTTTGAATCCAATGGACACAAGGCACTCACTGTAAAGAGTTTTGTCAGGCAACATTTCTGCAACCTCCAGAAACTTGTCATATGTTGATATAAATTCATCCTGGTTCATGACTTTTGCCAGGAAATTCACAGTCTCTGTTGACACGTTAATTCCATAACATTTTAAAACTTCATCCTCCGTTGATGCTGAAAGGGCGTGAGCAATGTTTGCTTTGTTCATCTGATACTTGTCTATGGCAACCTTGCAGTCAGTGGTAATGAAATCATCATTCAGTTGTTGTAGAAGAGCGAGATAATGATACGAGAAAAGCCTGATTGCCATATTGTACCCTTTACACTCATCCTCTCTGCATGCAATGCAAAATGCTTGCACCAATGGATGCAAACTGTACTGCTGATGATTGTCAACTTCTTCTTCCTGAACCACTGAGTGAGACACTAAACTGTTTAGTAAGATTTGAAAATCCAAGTAATCATCTTTGCAAAACAAAACATTCTTTGCCTCCATTTTGGTGAAAACAGATGGAAATGCAGCTAGCCAAGAAAGACCCTTTTTCACTTCAGGTCGTAAATGGTTGTAGAAAACCTTAAGAAGGGAGAAAAATTGTTGAATGTTAGGATCCTTTACTTTCAGAAAACCATGTGGACAGTTTTTAAGCTTTCTGTGAAGATCTATGGGATCGATTGTCTTGCTTTCCAAGAATGATGCTGTCAATTTCAAAAACAAAGGAACACCACCACACACCTTTGGGTTTGCAAAATGTCTTGCAAGCTGGTCTGAAATGTTAGGAGCATAATGTTTCAGAAAGAAAAATGATGCTTCATCATCTAAAGGCTTCAGAGGAATGTGATGCTTTTTGAAAGGAAAATCAAACACTGACAATGGATTCCTGCTTGTTATTAAAATAACAAGATTTTTTCCATGTTGACCAACTTCCTCCAAAAACTGATTACAGGCAGACTTGCTTGCATTTTGCAAGTCCTCAGCATTGTCCAGGACTAGCATGGTTTCTTTTTTAAGGGATGAGAGGAAACTTTTTACTTGAGCGACAGGATCCTTGTCAACTGCGATGCCTATCACCTCGAGCAACCTCTTTGCCGCACCGTCTACAGAGTCCACTCTTCTTAAGGAAACATACAAAACATCTTTTCCCTTTTCTAGCATCTCATGGCCTACAGTAATCGCAACAGCTGTCTTTCCAAATCCAGGTGGAGCAATCAGAGATACGAGGGTTGTTTCTAGAGAAGTCAGCAGCCCTGAGATTTCCTCACAAACATCTGACCTGCCAACAAATTTAGGAACCTTGTTTGGGAGGCCAAATGACCTTGATGGGCTTAAATTTGCTCCTGTGCTGGATTCTCCTATAAAATAATAACAATGCACATGTATAATGTTTGCATGCTTATGTTATATTAAAGTTCATTCAAATGCAATTCCACTTGTAGATAACTGGATCCCCTGGTTACAACCCTGTTATCAATATTACTGATGAAATCAAAAGATGAATTAACCAGTCTTGGTATAATTATAGTGGTAAGGAATATCTCTCACAAGCAAAATGAGACAGGTTTTTGAATTTTTTTTGTTTGTTTTTTGTTGTTGCTGTTGTTTTCTTACTTTTTACCTTTCTTGGCTTCTTTCCCTTTAATCCTGCTGCTCACCATCAACCTGAGCCTGCTACAGCACTGTGCATACATGTACTTTTTTTTTTTATAGTAAATCATATTCTAATATTCTTTATTGTCCATACATTTAATTTGCCACTCTCCACCTTGTTGTTCGATAATCACGATAAAAACCATCTATCTGAACTGTCTGTCCAAACGCAAGCTACAATAGCCTCCCGCTAGCCTCCAAAGCAGGCAAGCCAGCTTCCAATGCAGCCAAGCTACAATCCCAGACAAAAGTAGTTGGGAAGATTGTACAACTTAACAGTAGATCATTTCAATGTTCAAAAAGATGGTTTTCCCTTTTACTATTACCCCCCATCCACCCACATTCAATGTTGGGACCATAACAGAACAATTACCTGCACAAACATCAAAGTTTTGTTCAACATTGGGCTAGTAGTGGGAGGAGAAAGAAAAACAAAAGGGGGTGAAAAGTAACTGTCTTCCCAACACTTTTGGTGTTATGTTTGTTGTTCAATGGTCTGGAACTTGCTCTCCCTGTTCCACTTTGCTATAGACCTTGTCACAGTTTTCGACGCCATCTTGACGAGTAGGTAAACGCGTGAGAAATTACATTGATTGTATCAGAATCTAACGTGGAATAATTTCCGTAGAACGGCTCTTCTAAAAAAAAAATATGATTTGTAAACCAACGCTTCACTCCTAAGGATTCTCCTGAACAAAATTTGAGGGCATTACATGCACTAGAAGACCTAGAACCCCTTTTTAAAATTTTCTATACATTTGTCTGTAAGAAAGTCCCGCGAAAATTACAGACAAATATTTGGAAAATCCAAAGCAAGCCTCTGGAGAAATTTAAGCACAGGTAAAAAAAATTTTTTAGGACAATCCTTTGCTTTGTAGCTTTAGTTCAGTTACAATTGATATTTTTTTCAGAACAGCCGTTTAACGGAAATTATTCGACATTAGATTCTCATACAAACACTGTAATTTCTCACACGTTTGCCTACTTGTCAAGTTGCGGTCGAAAACCGTGACAAGGTCTATTTTACTATTTTAGTATTTTACGTTTGCCTACTCGTCAAGCTGCGGTCGAAAACTGTTCAACAAGGTCTATTTTACTATTTTACGCATATCATTCATGCACCCACACGAACCACGTCAATCAGAAAATACAAGAATTTGAACGTTTAAGACATTGTCTTTTTGCTCCCAAGCTCAATCTTGGGCGTGGAGGTTTTTCCGTAGAAGCTACCGCTCAGGGTCAGCCAGGGTTTTTGGGTATACGGTATACAGGGGCTTTTTAAATCGGGTATATAGTATATTGCAGCTTAAATACGGGTATTCGGTATATCACTTTCTTTGAATTTCAGGTATAAAGTATACCTGGGTATAATTTTGGGTATATTTGGATGAATTTTGGGTATTTTGGGTACCCCCCCTGGCCGAGCCTGACTGCTGCTTTCCAAAAATCAAAATGACCGGGCCGGGATCAGTCGACGCGGTTTGTTTTCATGCTTTTTTGTGGCACTACATTAATAGCACCCACGATTCTCGATCTAACTTACAAAATTTTATTCAAACCGAGATTAGTGGAGATATTAGCCTCACATAATATTTATCTTTTCAGTTCAAACAATCAAACGCTAAGGGAATATTAAAGCGACAAACGCTCATTCATACATCGTAACGTCCTCTGCGTTGATTTTGATTTGATCAATGAACGTGATCGTTTACCGTAAACTTATGATTAATTTACCTGTCAACTTATCCGCCAAAAACCCCTGGCCAGAAAGTCTGAGAGCTTGCAAGAAACGGTCAAACGCATTAGGGCCTTTCCGAGGAAGCTTATCCAACAGCAAACAGCATTTACCGAATCTTGACGTTTCTGCGTGTATTTCTTCTCTATCAGTTTGGTCCAAAACACCTTCGGCAAAGAGTTGTTCTATTACTCTTCTTTCTTGTAGGTTGTCCGCGATTACAACCCGATGAGCCGTCAATACATCTCTTTTAGACTGTTCCATCTCTTTTTCGCGAGAGAACAAGTTTTGGTAAAATACCTCTGAACAAAGCTATTTATTACTACGAAGCCGCAGGTTGCGCATTTCTTAACAGTTCTAGGCAGGGCGGATAAATGTTGGGCGGTGAAACGAGCGCTCCGCTCTTCATTTAATGTTTGATGCGGAGTAGGACTGGCACCAGCGCTCTTTCCGCGCTTCCGGAGCGCTTGAAGGCCGGCGAAATTTTCCTTTTTGCAAACCGGAAATCCTGTTTTCTTTCTGTAATTTCAGGATACAATGTGAAACAGATAAATTCGTTTCATAATAATATCAATAAACAGTTTCATATGTTTGTGTCTGTATGTCTATAAGTCAAACTTGTTGGTCGTATAATTCCAAAATTTGAGTTTAATTTGAAAGTGTTGAATACCTCCTCCTTCCACTAAATATCACCTAATCGTCTTTCGCCGTTTCGTTTGCAAAAGCTTAACATTTCTTAACCTCAGTTTTTACATATGTTAAAGGGGGATAAATTTTATATAACATATCAAAAAATTGGATTGATATATTTTGATATAGTGACGTTGTACTGCTTCAAACTTTGCTTCTCGGGTGCAACGCGACATGGCGATTCGCGCAATGCGTCGCAAATCCGGCAACCGCATGTAAACAAAATTTATTGAGGTTAGTTGTAAGGTTATTTGTCCGTTTTTCTCTCTAAAACAAAACAAGGTAAACAGTAAAAACTGAGGGGAAACTAATTTTGAAGTTTCGAAGAAACAGAAAGACGTATGAGATTTTTTTTCAACATTAAAAAGAAGGATGATGGTGATTGACATTAGCATAATTTCATCTTGCACGAGCTGCACGCAGTTATAAAATACACGTCATCTAGTTATGTTTAGTTTTGCCATGGATAACATAGATGAGATTTTCCTTCGTGTTTTAGACAGTACTTAGTTGTTTTTATTTTGGAATAACATCGACATTGGCGAGTAGTAGAACGAAAATATAATTCAGTGGTAGAGTCATGGAAGTATTAAATAAGAGAAACCCTCTGAAAGAGATGTTTGTCTACTCCAACTAAACCTCCCGCAAAAAATAGGAGCATTTGCCTCTCGGAGACAGCGCACCAGCACAAAGGAACGAGGAAGAAGTGCAAGAAAACAAATCAAGCCGCCATAATTCAGAGACAACGGCAGTGTCTAATGGACAAACCACACCGCAAACCCTGACCGAAGTCGACAACAAGCGAAACAAGCGCAGTTTTTAAGCAGAGTCCCAGTCCACTGCATCACACCTTTTTGCTCGGACGCGCTCGTTTCACCGTCCAACCCAGGGCGGATAAATGGGCGGATAAAGGTAGGGCGGTGAAACGAGCGCGTCCGAGCAAAAAGGTGTGATGCAGTGGACTGGGACTATGTTTAGAAATGTTGCTTGTCTTCGACTTCGGTCGGGGCTTGCGATGTGGTTTGTACATAAGACACTGCCGCTGTCACTGAATTATGGCGCCTTGATTTGTTTTCTTGCACTTCTTCCTCGTTCCTTTGTGCTGGTACGCTGTCTCCGAGAGGCAAATGTTGCTATTTTTTGCGGGAGGTTTAGTTGGAGTAGACAAACATCTCTCTCAAAGGGTTTCTTTTATTACTTCCATGACTCTACCACTGAATTATATTTTCGTTCTGCTACTCGCCAATGTCGATGTTATTCCAAAACAAAAACAACTAAGTACTGTCTAAAGCACAAAGGAAAATCTCATCCATGTCATCCATGGCAAAACTAAAAGACAGCAGATCGTGTTTCATAACTAGATGACGTATATTTTATAAATGCGTGCAGCTCGTGCAAGGTGAAATTATGCTAATTTCAATCACCATCATCCTTCTTTTTAATTTTGAAAAAACTTCTCATACGTCTTTCTGTTTCTTCGAAACTTCAAAATTAGTTTCCCCTCAGTTTTTACTGTTTACCTTGTTTTGTTTTAGAGAGAAAAACGGAGAAAAAACCTTACAACTAACCTCAATAAATTTTGTTTACATTCGGTTGCCGGATTTGCAACGCATTGCGCGAATCGCCATGTCGCGTTGCAAACGAGAAGCAAAGTTTGAAGAAGTACAACGCCACTATATCAATATATATCAATCTAATTTTTTGTTATGTTACATAAAATTTATCCCCCTTTAACATATTTAAAAATTGAGGTTAAGAAATGTTAAGCTTTTGCAAACGAAACGGTGAAAGACGATTAGGTGATATTTAGTGGAAGGAGGAGGTATTCAACACTTTCAAATTAAACTCAAATTTTGGCATTATACGACCAACAAGTTCGACCTATAGACGTACAGTCACAAACATATGAAACTGTTTATTGATATCGTTATGAAACGAATTTATCTATTTAACATTGTAGCCTGAAATTACAGAAAGAAAATAGGATTTCCGGTTTGCAAAAAGGAAAATTTCGCCGGCCTTCAAGCGCACCGGAAGCGCGGAAAGAGCGCTCGTGCCAGTCCTACTCCGCATCAAACATTAAATGAAGAGCGGAGCGCTCGTTTCACCGCCCAACCTTTATCCGCCCTGGTCCAACCTTTCTCCGCCCTGGTTCTAGGAAATGGATCGGAAGTTGATCTAATTGCGCGTGCGCATGGGGGGCTAAAGACGGAAAAGTGGCCGCATTTGGCCGCATAGAAAGGGGGAAGTCCCTTGTAAATTTTGCCGTGAACATGTTCACATGGGAAAGATTGAAGACCAACGTTAGGAACTACAATAGAAATTTTGAGGTCATGTCCAATCTCCGGTCCGTTTTTATTCCAAGTTTACTTAAACTGCGCTGTCTTATTTTGATCAGCTGGTTTCGTGCCGTTCGTGTTGATAAATGTTTGTTTTTTTCAGATCGATTTACAAACTTCGAGCAACACGTTTTAACAAACTCCTTGTCCCCTGATCTCTTCATATTTCCCGAAAGCATGTCCATATGCAGGTCTATATTAGGTTTTATCACCTCCGTGTGAAAAAGCCCTCCAATATCAAATAAACCATCAGTACAATCTGAATATAACAAACTGAATGCATGCTTCCTTTCCGGAACTGATTTGCCGGGAAACCGTACTTCCTGCTTCTCCGGGACTCGCCCACCCAAGCCCAGGAAACTTGGCTTTTTATATTGATACAAAGTTTTTTTTTTGGCGAAGCTATTAAACACAAACTTGTTCATTCTGGTAACTGCAAAATAAACTTAAAAGACGTATGGAAATTGCTACCATGGCCCTACTTCGTTCCCAGGGCAGGTAGGAGAGAACCCTAGGAACGAGGTTGTGATAACAAACCAGCTTGACGGGCGCTATATTTGTTCGCGTGTTTGAGGAGAGACACAAGCGACGGAGAACTCACCCTTCACGTCGGCTTCGTGCTCGCCTACATAAGCGCTAAAATAGCGCCTGTTAGTCTGCTACACAGCTAGCCTGTTCCAGGCGTTCAGATAGAGCACGGCGGTAAGTGGGGAGCGAGTTAAGTTGTACGCCGGGAAAACGGGGGGAAACGGGGGGGGGGCGAGAGAACTCTCTTCCCTTTCCCCCCTCTATTCATCCCTCGTTTTTTTTTTCTTCGTGAATTTTTCTCCCGCGCTCTACTATTTGAATGCCTGGAACAGGCTACTACACAGCCTTTTTTACTGTCGTCACGCAACGCTCCTGGAGCGCTGCGTGACGACACTAAGCGCCTGTCGGCAGCTCGGACGTTCTTTTGTCCCATCACGCAATCCTCTCCAACGAGAGTAGCAGGAAGAAACGGGTCTAAAGAGACTATACTGACTGGCGAGAAGTTTCCAGTTTTCTCTCAAACAGTGTAACTATAATTAACCGCGTGCCCCGCATCTAATAAATGTGGTTTATTTTCGGACTGAGGCAATTCTCTGGAAGCTTTGCTCGGCACACCACAATATAACTTTTACATTTTAGTTTGTTTTGGACCCAGCGTGGCACCTTAAACATAAAGATCAGTTTTGATAAGTCTCCAGCTGTTTCCAACCGAGTTTATACAGAGAATAGAACAGTTTGCTATTTTGAAACAATGAATGTACGCGGTGTGTGGCAAACAATATATACTTTTGACATGTTTCGCTGTGGACACGGACGTGCTCCCAGCCAAAGAAAAACGATCGAAGAAAGAAAGGAAGAGAAATAAACTTCAGCATACTGATCAGTACATTCAGATGACAAATTCAGGTGCATGACTTAAAAAGATAGCACGATTTTTTACTTGGACATCCTATTCTTTTTATTTTCGCTCGCTATATCTGGCTATTAAAAAAATTCTTTCCAACGACTTCGCTTACGGTTTATCAGAAGATTTAACTTTTTTTTTTGGTATTTTCTTAAAAAAAAAAAAAGAAAGAAAGAAATCAGCTGGTTTATACACATTGTTTCCTTGAAATATACATTTCGAGTTAAAGGTACTATTTTGCGGCAAAAGTCCATAAATCATTTTGGTGTATAAGGCATTTCAGCTCAATTATTCATAGCCATTAGAGGAGTCGTTCTTTTTTATGTCACACTACAGGTCAGGATATACGTGACAGCAACCAAACAATTTTCGGTCATTTTTTCGACTGGAAGACATAAAACCATCGTGAAAGCTTTTAAAGATCTTTAACGTTATCAACCTCCGGTCAATGTAACTTCACTTGAATGCAATGAGAAATGTAATACTTGACTGCGGACAGGAACCTAAACTTTTGATGGTATTATATTGATATGCATGGTGAGCAGATTACTTACAGGTAGTGATTAATTAGCTCAATTAAGGTGATTAGCAACTTGTTTTATTGTCTATTTCATTACATTGTCATTGTTTGACTAACCGACCCCTCCCACCGCAAAGAATAGGTGTCACTCGATTCAGACCTTAATCGAATCTTTCTCAATCGAATATAGTTTTTTTCTATTCGAAGAAGAAAACATATTTTTAGAGGTGATAACAATTTTTATTCCCTTTCTTTTCGTGTATTTTGCTTACAGTAAACACATAGAAGTTACGAAAAAGAAAGCTCAAGTTTCCAAAAAAAAAAAACAAAGAGGTCAAATTCGCGTCGCCATATTATTCACGCCACATATACGAATGATTTTTATTGCCACTGAAAAATTACACGGAAAATTTGCCCCCAAATAGGTCATTTGATATTTTGTGTGTACTTAAGTCGGCAATTGTGTTTTTCCTTTTCACAAGTCAAGCAATTAAACGAATTTACATGGAACAATATCTTTTTCACTAAGTATGCAATATCATAGCAAACAAACGCAACGGAAATCATAGACAATTGATTCTGCACTGTAAAGCTCGTTAAACGGACATATCATTTCCTAGAAGCAAAGCCAATCAAATCTTGTGAGTCATTGAGAACACCAAAAACATGAATATTAAGGCCACATTTCAATGAAAAGCTTGTATTGTTTGGTGTTATTTTCTGGCGATAGCCAGTTTGGCCGTATTCTTCTTTACATATAGCTTTTGCTTACGCGCGTATCACTAACCAATAACTTAGCTCAATTGCCTCCAACTTTATATTAGTCATTATCAAAATGTTGCCGTTAGCATTCGATCAAAAATAGCAGCTCAGTTTAAAAAGTAAGGAAAAAACACATTTTGCTTCTTCACCAATTTGATCAATTCTTCATGTACGTGAAAGATTCGAAAAGTAAGGTTTGTGCCAATCGGAATCTTCCCACGGGTAGCTAGTATCTGCAGCCGACGTAGGTATCGATTTTGTATTCCCTTGTATTTCATCCCTGTGATTCATTCAAGGGCTTAGTAGTGGGATGTAAAGGTTTACGTTATTAGTAGAAGCACTCAATTTAAAAAAAGGTTAAAAATAGGAAATTTAAAAACGTGCAGACGTCTCAGCCCTGGTTTCGACCTCTGGGCTTTCGCTCTTCATCACTGAATCCTTTTTACTGTAGCAACGTGAACAACCATTCACTGAAGTAGGGCAAGCTAGAAACGTTTAAATTTGGACGTTTTTAAAAACGTCTTTAAGTTCTGGCATTAATTTATCGTTAAGTACCTCACAGAACTGAAACGTTAAAGTTCAAAGTACCTGCACTCCCACTCCGGTGATTATTTCTCTCTTTGGACGTCATCCATGGTCTAAAATGGAACTGTTACAGCTAGTATAACGCAAAATAAAAATAAGTATAAGATTCTCTTAATATCTTCGCCGTACACTCGATATCACTTTTTTAGTTAAAATTAGTAATTGGTCCCAATCAGTACTTAACTTTACTGAACTCAGCTTAAACTAGTCCGTTATATGTGCGTAAAGAACATGGGGTCTTTCTGTACCCCGAATTGCTCTAACGGATTTAAAAAGGGCCAAAAGTCTGAACGAGGGGTAAGAGTTTTTCATCCTTGATTTGGTTTTCAAGGCTCTGATTTTTCCAGCTCTACAGAGTAAAACATACTTAATGATTCCTGGTGAAGTTTTGCGCTTGACCGCTGTTTTAATATCGCGTGCTTAAATTTATTCTCGAGAGGCAAAAGCTGGTATACATATCGGCAAGGCAATGCTAGGTGTAAGTAGGCAACCGCTGCCTAACAACCCATTCAGAGGTCAGAGATGTACAGAGATACATGCTCAACCCATTCGCTCCTGGGAATTTTGCTAAAAATGACAACTTTGAAGCTATTCGAGCTGTTTTCTGGTCACCGTCAGGCTATAATGATCCACGACTGACCAAAAACGCCATTCTACTATCTTGGCCTTCTGCTGCAACTGCAAAATGTCAGCTTCCAAAATTTCCGAGCATGCGCAGAAAGTAAACTTTCGAGGGTTTTTGGTTTACTCTTGACTTTTTATTATCGCTTTACCTCCTCCCCTTGTTTTTCGCTTTTCTGGCCTCGTTTTTTTTTCCCTTTTGCTGAGAAATTACCAGGCTTCATTTGCATTCATTTCTCTTTCTGGAAAAGCCTTTACAGTCTTAGGATTAGATGGAAGGAAAGCTACAATAGGGGGGGGGGGGGGGGGGGGGGGGGGTAGTGGTACAATATTTTCATGATAATTTTGGGGTCAACGTTACATGTTTCTTTGTCTTTTTCCCCGGCCTCCTTGACTGAATTGTGTTCATTCTGGTGTAGTTTAAAAGATCTCTTTCCCCTTAAACTGATGATGTCACAAGCAAGCGGTAAAAGGGACGTGGATTCGCATGAGCGATTACGGGCGGTTTAGAGGCGAACTGAAGCCTAGTTAAACTGTGGTCAGCAGCACTCGGCTACTGTGCCAACCTTATTACGGTTTAGAATTCTATAGCCTAACAGGTTGCCCAGGGCCTCTGGACCTTGTTGCAAACATCTTAAGATTACAGGAACTTTTTCTTTCGGAACAACAGGTTACAAAGCTATATTAGAGCCCCCTTATCGTAAGAGCTTATTATGCAATCGGGCTGTAGGTACTGACCACTGGTTTTTCAATCAGTATTTATCTTCGATGCAATTCTTAAGCCTATGGTATTTTTTGTTAAATTGCATATAGGAGCGACTCTGCGACTCTTGTAAGACATGTAGTAAGACTAAAATTGGGATAAACAAATGCTTCACAATTTACGACAAGTTAGTAACGAAACTGTCAACGACCTACGAAGATTTGATCTATGTACATAGGCTTAGTTAAGTGGAAGGTCTAAAGAAGCTAAATACAAATAATAGACTATCAAGACTTAACTCGGAGATGCAAATGAATGCTGGTTTAAGAGAGATTTCCTCCGGATGAAACAAGTTGCGCATTGAACATAACTTTGAACTAGCCTCTTACAAACAAAACTATTCCTCAACTAAAAATATTTAGGCTGATTCAATGCGTGTAAGCAAACAAGTTCTCTACATTTAACTTAAAACTCATTTGTTTCCTTGAACGCTTCTTTACAGACTTTTGCATCGGTTATTTATAGACTTTTTCAGTTTTTAATAACATTTTGCATGGTCATGACATTATCCTGTCCAATATTTCTTGGTATTTCTGGGGGCGCCATTTTGACGGAAATACCGGGTAAGATTTACCTTGATATAGATTACAAGTGATCCTCGTAAATTAGTGATATTTCACCCAAGACTGTGCCAAACTTTCGAGACGTTGGAAGTTATTAGGTTATCAGGTTACTTGAGCTTGTGATATTTCGTTGCCTTGAAGCGTTGACCAGGTTGACCTGATCAGTCAGACTCCGGTCGTAAGTCTGTCGGAGTTACGTGATGCCGCTACGATTCAAACCTGTATTAAGTTGACCTTCATTAATAGTCGCCCTCTATTAAGTAGTCACAATAATTTCCCTTAATTACTGTAAACCTGGCCTATATAAATTGGTAACATATTCCGTGGTCTCAACGAGCTATTTTTTGATTGCCTTCACCTCTATAAAAACGGTCATTTTCGCAAGATGCACCATGCAAGTGCAATAGATTAGATCACTGTGCATGACATTCAGTGGTCTATTAATCCGGGACCTTTCTTTTTCCACAAGAAGAGGTAGAAAAACTTTGAGTGTAACTTGTCGTGTAGTAGATATTTCGCTTTGTCAAAGGCCTGTATTAAACAGTCAACTTGTATCAGGTTATTTAAATGTTTGAGAACATTTAAATAGATATTAACTTTACTAGCCTGATGAATTTCTTCAAGAAGTCAGTTACCCATTCCTATGGCTAAAACTAGTGACTATTACCGACAGAAGTAATTGTTTCCAGTACAGTGGTCCCTGTATACCTTACTGAAAATGGGCTTTCAGGCTTCTTCTCTCTAGAATTTTGTCATTCTAGGCGTGTCTTTCTAACAAGGGAGTTCTTTGACAAATCAAACATATAAATAGCCCTTGTTTAACATTTTGGAGTTGTTAGGGGTCTTGTTAATCTGTTGTTATATACTAACGCAGGTACTTTAAAAACTTTTAATGGCTCTTTCTTCAAAATAGCAAGTACGGTAAAAATATGAATACAAATCTATAGATATAATATTAAAAAGGCAGTTTTTGAGTGAGCTTTATTTTTTAAAAAAAAAAAGGTTTGATGCAATAAGAACCCATCACCTTTTAAGTAGCATCTACACTAGCAAGGTTAGCTGACAACTCAGCTGTCGGAGTTGTGAGTGCTGTGGTGGTTATAATTAAGGGCGGGGGAGTTGTGAGTGTTGTGTGAGTTAAGAGTGTTATGGTGTTTGTGAGGGATGTAGGGAGTACAATCAGTGTTGTGACGGTTGTGAGGGCTGTGGGAGTATTAGAAGCAGTAGCATTGAACTTTATTATCTCGTCAAGAATCTCAAGTGTGATAACATGCGAAGGATGAGCTAGTTGTGAGAGTTGTGCTCTGTTTTACTAATTTCTTTTGAGTTTCTTTGGTGTTATCATCTGTAATTGATGCTAAATTTAGCTATAGTTAGTCAGTAGAGGGGACTGGTTAGGAAAGCCGGCAAACCTCAAAGCTGAAAACAACGGTGCATGAGTGTAGGTTATGTTGGAAGCTCCCTGACCTTGGCAACCCTTTGTTTTTTGTTCACAAATTGTGACTGAATAAATCAATGCAATGTTTCTATTGATCAGAAGGTTCAAAATGATGGGAATGACTATTGAACGTTGTGCACGGTCAGGTCCAAAAAAGCTAACAAAAACATATACCAAAGGGTTTCCCAACCATTCCACTTTAATTAACTATGATTAAGTGGTTCCCGACACAATCAGCCGCAATTTAAATAGCATTTCTGTCTGGAGACTGTGGGTATTGATAAAACCAACAACGAAAGCAGAAGCCAAACAATACCTCATACATGAAAATGCAGCAACTTAGGGCCTGTTTACATGGAGTGGGGGACCCCGGTCTAGTGAGGTTGGTTTCTTTTGTTTTCACGCTCTAGGGGACACAAAACAAAAGAAACTTACCCCATTAGACCGGGGTCCCCCACTCCATGTAAACAGGGTTTTATAATAACGCGTACCTCAAAAAATTAACCCAACGGGAATAGCAGCATGCTAGTAACGCAAATTCATGCACTGACTCTGCATGAATAAAACTAGGAGGCACGAAGACTAAACAGCGTAGGACAAAATAAGCATATGAAACGAAAAAACTGAAAACCCCGCATGGGGAAATAAGAAACCGGACATACTACGAGAACTGAACAACAACTGATTGCTGTCCCGCTAGAGCGCTCAATAAGATTGGAGAAAAACCGAAACCAGCGAATGTACCACTCACGGGATCCATCAGAAGGAAACACTGAAACTAGGGAATTGCAACCTGAAAGATAAAGTGGTAGTGTGAGGACAATATAGGAAAAGACGCGGCTGGCGCCGGTCATCCGACAGGGAATTAGAGTCCCTGGCTTCTAAGACTGAAATCCCGGGAGCGATTGCAAAAATAATAACAAGGAAAGCATTGCAAGTAAATACAACCAAAGCAAAGAGTAAACTAAGAAAATATTGCAAACAAAAGGGAAAAAGTGCTGAAAATACTGACCTTGAAGGTATGCAGCTATTTTGAGAAAGGTTGTCGGATGAACTGCACGGGACAACCCCGAAAGTTATTGTGGGTGGTTTTGAGTTCACTGTTTTTCAAAGAAATTTGAAAGAATGGCACCGGCGGAGAGGCCACGGACATATGTCTGCGCGTGCTAAAGGAAAGCAACAAAAGTAGGTTCGACAGCTACAGTATCAGGAACAGTGTATTGATCATATCCCATATTACCTTTCAGGATTGTCGCGTGCGCATTTCTTCCGACAACCTTTCTCGAAACAGCTGTATGTGACCCTACCGAATGTTGAACACGTGGTAGCCTAAAAAATCTAGGTTGCAAAACGAGATACTTACCGCGAGCATAGCCCAAGAAATTGAGGAAGAAGGAAATATAAACAGGAGGTAGAAAGGAAGCGGCAAACGCCAATGAAGAAATAAGGGGAAAGGCGAAAGGGTGAGGAGGGAATAAGCACTTAAACGAGAACGTTTAATGAGGCCTTGATGAGACCTGTGTATCTTGTCTCGAAGATAAAAATGAATGCATGGTGTATGTGTCTTACATAGTCGCTTGGGCAAGACCGCTGTGAATAGCATTTCTGTGTGGAGTCTTCTAAACAGTAAATGAAACCAACCATTCTAAATCAGTACTCATCCCCACTCACTAGACATCATCTGTGCGCGGCATAATTGCAATTGTCCAATGTAAAAATGAGTCAAGTCTGGCAAAATTGAATTCCCAGAAACCTGGCACTTCACTTAAAACTTCGAAATTCAGTATAAACGAACTGACCACGTACCGAGCTCGAAAACAAAGGTGACTGACCAATTGCATAGAGTTGTCTGAAACTAAGTTTGGATAGAAAAATCTTCACGACCGTTCGGGTCATTCCGATGGAAATTTTCCGTTAGCATTGGAACGATTTTTTTAATGCTTTCGTGCTCGGGTAGCCTCCGTAAGGGTGTTTGCAATGGCTCCTGGACACGGGGGTACTCCCTATAATGGCAGTGTGATGGCCTATACGGGGAGCCGAAAGGGGTCCTTCTTTTAGGCTTAGGTGTATGAAAGGGTAGGGGTAATACACTTGTTGAAGTATATGAAAGGCCCATAAGGCCTAACAGGTGCATTTTGTGGCTGTAAAATCGAGAAAACGTTCTGGTTTTGCGATTTATTCATAGTTTAAAGACAGCGTTTTTACATTGTTTCGTCAGCTCGCGTGCAGCCACGAGGATCTTAGCTCCACAGATTCGTCTAATTTTTGCCTTGCAGAGAGTAAATTGTGGTCGCCAAACCATAAGGCAGCTTCATTGACAGAACACTTGAACAGGATTTACAACTAACGGAGTTATCCGTTGCGATTTAGGCCGAGCTTTGGCGGATCTCAGTGGACAGTAACGTAAGCGTTTTGGAATTGGCCGCACAGCTAACTGCTTTTGGTATTCTACCTGTCTTTTTTTTTGTTTCTTCACGAGGGATTTGTTAACTTTCCTTGGGAATATTATTCGATAACGATTCCTTATCCTTTGATATGGCGTTTTTGAGGAGGATCGACTTGAGGCAAGGGTTATTTCTGCGCGCCTCAAACGGTTTCCGTTGATTTTTTTAATTCTCATGAAAGTTGATGGTGATATCTGCGGGAGGATTTCAAGATGACGGAATTCATCTTCGCAACTTGAACGTTCAACGAACTTAACGGATTCGCGCTGTTTATCGTGTCAATTATAGCGCACGCATATTGATCTGTTTCTTGCGCCGTCTGGAGGTATGATCTTCACCCGGGTGTGCCTGATTTTAGTGTTGTGGTTGGTGGTGCGTAAAAGCGCGCGACACCCTTCAGCATTGTTCTGCATGTACCCTATTTATAAGAAGAGTAAAACCTTCAACTCCACGACATGATAGTCCTTAGAAAAAAATTCACAGGCCTTCTCTCTCCCCTGTTACAACAAATGAAATATAGTTTTTAAGAGTGTGTCCATGAGAGAACCAGGCAGGAGGTGATAATGCTCAAATCACGGATTTCGCTTAAACTTGGCACAATTGATGGGTGTGGTGAGATATTAACCTCGACAAAAAATAAGGTCGCAATATTGAATTCCCTGGGATTTACAGGGACCCCCCCTAAAAACGACAAAATCTACTCATTTTTGCATAATTAATTAGCTGACTTTGGTTTGGCTGTTCAACAAGAAGAAAAGACAACTTCAAATCTAATCAACTTCATCATCTTCTATGTTTATCAAACTCAATGCTCAGTAATTTATTTTTACTCTCTAATTCGATCTCTTCCTATTATTTAGCCTAAAGTAAGGACATCTTCTCACTGTTTTGACCAAACCCTAAATTTAAGGTATTTTAGTGGCTAACATCTCCCATGAGCAACAACCTATGTACTTAATTCTCACATATTCTTTGAAAGACATCTTTAAGGTTATTAAATCAATCATAAAATATTTGGGCAATCTCATACTTTATCAATAATGACGTATTATGTACATCTGATTTGACGCTTATTTGTCATTTGACCAAAATTGGAAGAAACGTAACATTCGGTTTTTTAAACAAAAATAGCACAAAGTTGACGAGAAGTCACAAATCAGATGCGTCATTATCGATACTAATAGCGGAATTGTTAGAACGGGTCACCTGAGGCATGTTTTCTGTGTTATTTATGGACGTTTGGATGGATATTTTATGGAACGCTTGAGTAAACACAAGGAGCAAAAGAGTTAGTTCAAAACTTCGATCGGTCCAACTTGTAGGTGAAACAAGACCCAACAAGGATAAAAGATAGTGAATAAATGTTACATACACGTCCCTCAGCTGCTTTAGTCCAGACTTGCTGTTCCAGTAGTTCGTCTGGTCCTTTGTGGGGTTACTTCGTGACGAGGTAATGAAATCGAAACGTCTTGAAACATTGCAGAATTAAAAGTGTCGGCTTTTCACCGAACATTCGAAGTCTTTGAAATAAGTTGTAGTCAGAAAGAGCAAAATCATTCTCAAAGGACAAGAAGGATCACTGACAATCGGTCTATATCTACAGAAAACAACCACCTGCTCGAACACCCTCCATCTTGACTTAAGACTCTCCCAAAAAGATGGAATCTGTGACGCGGGACTACCGGACTCCGGAATACGGAATACGCTATCTATTGTTGTACGCGCCAATATCCTGTTATAACTGGTGTGTTGAAAATAGGTCGTGAAAGTCGTGTTACTTGAAATTTTGAGTTTATTCGATGTTGACATTAATTACCATGATAATAATGGTCCATAATAGCCCTTTTTGTAGTCAGACCGTGCCGTGCAATTTTTAGACAATTAATGACTTGCCACTGGGTATAATTACTTACTTAGTTGTATTTTAATCCTCGTAGTCTTACAACTATACAGGTTGGTATCTGTATCTGGGTATATTATTGACTACAAGAATATAATAATAACCGTTTATAAACGTGTTGAGGAAAAACTTCTGAGGAATACAAAAGACCCAAAAGGGGGCACTAATACATTGCAAAAAAAGTCGGCTAGACTTCTTTGGCTATAAGGAATTGAAGGTGTAAGAGACCAGTTTCTTGAACACAGACTAATACACTATATTCACTTCTCATTTAAGCTGTCATTTGCGGATTCATACAGTAGATTAAGTTCTCTTAACGGACACTCTCGTATATAGCGAATAGCTCTACTTACGCCCTCCATCACAAAATACCGTTTCAACTTCCACACAAACTCTGGATTTTTACATTCCCGTAGGCGGCCGCGGACACTTAAAGGGTTTATCGGCGAATTAGATGTTAGCTTTGATTTAAAGCTCTCCTAAGCAGACACTCGAAAGAAATCTTATCCGCCTCTGAATGTTGTTTTTTTTTTGTTCATATCATGTCCACAGTCATATGGCTGTTTGTCACTGTTATGAATCATTCTTATATATCCGTTTCAGAGTTACCGTTTTTTCACATACTCGTCCGGTTACACTTGAAAATACAAACTGAATTGTATGCTTTTATGTAAATTACAACAAGGCGAGAACATCAGCGTAACCATACACTAAAAAACAGTTTTTTGCTATTACCAGTGTTAATTTGTAGCTGGGAGGAGCTTCCGTAAGCGGCTATCTGACCTTTACACCACTTTTAAAGTGGCTGAATTCCACTTGCATAACTATGCTGCATATGAGATTCATTCTTGTAAGTGGCCAGATCCAGTTAAGGACACCTTTTTCTCGTCCCGAGGGCACACTCGTACGAGAGCTTCCACTGTATTACAATTTTAGGATTTCTCTTACATTTTAACAAATTTTAACAGTCGAACCTACGTGCGACCACCCAACTTAAGTGACCACTTCCCAATAAGCGATCACTTATTCAAAACATGCACCAAATATATTATCAAGTCAAGCGCTTGTAGTTGGAACCTCCTGTAAACGAACACATCCACATCCAGTAAGCGACCGCGACCACTCAGTTTACGATGACAGTCTGATTGAGAATTTTCCATGATGCGATGGTCTGATCTCTGCGTTCCCTGTATGTCCTAAGCTACTCGGAGTATGAGAGGAATTTTAGAAACAAATTAGATTTATCTATAGTATATTGTAACTTAAAAATTGCATGCAGTACATTCACTCCAAAAAGTAGATGTGTCCGCACTTTTCCTCGTTAAAGACCTCCTGCAGTTCGACTCTCGTAAAACCCAAATTTTCCTTGGGCAACCCCATGGGCATTATTTACTGGGTGTCTTCCGACCACGCACGGGCCGAAACATCAAATGTCTGTAGCTTAATTGTTGCCTCCGTCCATAATTCAACATCTGCCAGCCTCAGCACGGCACACGGCTTGGCACTAAACTGGTTTTGGTGCCCAAGAGTACGCAAAAAGGCCCTTCCGAGATCGATGTCTAGGACGAGAAAATTGACCTTACCTGGGTAGGGTGAGAAATTTGAAATCGAAGTATTACAGTTGAAGTATCTCTCGGAGGGAATGTGGGAAGGGTGTTAAACATAAGGAAACGGTTGTTTGAGAAAAATATCTAACTCAATGTGAAAGTGTGGTGTATTTTGAATTCTACTTGGGAACATTAGTGCCACAGTTAGGCTTTATAAGACCCCCAAAAGACCGTGCGAGATAAAAAAATTCAATGTTTATGACAGTCAAATCTGGTGCCAGCAGGGTAGGGCATTTATACGCAATTTGGACACTCCCCCGGGGAGAAGGGACTCCAGTATGAAAAAAAAAAAAAAAAATCACGCTCACGCTTTATTTGTCTCTTTGAACTGGTCTGCACTAACATCCGGCTTCACTTCGCTGCTATTTCACGTGCAACTAAAATAGAAAAAACAGTTCTTTCCAAAACACGAAGACAAAACAACTTCTATCGCCGAGTTTGAGAAGACATGGGATCATTTATAATCATGGTCTGAATAAAGTTGCCAATAGATTTGGAATTCTAAATTATTTATCAGCATACAATAACAATAAAATAATCTCAGAGAATGTCGGAAAGTCATTTTGTTCACTGAACTCTGGCTCCTGGCTCCTGGTTCCTGACTCCCGATACGATCTTTCCGTATGGTGGCAACCGCTGCTTAAAAATGCGGGCTCCATTTAATGTCAAAGATGTCGGACGTTAACGTGTGAATTGAGCTACAACAGTGGCAGAAATAATTCTTTCAATGGGTTAAGAATCGGCTTTCTACATTTCGTATTGGTTTGTCCTAAAACAACTTGATTTGGATTTTGGTGCGTAAACTGATGGCTAAGGAATTTTAGTCGTACAGCGAGTCACGACGCTGAACTACGCTGAACTGGACATCGAAGGTGGCATGAAGAACAAATCAAAGCGGGCACAAACTAGCAGCTGAGACATCTAAGAGATACGTATATGGATTTTATTGATCGTTTATATTGTTTTTAGGGCGAAATTGTTAAAGTAAGTAGAACTGTGAATTAAATCTTTGTATGTTGTTTTTACTTGAAAAGATCGCGTATATCGCTATCAAAAATCATCGTTAGCGTTTCTTGCACAACAATTTTTATGATTTTACCCTTATTACTGTTAAATCATTGTCTGATGAGTTTTTTTGTTCGATTTCTCCTCATTCAAAGGCAAACACACGAATATTGTGAGGCCCTGAATTTTGATGAAATATGCAAGAGTCGTTCAGTCACATGAACAGTTTATGTCAACACATGGAAGAAAGTGAATTGCCCAAACTTTTTATGATCTTTTTCTCAACTTAAGTGATGGCTTTAACTACTCATGCAAAAGTTATAAAGATAAGCGGTTGCTCATCAGAGATATTTGGGAATAAAATACCCTAATTTTACGCCTTACTCAAAACTTGGAAATGATGACCCAACTTAAGGGGGCTAAGAGGGGGGAAATCGAATCGGCGACTTTAAACAGTTTATTGTGCTTAAAGTCTTATGATGTCAGATTATCTCTCAGTGCATTTAAGTTCCAGGTGGCTTTTATGTTTGTTGCACTGGCATCGTAAAGTTAGCTAATTAATTATGCATAAACGGGCAAAATGGCGATTTTTACAGGGGGAGCCCGGATCTCCCAGGGAATTTAATATTTTGACCTGACATTCTGTCACATAAGCTAACTCCTGATACCTAACATTTGTGCCAAGTTTGAGCGAAATCGGTGATTTGAGCATTATCACCTCCTGCCTGGTTCTGCCTGGTTTTCTCATGGACACACTCTTAAGTACACTAGGGAGTGGCAACAGTTTGCTTCCTTGTGTGACATTTTTGCATTGTCTTTTAAGCTGCTGACGTATAACGCTTCGACAAAGATGCGCGAGATCACGCACTTTTCTGGAACACTGTAGAAGCCAAGTTTGGTGATCACGTGACAGTGAACAAAACAGACCGGTTTCTTTGCCCAGAGCCCCTAGACTGGGCGTGGCCTGTGCATCATACAACAATCGACAAATGTCCCAGCAGTCGTTCTCTGCAGCAGTAATAAGCGGTGTCTTCCCAAATACTGTTTCAATAGCAGGATCAGCATGATAGGACAGAAGCAAACAGACGCACTCTACATCTTTAGCCATGTGCAGGGCTGTGCGTCCATTTCTGTCTTGCAAGTTCACATCAGCGCCCGCACGACACAGTACTTTAGTTGCTGAAACTCGTTCTAGTCTCCTGCGTGCGTATTGAGCATACATAAGTGGCGTGGCGCCCCAGCTGCTTGCTAAATTAATGGGAGCTCTATGACTGCAAAGGGCTTCCAAAACATCGAGGCGGCCATCAAGTGTTGCCATGGAAACAGGTGTCTTTCCCATGCAATCTTGGGCAGCCATGTCGGCCCCATGTTCAAGCAGAATTTCAACACACTCCGGTGATTGTGCGAAATGTAGAGGTGTCATACAGGGTACTTGGCATGAACTGGAAACAAACATACCGGAAGTGATGTCATCAGCCTTGGTACTCCACACGGCCTCTCTGTAATTGACATTGGCTCCTTGGTAACAAAGCCATTTTACTGCGTCTACTTTGTCGTATTCAACAGCTACTCTGAGTGGACTGACGGCTACGTCATGTAACGCACATTGAAGACTAGCAGAGAGATTGATATCTATGCCTACAATAATACAAAGTCAATGTCATTGTTCGTATTTCTGCATTATATTCGAACAAAAATAAGATTAATAGTAATAATAACAATTCCGGTTTATTGATGACTTTTCTATGGAGTAGCTCTACATTCATCAAGACTAAACTAACTAATAAAATATATTTATACATGTGCAATATGGATGAAAAAAACGAGAGAGAGAGAGAGACCTACCGCTATCACTCAGCGCTGACTAAAGGAGAGCAGACTCTCTCGGTAACAAAGTTCTCGAAAGGTGCTTTCCGACCTTAAAATTCATGCGCCCAAATGTTTGAACCACAGGGCCGGGTTGTTCGAAGCTGGGTTAAGATAACCCAGGGTTATTGCAAATTTTGAACTCAGATATGAGAGCTTAAAAAGCCAATTCAGTTGAATTCTCTTTGCCTACAATTTGATGATTGGATATGCTAAAAAAAATAGAGAAAATTATCCGAGAGAGTGCTTTTTTTTAGTAAGGAAAAAGAACCCCGGGTTAAAATTTAACCCCGGGTTAGCGCTTACCCGCGTTCGAACAACTGGGCCCAGGGTATTTTTTAGAGTTGGGAGCTTAGCATAATGAACATATATTTGAGATTTTGGAGATGAACCCAGACAGGGTTAACCTCTTAATCTCCTTTTCCTTTGTGAATAATCAATTATTATTATTATTATTATAATTATTTATCTATTAAAATTGACAATACAGGCCTAGGGCTTGTTTTGCGGCTTAAATCATGCAGCAATTTTGAAATAAGTTAAGTTTAGGCTTACACTAGAGATTTTTTCCGGACTTATAAATATTTCCGGATTCATGCATCTAGGGCATTCGAATTTGCAGGCGTTGACATATCATTTGATCCGGATACAAAAAATTCGCTTGAGATTTCGGATTCAATTCTTCGGACATTCAAGCAAACCGGGACGCTTTCGGATTCAACCCTCATATTCGTGTACGTCAGAGAAATGAATCTGGAACCAAAATGAAAATTGCGGATTCTAGTGTAAAGATGGCGTAAATGCGTATTTTCTACACCGCTCCCTTTGTTTCGAGGGACTGATTTTCTTGTGCGCTCCCTTCGTGCTTCCTAAAATAGTTTACTCGCCGTCGTCGGAGTTATCCGTGATCTTTTGCACAAAAGAACTTCCGGAACTAATGTTATATTCTCTCACGTCAATAAACGAGAATTTGTCAGAAACAACTCAGCTTAAATGGTCCAAAGTGGTATATGAAAGATAACTGAAAATAGATAAGACAAAAATTAAAGTATCTAGATAGCATTTTGTTTTTATTTGGAAAACCTGTTGCCAAAGAGAATACATCCTCTCCAACTATCAAAGAGATTCCAATAAAGTTTTAGAAGGAATAAAATAATACAAAATAAAACAAACCTGAGCGAATAATAAAATGTATCGGAGTAATAACAAAACCCTTCTGGTATAACTCTTATACCTGGGTCTGAAGTGACTTAAAACTGCCGAATAGCATAAAGCTTATTAAATTTATAATTTATAATTTTCTTGCTTTTACTCACCGAGCTTTGACAAGACTAGTAAGCAATTTAGTGCTCCTGAAAAGGAAGCAAACACATACAGCTTTTCATAATCTTTTGTTCCCAAATCCAAATGACTTGTGTTCTTTGATTTAACCGCATACAAAATTTTCTCAAGTTGTGCTCCATCATCTCTTGTTATTACATCTAAAATTTCGTCCATTATCAGTTGAGCGGAAATGCTCGGAACACTCAGTACAAGACTCGTTCGCTTATTATGAGACAAAGGAATCTTTTCACTCAAAACATGTGTGGGAAAACGTATCAGACGCTTTTAAGGTTTTATGACAGAAATGAATAATTTAGAAGTAAATCGCATATGGATACTACTGAATATCCTCTTTGTCTCGTTATTATTTTTTTAAACCCTTATTGTTTCACCACCTGTTTGGCGCTATAATAGCCTTTACCATGGTCATAAAACGTGTTTGAAACTTTCCAGTGAGCTGGACCTTGCGGCACTTGTTTGCATTCCGACTAATAGCAAATAGAAACACCGCGGCTATGAGAAGTAGATTTGGCTAAGTTTGAGTATTTTGCCAGTTGGTCGCCGAGCAAAACTGCTACACGTCCTGTACTGAATTACGGGTAATGCCATTAAAAATTTGTCGAAGACTCTAACTTGCATTTAAAGGTTATCTCTTCGCTCTATGCTATGGAGGCCGAGTTCCCGCAAAACAGAAATCCTGTCGAATGGGAGGATACCCTTGCCTGATTAGTCAGTGCCAAGACTGTCCCCAGCTCCCCCCCCCCCCACCCATACCCCCCCAACCCCAAGCAGTTTTGTCACAATTTTTTTTTTCAACATCTTGGAACCTAGCCTGGAACAGGCCAATGTCTGACTGAACCTCTTCAGTTAAATTCTGATGGTGTAAAGCCTTGTTCTTTAGTCAAATGTATTTCAAAGCCACTTTGCCCCCCTTATTTCATGTTTCATAGTCGATTGCAACATGATTGAAACAAGAAGCGAACTAGCAAAGTACTTAAGGCTAAGTTCACCCCACGAAAAGCTGTCCAGTATAGTGTGAACAACTATCCGATAATGTGACCCTACACTTACAATAAGAGATCGGCGAGGCGTACTTTAGCCTGGTTACAGAAATCGCCCTGAAATCACCTATCAAGTATGGTTTGCAAGCCGGCGCAAGCTATGCGTTATAGCCGTGTGAACTTAGCCATTAGTCTCAGTCGGTAATTTGCTCTTCTGAAACTTTCCCTTACTAAAAAAAAAATTACAAACAACCAGTCAAAGACAATGTTTTTCATATAGCTAAAACCTTTATTAAAAGTATTCAACTCTTTATCAAAGTTAAAGGTAACCGTGACAATAAGCAGCTATCATATATAGCCATCTCTAATAAATTGTTGGTCAATAAGACAAGAAACGGTTTCTTTTATAAACAGGAGTGATGCACTGAACGTATTATTGTACCACAATACAGAGTTAAGAAACATTTACATAACCGAACGTAAGAAGTTCCCTTAAGCGACCGGCCTCGATTATTTCCGATCCATCACCTCGTGCGAAATACGCCGCACAATGGTCTGAATTTTCAAGGCGGTCTTTCACGTTATCCTCAACTGTAATAAGAATTTAGCAATGCTATTTACTAACTTACAACGTATTTGACACACAAGTTAAAACTATGTTCATTTTTTAAAAAATGCTACACTTTATCGTTAAAAATACCGAGTTATTTTACAAATTAGTTTGCTTTGCAAACAAACGGAATTAATGCTCTCAATACTCTTTGAGTAAAACCTCTCGTATACTTTACTTTTGAATTGGTTGCGAGCAAATTCTGGAAGCGTAAATGTTCACGTGAATAGGCTAACCCTCTCCAATTAATCTGCTTATTATGTTTTTAAAAAGTGACAGAACATTGAATTAAAAGCCTCAGAAATAAGTTCTGAATCAATACTTCTGGAGTGGACTGAATCTTTTTCAGCGTATGACTCGGAAGGAAAAAATGCGATGAAAGAAAAACCGAACGTTGTTTCAGCGAGTCTACCACAAAAAATTATACCTTCAAATTATTTCAACGTACTAAACGAAACCCTTTACAGTCATCTGCCTGTGTAAGATGAAGAAGACATTACATTACGTATATTTTTATATAAACGTTTAACGTTTGAAATTTTTTCTAACGGCTGTTGCAAAGCAACTTTAACCTGGCGACAATATATATACAAATGGTTCTTAAGTCAAGGTTAACTCAACTAATAACACCACCATAGACGATTACATTGTGAGGAAACCGGCCTTACAATTTTCCTCATACATCCACTTATAACTGCAAGCCACAGGGTATGCAAGACTAAAAGAGGTCACATCCGACAGAAATGGGATCACCGATGTACACCTTACAAAGGCTCTTACATGAACTTCCATTACGGGGCTTGAAGTTCAAGTGTCTGGCCACTGTACCATTAATTGTAAGTAATTAACAAGTGCTTGCGTACGATACCTAGAAACGAAAGGGCGGAGAAACCTTGTAGGCAAAGCAAAACACTGTAAGTTATTGTACTGTTTGCAAGGTACTCGCGTAGAGACTGCTTTATAGACAAACGTAAGCCAATTGTGGTGCCTCGTTAGTGGTGAACAAACCACTGGCAATCTTCCCATGGACTGAAAAAATGGAATACCCATATGGACTGCCTTTTGAATAGACTATAATGGTAAGTACATGAAGTAACTAACAGTAAAATTATTCAAAAGGTAGTCCATATGGGTAGTTGATCAGGTTAGTGGGTCCATGAACTGGGGCCGGTCAGTGCTTTGTTGACCACAGCTTAGTTGTGTCTGGTAACTGTATCTAGAAAAGATACTTTGTAAGCACACTGCAACATGTTATGTAATCTGCACTGCAGGCCTCATTGACTAGCAATAGGGCTGACTGTATACTCTAACGAATTCTACAGAAGAGGCCTGTTTGTCTGAAAACATTTTCTGCTACTGGGTGCTTATTCAACTACATACAGAAAGCCTGGTTCCCGGTCCCTAGTCCACCACTCTGCTCCTGAAATGGCCTTTTTCTCCCACTATGGGTCCTGGTCCCAGGCTACTTGAAGGGGTTCAAACACAAACATGTGAGTAGAGCACTGTATCAAATCCAGTGACATCCTGAATCAACATGCCATACTGTGATGGGACAACATATTGCATGGGGTTTCAACGTGCACCTCTTGAAGCATGCGACATGCAGACTCTGCCCTTGCATCATTTCCTCGCAGAGAATTGATCTCTTGTTCAGTTCTCTCAATATCTTCTTTGGAAGCAATAACACGATACTGGATCTCTCGGGCTTTCTTTAAATTCTTCAATGCTTCTTGTGTGGATCCTAACTCCTTGAGAGCACAGCCCAAACCATAATAAGCTCTGGCTGTGTCAAGATTATCATCACCTGAAAAATTCCAAAAATTGATAGCAGGATTGGGTTAGGGAGTTGTAAACTGTGTAATGAATTAACATATGCAAAACATGTTTTATATGTATAAGATAATCCAAGAAAGTCTGAGATTCTGGATTCCATGCTGTGAATTCTAGTTGAAGGACTCTCGTATCCTTGTCAGTGTAACTTGGATTCTGGATTCCTTAAGCTCAATTCCGGATTCCAAAGCCCAGGATTCCCGATTCCACAAGAAAAAAATCCCCAGATTCTGGATTCCATGGGCAAAAATTTCCCGGATTGTGGAATTTGGATAACATTTCACGGGGCAAACGATAGTAAAGACCCGTGAGATTTAATACAAACAAAATAAATCATTAACTAAGAAAATCAAGCAGTGGTCATGGACAAGCAAGATGCAAGAGCTGCTTGCCCAAAGGACAAGTCTGAAATCAAGTTTTCTTTTAATCCCTGATGTTTAATAATTTACCTTAAAGTTATAACATATTAATTATATGTTATGAGCAGGTTATGAGAAAAAATATAGGTGTTTATATAATGCTTCCATTTCAAAATCATGAACCTTGCATACCTAACAGTAAGTGTCTCATTCTAAGAGATTCTTTCTTCAAAGCAACAGCTCGCCGAGGTTTACCAAGGGCCTGATAAATTTTACCAATGTGGTCCAGCAGTGAGGCAGTGAAGGGGTGCGTACCCAACAGCTCACGGTACTTGACCAAACAAATATTCTCAAAAATATTGAGCGCTGCCTTGTGCTGGCCGCTTGTAAACAAGGCCACTGAAAAATAGAAAAACCCATAGTAAGAATATATAGTGGCATGTATAAGAGAGACACACTATAAAAAACAAGGAAAATCATCTGAACAACGACATCATGATGACCGCTGAAAAATGGTTCTTCTCGTTAATTTTTACTTGATACAGTCAAGGCAGGTCAAGCATACCCTCCAAGACTCTGTTAATGAATTGATTATTTGAAAAATGAATCCACAAGTCGTTCCCATAACTAGTGTCAAATTCAAATCGGCATTCCTGCATGCATAAAGAGCAGTGGATATTTTATGAGAACTTCTCTTTATTTGGTCAGATTGAAAATCTTTGAATGGATAAAATTGCTTCGAAGACATATTTATCAATACAGAGAAACTGAGCTAGTAGAAATTTCATAACTGCCTTATGTGTTTCACAGTTCATTACACATGCAAGAATGCAGAAAGGAATCTGAAATCTACAACTACAAATTAATTCAACTTTTGAATCATACTAAATTGACTAATGGCATCTTGGGGGATATGCTTGACCAGGCTTGGCTGTAATATAGAACTAAACCTTTTCTAGTGAGGGTATACTGATGAGTTCATAGAGTAAAGCCTTATGAAACTCTTGATATTGTGTATAATACTTTGTCCAGTAATTTGTTGTGCAACAAAAAAAGGCCAAGTAGCAGGAAAACCTTACAGTTTATCAAAAGTCACCAGATGCAGGGTGCAAAGAAAGGTCCGATTTACAACTTGCCATCCAAGCAAGGTGTAGCTAGCATGAACTAGCCAAAAAGTAATTTCAACTAGCTCACAAAAAATTTTTTGATGCGCACTGATTACGGTTGTTCTCTGATAATTTATTTGAACTCCCCCAAAAACTACACTTGCTCATTGCAGCAAGTTAACAAAGAACAGAATTCACCAGCTCAATAGCAAAATCTACTAGCCCCAGGGTATCGGAGACTACTTTCTTTGTAGGCTGGTCACTGATGGCCTTTATACACAAAAATCTGTACCCTTTGAGTTTCACCTGAGAAAAATTCAGCTAAAGCCATTGATATGGCGACACCATGTTGCAAGTCCCCATTTAAGTCCTACTAGCTGCGGATTAGTTTCTCATTTGACCCAAGTTTAACTTCTTGATCATGGCGCATGAAAATAGCCAACTGCATTGTCTCTGACCCACTGGGATTTTAAATCATGTTTATTGGATCACAAGTCTTTTGTCTCAATATGATTATCCGAGTGGAGTGCTTGTAAACTACATATAACTTCAGTAGCACTTTTACTATAAACGATATGCTTAATTTTTGTAAAAATCATTTATTTCTGTAAAAATAAGTACTTACTTCCCAGGTCACAGAATCCACCAGCTAAAAGCATCCGTTCCATTTTTCCTGAGTGATTAGAGCGCACCAACTTGCGACGCACACCAATACCTTGTGCAATGAGGGAGATGCCCTTCTTTCTGTCTCCAGCAAGAAAAGTGCAAAGCCCTAGCTTACACTTGCAGTGACCTTGACATTCTGTGTCATAAATTCCGAGATCAATTTGCAGATCATGTGCCTTTTGGAGGTTCATTTTGGCTGTTGTGCGATGGGCATCTTTGTAGCTATAGTAACAAAGCTGTTTGAATCCAATGGACACAAGGCACTCACTGTAAAGAGTTTTGTCAGGCAACATTTCTGCAACCTCCAGAAACTTGTCATATGTTGATATAAATTCATCCTGGTTCATGACTTTTGCCAGGAAATTCACAGTCTCTGTTGACACGTTAATTCCATAACATTTTAAAACTTCATCCTCTGTTGATGCTGAAAGGGCATGAGCAATGTTTGCTTTGTTCATCTGATACTTGTCTATAGCAACCTTGCAGTTAGTGGTAATGAAATCATCATTCAGCTGTTGTAGAAGAGCGAGATAATGATACGAGAAAAGCCTGATTGCCATATTGTACCCTTTACACTCATCCTCTCTGCATGCAATGCAAAATGCTTGCACCAATGGATGCAAACTGTACTGCTGATGATTGTCAACTTCTTCTTCCTGAACCACTGAGTGAGACACTAAACTGTTTAGTAAGATTTGAAAATCAAAGTAATCATCTTTGCAAAACAAAACATTCTTTGCCTCCATTTTGGTGAAAACAGATGGAAATGCAGCTAGCCAAGAAAGACCCTTTTTCACTTCAGGTCGTAAATGGTTGTAGAAAACCTTAAGAAGGGAGAAAAATTCTTGAATGTTAGGATCCTTTACTTTCAGAAAACCATGTGGACAGTTTTTAAGCTTTCTGTGAAGATCTATGGGATCGATTGTCTTGCTTTCCAAGAATGATGCTGTCAATTTCAAAAACAAAGGAACACCACCACACACCTTTTGGTTTGCAAAATGCCTTGCAAGCTGGTCTGAAATGTTAGGAGCATAATGTTTCAGAAAAAAAAATGATGCTTCATCATCTAAAGGCTTCAGAGGAATGCGATGCTTTTTGAAAGGAAAATCAAACACTGACAATGGATTCCTGCTTGTTATTAAAATAACAAGATTTTTTCCATGTTCACCAACTACCTCCAAAAACTGATTACAGGCAGGCTTGTCTGCATTTTTCAAGTCCTCAGCATTGTCCAGGACTAGCATGGTTTCTTTTTTAAGGGATGAGACGAAACTTTTTACTTGGGCGACAGGATCCTTGTCAACTGGGATGCCTATCACCTCGAGCAACCTCTTTGCCGCACCGTCTGCAGAGTCCACTCTTCTTAAGGAAACATACAAAACATCTTTTCCCTTTTCTAGCATCTCATGGCCTACAGTAATCGCAATAGCTGTCTTTCCAAATCCAGGTGGAGCAATCAGAGATACGAGTGTTGTTTCTAGAGAAGTCAGCAGCCCTGAGATTTCCTCACAAACATCTGACCTGCCAACAAATTTAGGAACCTTGTTTGGGAGACCAAATGACCTTGATGGGCTTAAATTTGCTCCTGTGCTGGATTCTCCTATAAAATAATACCAAGGGATGCATATAATGTTTGCATGGTTGTGTTATATTATAGTTCATTCAAATGCAATTCCACTTGTAGATACCTGGACCCCTGGTTACACCCCTGTTATCAATATTACTGATGAATTAACCAATCCTGGTATACAGTGGTAAGGAATATCCCTCACAAGCAAAATGAGACAGGCTTTTGAATTTTTTTTGTTTGTTTTTTGTTGTTGTTGTTGTTGTTTTCTTACTTTTTATCTTTCTTGGCTTCTTTCCTTTAATCCTACTGCTCACCATTAACCTGAGCCTGCACTGTAAGTTCTGCACATACATGCCCTGTATTTTTTTATAGTAAATCATATTCTAATATTCTTTATTGTGCATGCATTTAATTTGCCAGTCTCCACCTTGTTGTTCAATAGTCAAGATAAAGGCAAGGTACAATAGCCTCCCACTAGCCTCCAAAGTAGGCAAGCTAGCTTCCAATGCAGCCAAGCTGCCATTCCAGACAAAAGTAGTTGGGAAGGTTGTACAACTTAACAGTAGTTCATTTCAATGTTCAAAAAGATGGTTTTCCCTTTTACTATTACCCCCCATCCACCCACATTCAATGTTGGGACCATAACAGAACAATTACCAGCACAAACATCAAAGTTTTGTTCAACACTGGGCTAGGACTGGGGGGAGAAAGGGAAAAAAACGGGGGTGAAAAGTAGCTGCCTTCCCAACACTTTTGATGTTATGTTTACTTGTTCAATGGTCTGGAACTTGATCTCCCTGTTCCACTTTGCTATTTTACGCACATCATTCACGCACCCACACGAACCACGTCAATCAGAAAATACAAGGATTTGAACGTTTATAAAGACGATGTCTTTTTGCTCCCACGCTCAGTCTTAGGCGTGGAGGTTTTTACGTAGGAACTACTGCTGCTTTCCAAAAATCAAAATGACCGGGATCAGTCGACGCGGTTTGTTTCCATGCTGTTTTGTGGCACCACATTAATAGCACCCACGATTCTCGATCTAACTTACAAAATTTTATTCACACAGAGATTAGTGGAGATATTAGCCTCACATAATATTTATCTTTTCAGTTCAAACAATCAAACGCTAAGGGAATATTAAAGCGACAAACGCTCATTCATACATTGTAACGCCCTCTGCGTTCATTTTGATTTGATCAATGAACGTGATCGTTTACCGTTTTGTAAGCTTATGATTAATTTACCTGACAACTTATCCGCCAAAAACCCCTGGCCAGAAAGTCTGAGAGCTTGCAAGAAACGGTCAAACGCATCAGGGCCTTTCCGAGGAAGCTTATCCAACAGCAAACAGCATTTACCGAATCTTGACGTTTCTGCGTGTATTTCTTCTCTATCAGTTTGGTCCAAAACACCTTCGGCAAAGAGTTGTTCTATTACTCTTCTTTCTTGTAGGTTGTCCGCGATTACAACCCGATGAGCCGTCAATACATCTCTTTTAGACTGTTCCATCTCTTTTTCGCGAGAGAACAAGTTTTGGTAAAATACCTCTGAACAAAGCTATTTATTACTACGAAGCCGCAGGTTGCGCATTCTTTTCTAGGAAATGGATCGGAAGTTGATCTAATTGCGCGTGCGCATGGGGGGCTAAAGACGGAAAAGTGGCCGCATTTGGCCGCATAGAAAGGGAGAAGTCCCTTGTAAATTTTGCCGTGAACATGTTCACATGGGAAAGATTGAAGACCAACGTTAGGAACTACAGTAGAAATTTTGAGGTCATGTCCAATCTCAGGTCCGTTTTTATTGCAAGTTTACTTAAACTGCGCTGTCTTATTTTGATCAGCTGGTTTCGTGCCGTTCGTGTTGATAAATGTTTGTTTTTTTCAGATCGATTTACAAACTTCGAGCAACACGTTTTAACAAACTCCTTGTCCCCTGATCTCTTCATATTTCCCGGAAGCATGTCCATATGCAGGTCTATATTATCTTTTATTACCTCCGTGTGAAAAAATCCTCCAATATCAAATAAACCATCAGTACAATCTGAATGCATGCTTCCTTTCCGGAACTGATTTGCGGGGAAACTTACTTCCTGCTTCTCCGGGACTCGCTCACCCACGCCCAGGAAACTTGGCTTTTTATATTGATACAAAGTTTTCTTATTGGCGAAGCTTTTAAACATAAACTTGCTCATTCTGGTAATTGCAAAATAACATTCAGCAAAAATTAGGGGTCATTGTCTCATGATGACGTATGGATGACTGCTACATAAGCCAGTAACATCTGTAAACCTGAAGAAGGCTGGTATGGCCAGCCGAAATATTGTTATAAAAAACAATATACGTTGTTTTAAATCAGCTTTGCAGTAGTCTTTGGACTTCTTGTTCTTGCTACCATAAGCCTTACTTCGTTCCCAGGGCGGGTAGGAGAGAACCCTGGGAAAGAGGTTGTGATAACAAACCAGCTTGACGGGCGCTATATTTGTTCGCGTGTTTGAGGCGAGACACAAGCGACGGAGAACTCACCCTTCACGTCGGCTTCGCGCTCGCCTACATAAGCTCTAAAATAGCGCCTGTTAGTCTGCTACACAGCTAGCCTGTTCCAGGCGTTCAGATAGAGCGCGGCGGTAAGTGGGGAGCGAGTTAAGTTGTACACCGGGAAAACGGGGGGGAACGGGGGGCCGAGAGAACTCTCTTCCCTTTCCCCCCTCTATTCATCCCTTACTGTCGTCACGCAACGCTCCTGGAGCGCTGCGTGAAGACACTAAACGCCTGTCGGCAGCTCGGACTTTCTTTTGTCCCATCACGCAATCCTCTCCAACGAGAGTAGCCGGAAGAAAAGGGTCTAAAGAGACTATACTGGCTTACGTGAAGTTTCCAGTTTTCTCTCAAACAGTGTAACTATAATTAACCGCGTGCCTCGCAGCGTAGCCTTCGAATATCTCTCGAGCTCGTTCCCCGCTGATGGGAAACGTACCATAGCGGCGGCGAGCTATGCAAGGCGGCTGTATTCGCTGCGATGCGCGACATGTCCATTTTTCTCGTCTGCCTGTCGTTCTTGAGACTGAGGGAAAAGATAGCTTTGGACCTGCCGGTGAGAGATTTCCAAATCTAATCTTGAGACCAGTGCCAAACGGCGACAGAGCAAAAAGTTTAATGTACCGGAAATACAAATAGCCATTTTTTGAAAGACAAATGGCGTGACAATAAAATCAGGCAGCTGGTTTTCTCTCAAGGGAAGGGTTTGTTAATTGACTTTTATTGTGTTTGAAGGTCCCAGAGGAATAAACAAGCTTCTTTCAATTTTATTGCAGGCTCTTTGTTGCGTGAAACGTTGTTTTACGTGAAGCTTGACGTCAAGGATCTAAAAAAGGGAAAACTTTTCCTTCTGGATAAGATCGCAGAGGAGAAGATCTACGATACCTGCTCTGTGAAAGACAAAGAATTCTACAACGTAACACACAAAAATAATGAAATGACCAAAAGTATAATTACTGTGAGAGTCGTGGGTGACTTAATTAGTTAATGAGTACTAAGTATTCTTGCGACAGCCAATCGGAGAAGAGGTGCCAATTTTCCCATGGTGACCTCTTTAGTTTACGTCTAGGTTCCGTTGTGCGGAAAGCAACAGATCGTGAATTTAATGGTACAATTGTGATTGCCGGCATTGTTGAGATTGAGCAGTTTTGCCTTTAGAGCGGGCATTTATTGCAAGTTGACTTCAAAATGCCACAGTGGGTTCAGCTTCCTCCGAACCTTGTCCCCGAGAAACACACGATGGGCAAGTCAATTTACATGACGGACTATTCTAGTAAAAGGCCTGGATTTCAGCTTCATCTACAAAAGGCTCGAGGCTTTCAAGGCAGCCGGCATCATCCCCCTGTACCGAAGGTTTGGATGCGCTTTTTCTGACTGTAAAAACCGCAAAACCGACGAAAGCAAAAGATCGACTTCTACAAGTTCATTGAACTTCACATTTTGTCGTCTACTCTTGCGCTGGCATCTTTGAATATTGTTACTAATAATCCATGAAAAATGTCATTTATTAGGTTCCCGACCTCCGCTGCAAATATATTGATATAATCGAGTCTATTCTTTTTGATGTTTCAGAAACTGGACAGAAAGACTATGCGGGCTCTTCAAACAGGAAATTACCTCGATTTTAAAGAAGACTTTGAGAGAGCATTGTCAACCGTTAACACGGATAAGAGACGCGATATAACAACACCTGATAGCTTGCGACCTAAAGGTAAATTTGTTATCGTAATTGTCGAAAGTTAAGCATAAGTGTTTATATACCTGGTGTAAACTATTCCACATTGCATGAGGCGAAAAGGCTTTAGCCTTTTCTCGAAACTGGTTTGGCATTTAATATTCTCGCATTACGCAAATTCTTTATTTTGCGTTATTGTTTCAGTAAGCCGTTGAAAGACTGGGTTTAATATAAATTGTAAATTGCTATTGTTAACATTATGAAACTAAAAAATTTAAAAAGATTACTTAAGCCAGACTCATTTTACTTACTAGCCGAAGCTTGAATTTCGGCAATTCGAACAAAAATTATCGTAAAATCGAGTTTTCTTTGGGCTTCTGCCTAAAAGAAAAATAGAAATTAATTCTTTTAGCCACCTGAAAGGTAAGTCTAACAGAGCTGACACTGACTAAATGTAAAGTGTTAATTTATAGTTTAATCCTCTGAAGCTCGTCTCACTAAATAATGAATCCAGCAGTTACTGTTTGTTGTTTACTAACAGATTAGAAAAATAAAATAAACTTTTTCATCAAAAGTTTTGAAGTGGATAACAGCAATACTTTGACCTTTGGTGCGCCACTTTTTTTTCTGCGCGATTCTGGAATTTTCAGCGAGTATAGTAAGTATTTAAAACCTTTTGTAAAGATGACACCAACAAGTTTTTTTGTAAACAAATCAGGCAGGGTCTTGTAATTATTCTTCAAAAAAATATTCAACGTATTTACCTGCGAAAGACTCATTCCACAAAAAAAAAAAAGAAAAAGAGGAAAAGGAAAAACGCAAAATGAATGAAGGAGTGTCCTAAGTTTCGATTTGAAGAACTAAGATTGGACGAAATTCTATAAGCTGAAAACTCAGTGCTAAGCAACTGGAGAGCTAAGCCAATGTAGGAGCCTTGCCAATGAGCCGGTTTTGAGTGAATAGGCAGCTGAATATTGGGACGTGACGCAATCAAGAGCTTTTTTTATTTATTTATTTTTTGTCCTAGCCATTCACGCGGACAAAGCTCTGCTTGAAAAATTCATTCAGCCCACAATGGAGCTTGTAGAGGAGGCCTGGTGCGGAGAGGCAACTACCACCAAACGAAACAGAGGTGGGCATAGACGTTTTTAGTTCAGGGCCCGGTTCCTGAGAGACCGATTAGCGCTAATCCAGGATTAAAATTTTTGTTCCTTTTTTGTATTTTACCTTCCTGTGTATTGTTTTGAGTAACATTTTGTGTCATCATTACTGTATCTCGCAGTCAGAAAGGCTAAACAGTAAAATCGAGTTGCATGTTCTCAGACAAAAAACCTTGCCTAAAATTTGGCTTAATCCTGGGTTAAACTTAATCATCTTTCGAGGGACTGGGCCTAGGTTATTTAATCCGTTACGATGATAAAGAAGTGGGGTAACAAAACTTTTTGTATAAAAAGGGCCGGAGATGCCAGCAGCCTGCGAGCAATCTCTTTTGGGCGCTCTGGCCGAGGAGTTTTCCCGCCCCCCGCCAGTGCGCTCCGGAGACCTTGCTCGCAGGCTAGTCGTCCCGCCATAGCAGGAGTTTAAATTGCACCCTGAGATTACCATTGCGGTTTTTCAGGACCGGATCGGAACTCTAAAATTTTGACCCATACACCTATTGCTTGCTTACAGAACGCTCAGAAGAAAAAAAAAGGAACTAGAATCTATTCAATAAATTGTCTTTCTCGTCTAATTGAATGGTATCCTTTAAGAAATTATGGTGAAATAAAGCTTGAACAACACCGGGCCCAGGTTCATCTTCAATTTTCAGAACATCTTCCCCTCCCCCTTCAATTAAGAGTCGCCCCCACCCCAACCCCCACCCCCGGGGACAAAATGATCAAAAACTTACAGCAAAAGAATAAATAAGCTACCTGGTAAATGGCTCGGATGGATCACAGGGATCACTTAGGGTTCCTCATTGGCAAGCGAAACCCGAGTCAGACCTTTCCCTATGTGCGACGGTCGTGATATAACATACTGTGAAAAACATCACGTTTTATGACAGATCTCCAGATTCGTAAGAACACGATGGCGTGGAAAGGTACCTTCGTAAGATGCGGAAGGAAATTAAGAGTACACTTACAACTGTCAAAAGTATGAGGCAAATCAACGCCCTAATGCCATCTCGCCACTAAGCGGGTCAGAGGTCTTAACCAGCGATCAGGCTAAAGCGCGAAGGTCGGCGGAAGGGAAGGGAAGGAGGACCTTCTGATCGCAGGTTGCAGAGGCTATTCTCGAGACATGATCGAGTACGAAATAAACCCGGCCCTGTACACGCAGGATTTAAGATTTTCTGACTCCCTACAAAATTCGCGAGTTGAAAAATTGGGCTTGGTATTTGGATGATATTGCTATTGCGTGGTAGTGAAAAGATACTAGCCTGCGAAAGCATCCGTTTCTTCCCGCTCTTCGCGAAACGTCCCCAGCGGCGAAGAGCGAGGAGAAACGGATGTTTTCGCCGGCTAAAAAGATGCATGCTTAGTCCTCTTTGATAGCGATACTCAAGGGTCCAGTTTCCGATAGCGCCGTGTGCACTGCTGAAATTGAGTCTTGTTCTTTTTGCAGATCGACTGTTTGGTTTGGCGGGAAAGAAGATTGACCTGCATTCTCGACCAGAAAAAACTGAAGTGAGTACAAATAGAATGGGAATTGGTCTGTACGTCCTTGTCTCTTGTTTGGTGATCTGACAAATAAAACTGATTGGCGTGACCTTGTTTTATGATCTCGTGATTCCCTGTGGCATCGCTAGAGAGGTTAAGGATCACGTTTATGTCAAACGGCAAACGCGAATTGTACCACGTGACCAAGTTTCCCCTTTACTTGTCGTTTACTGTTCATTATTTCTACACAGAAATTAGTAGTTTCACTCAAGATTTTATCCATAAGAATTGTTTGGAGCTGTTTTTATCTGCTCGTTTTATATTTTGAGAAATTCTCAACATGAATCCGACGTTTGCCGTATACGTGAAGCTTAATCCCTCTACTGTGAACAGCTAGTGTAAGGCAAGGAATAAAACTGAAAAATTCTCATTTCATGGGGGCGTAGTGTTCAAAGAGTTCACATCAGCCAATGAAATGACTAAAAGAATCCGTTCACTATCAAAACAACAAACATGTATGCCGTCAACGGTTTAAACCGAGTAATGTGAATTCTACCTTGAACGAAGAGGACGGAATTGAGGTCTATTGAACACCCGTTCAATTTAATTGGGACTCGTTCAATATAATTGGGACTAATTGCTGTTAGCTGTTATTGCCTGTTATCAGCCATTAGAGCCAATCAGGATCAAGATTGTCTTTGGCTAAGAGCTAGTCTAATGTTATCAGATAACAAACCCATTAGATCCAATGGCAAGCTTGTTAGTGAATAACGGGATAACAGCTAATAACAGCTAATAATACTTCACCCATTATACCCAATCACAAGTTTGTTAGAGAATAACGGGATAATATGCTACATTCCACAAGTGTGAATTTGACCCGTGAGGTAAAAATCTATTTCATGACAAGTCAGTGCATCATTCTCGAGTACATACTGGAAGGCTGCACGCATATATGCACATTTGATCCATTAGCTGCCGTGAACTCATCTAAAACTCTTTTTGGTTTATTTATCATGTTTTTGAAAAACGTCAAAATTTTACCGTTTTCAAATAACCGATAGGCTTTTTAACCCAGCACCTACGAAACAGTGGAATGTTCAAGAATAGAACAAGAAAATCAGAAAATTACTTTATGATCTTTGAAGAAGCGTAGCTCATAACAAGCATGCAACTATCCAACGATCTCTCGATAATAGGTCAGTGATACAATAGTTGTGAATAGGAAACAGAACAAATCAACACTGCCCAGAGGAAGTTTATCAGTTATCAAGTGACAATTGCTGACATTCCAGCCCATTCCTGCACGCAAATTTCTTAGACAGTACACTAACACATTTATTTTCTTAAGTTAAAACGATCTTTACACTTCCCTTTATTTCACTTTGATTTAACGACGAAATCTGTTTAGAATAAGGGAACGCGTCCAAATATCGGCATCGGGTCACACCGATGCCAATCAATTGGGCACCGATTTTTTCCGATTCTGTTGAATGTCGGAATCGGCAACGGGTCTCAAGTCTTTATCGGGCCAATTAACAAAGGTTATCAAAAATATCTGGCAGCTCAAATAACCCGTCACAAAAGCAAAAGCGTGAATGTTGGTTCTCGATGCACAAACACGTTAAATTTCCAATTTAAATGTTGTAGACCAGCAGATAAAGTGTTTCTTCTTATTATTAACACTATCTTTCTTATAAATGTGTCTTGTTTGAACCGAAATTTAACGTAACAGTTTCGAACATTTGTTTGTATTTACCTATGACAGAGTATGACCAGAAAATATTAAATTTGTGTATCAAAATGAGCACGAGAAGAAACAGCAGGTCATTCAACAACGCTGAAGAGCATCTTTTGAGTGAAAGACGGCGCAATGTACATTGCAAGTGTACGATCTCAAAATGATAATTTTAAAATAGCTTGGGCCCGTGCTAACCGGAACCCAAATCGCATGATGAAAGAAATCTTTAAAGGAATAACCAGTTTAGGACTTTAAGCGAAAAAAATACAAAGAAGTCAGAACATCCACGACCAAAATGCAAATGTTGTTACCATGTTGTGTTCTTTAACTGCTTAAATTGCCACAGGAGAGAAGAGGACATCGTCTGAGAATCAGGCTGCAAGTTGTTTATTGGTTGCATATGAACTCAAAAACGTGACTGATGGAGGCGCTCAACTGGTTTTCTCTTTCTCGATTCTCTTTCCGCTATTAAATTGAGTCAAACTTATCGGATGTATGCACAGTTTGCTTTAGTTGAACACTCCGGTAAAAAAGGTTCTGCTTTTTGTCAAAAAGTCAGCCACCTTGAGTCAAGTGAAAATTTTCGTAAGCGCTGAGAATGGAAAGCAATTTCACGTGGCACCATCCTCAAGCTCACAGAACAGCTAAGTCGCTAAGCCATCCTCTCTTTGTATGAAACTTCGTTCCGTGTTTTCCGTGACTCACGAGTGTGGGAATCTTTCAGTTCTTTTTGCTAATTCCCTGGAGACAATCTTAGGCCGCAATCTAATTGGTCGGTATTTTTTGCCGCAGATCGCATTGCACCTTGCGTTTAGGATCGTTGAATGAAAGTTGCAAATTTTCGTAAAAGTTTATCTCGTGGTTTTATATTATCCATGGGTTTGCTCTCGCTCCGCTTGCAAGGAAACCCGTTGAGGTCTACTTGTAACAAGTCTATGCATCCAGTTGTGTTTCGAGAAAGTGAGTTCTGGTTGTGTTTTTGGATTGCATTGTTAGAAAGTATCGAGTAAAGAACACACTACTCAGTATGGTGTTTTGTTTGCTATGTATCAACGAAGAACAGTGGTGTTTTGCGTCGTAATATTTAACTCCTTTTAATTTTCATAGAATAAATTTTATGGAGCAGCGTGGTGTCTGCGATCGACTGAAGGAAATACCTCTGAAACGTCGAAAATCACGTGTAGGCACGCATCAAATCAACAAACTAGAAACACAACATGGAACATACACTATTGTTATTTGTTATGGAGTAGGAAAAAGGTACAGTCGATACAAATTGCTTTGGAGTGAAACGACTCTTTTGGTTTCGTGACACGCTTCATTTTATGTATAAATCGGCAAAGTTTTTATCGTAATCGGAAACGGCAACTGGTGCCTACAGATCGGTACCGATTCCGAACAATCGGAAAATTAATCGGGTCCGTTTCCCATGATCGGGTTCCCTACCGATATTTGGACGCGCTCCCTAAAAAGAAAGGCAAACTTGATGTCACCTAAGGAAAAATCGCCGTTTCCGTTTTTCATTTTGCACTAAGCATCACTTTTTAAAGACATATTTGTACGTAAAATGTATTGACTTTTATACAGAAAAATTTTGAAAGGCCAGAAAGGTTTTACTCTGACACGTTTTGAGAAACCTTTACCATTATTCGGCGATCGATCAGATTTAAAGGGCACATTTTTACGCGCCCTAAAAAGTTGTTAGAAGAAAGTAGCGAGTATAAGTTATTTAGTCATACGGCGCCGGGACTTGACGGAACGCAAAGAGAGCGTTACAATCTAATCGGGCATACGAGCGACTGCAGGCATCTCACGACATGTTGACTTTGGCTAAGAGCTAGTCTAATGTTATCAGATAACAAACCCATTAGATCCAATGGCAAGCTTGTTAGTGAATAACGGGATAACAGCTAATAACAGCTAATAATACTTCACCCATTATACCCAATCACAAGTTTGTTAGAGAATAACGGGATAATATGCTACATTCCACAAGTGTGAATTTGACCCGTGAGGTAAAAATCTATTTCATGACAAGTCAGTGCATCATTCTCGAGTACATACTGGAAGGCTGCACGCATATATGCACATTTGATCCATTAGCTGCCGTGAACTCATCTAAAACTCTTTTTGGTTTATTTATCATGTTTTTGAAAAACGTCAAAATTTTACCGTTTTCAAATAACCGATAGGCTTTTTAACCCAGCACCTACGAAACAGTGGAATGCTCAAGAATAGAACAAGAAAATCAGAAAATTACTTTATGATCTTTGAAGAAGCGTTGCTCATAACAAGCATGCAACTATCCAACGATCTCTCGATAATAGGTCAGTGATACAATAGTTGTGAATAGGAAACAGAACAAATCAACACTGCCCAGAGGAAGTTTATCAGTTATCAAGTGACAATTGCTGACATTCCAGCCCATTCCTGTACGCAAATTTCTTAGACAGTACACTAACACATTTATTTTCTTAAGTTAAAACGATCTTTACACTTCCCTTTATTTCACTTTGATTTAACGATGAAATCTGTTTAGAATGAAAAGAAAGGCAAACTTGACGTCACCTAAGGAAAAACTGCCGTTTCCGTTTTTCATTTTGCACTAAGCATCACTTTTTAAACACATATTTATACGTAAAATGTATTAACTTTTATACAGAAAAATTTTGAAAGGCCAGAAAGGTTTTACTCTGACACGTTTTGAGAAACCTTTTGTTTGACCATTATTCGGCGATCGATCAGATTTAAAGGGCACATTTTTACGCGCCCTAAAAAGTTGTTAGAAGAAAGTAGCGAGTATAAGTTATTTAGTCATACGGCGGCGGGACTTGGCGGAACGCAAAGAGAGCGTTACAATCTAATGGCATACGAGCGACTGCAGGCATCTCATGACATGTCGACTTTGAGATAACTATGAACGGCTTTGAATTCTTTCCATGTGCGAGAAAACAAAAAGTATGCAGACAGGACCAAAGCGGGAATATGTTATGGCGATAATGGCCGATAATCAAGGCACCATCAATTGTGATGAATGGTGAACAAATCTACTCTTTTTGCTGAACATTTTCTGACAGAGAGAAACGGAATTTTTCAGTGGCCTCAAAAAAAGGACTGGGATAAAGTAGCGCCAGAATTCATATTCTGTCGCAATGTAGAGGTCATTGACGGATAGTAAGAGTGTGCAAGTGAAAAACTTGACATCAATAAAAAGTAAATTTGGCGCTTTTTGTGGCAAATATTTTTATCTATTCCCTGTATTTGGAGTATTTTTGGCGTTTTCTGTGTGCATGTTGCGGAACTGAAGAAGACGCATAGGGCCGGTTAAAAATGAGCCGGTGTTGTAAGTGGCTGAATCTGTCCAGCCCGAATACGTATGAAATGTTCTTTACCATAGTTAAAGTCAAGCATGCACACTTATTTCTAGATTTATTTATCCATTAATAAAGGATTGTCGAGATTTATCGTGGTTGTAACCCGAGACAGCTGCACCTCCGATTTATGATTTTGTTAGCCCGGCATAGCATTATTTGAAAGACTCTGCAAAATATGTTGGCGCTTCAATTTTTACCCTTGGTTTATTGAAATGTTTTTTCTTTTGTTTGTGAGTATGGCAATCTGACAATAATTTTTGTTGCAAGTTTTTAGAAAATTTTAAAGTGCTAAAATCGCAAAGTGGACCAGTAGAACAATTATGTACAATGATTTTTGTACCTATACTAATTTACACACTGATTCACGATAAGTCACGGTTTTACTTCCATTAGAATGCTTAATGACTACACGTTTTAATCAATGTGATCTATTGTGGCATATTTCACGCAAATAAAACATTTGATAAGAAAAGTTGTTAAAATTCGCGATTGGGGGAGAACAGAGATAAGCCGAAAAATGCTGCCCGCTTGACATTTCAAGCCTGAGTCACGGTTTTCTTATTGTCAGCAAATTCCATGCTCGGAAAAATAAAGTCTAAAATAATATGTAGTATACTTTAAATCATGCTTACTTGAATAAAACAATGTATATACAAAATTGATTAAATGCAAGAATACGGGAATATCAAATAGTGAAGAGTACAGCCAGAAAATGTTGATTAGCCGGTTGTTAAAGTTAACGAGAGCAGAAAGGGCTATTGTGTGCGTACCCACTCTCCCACATAAGCCGTCCTTTCATGTGAACATGGAGAATTCCTAGGGAGATCTTTTGCTCTGGGGCAAGTCCAAAAATGAGAGCAGAAAGCGTAGTCCTCGAAATTTTTACTTCCGAAAGGTGTCGTAAACGAAACTCACTTCCGGAATTAAGAGAGACGAGAAAAAAGGCCATTGCTGGACGCGAAAGGATACATACACATCATAATACTTTTTGTGATATATTCTTCCAGATGAAAATGAAGTAACACCTGAGGTAAGCGTTTTATATTATTTTGGGGGGGTATTATAATATGTCGATTCTTAAGAGAACTTTTCGTAAGAAACTTTGAGTTTTCTACTGCACCTTACATCGATTTTACACCAGTGGACGTGACGAGAATTAAAGTTGGCGCAAAGGTACCGACTTTGGCGCCAAAACGGATAACGAAAGTAATTGTTTATTATGAATGGGAATGAAAGGGTTTTGTGACAAGCATGACTCAAATAGAGAGTGCGTTTGTTTTGTAATACCGTTTAAAATGTTCAGCAAAAAGAGTAGATTTGTTCACCATTCATCACAATTGATGGTGCCTTGATTATCGGCCATTATCGCCATAACATATTCCCGCTTTGGTCCTGTCTGCATACTTTTTGTTTTCTCGCACATGGAAAGAATTCAAAGCCGTTCATAGTTATCTCAAAGTCGACATGTCATGAGATGCCTGCAGTCGCTCGTATGCCATCAGATTGTAACGCTCTCTTTGCGTTCCGCCAAGTCCCGCCGCCGTATGACTAAATAACTTATACTCGCTACTTTCTTCTAACAACTTTTTAGGGCGCGTAAAAATGTGCCCTTTAAATCTGATCGATCGCTGAATAGTGGTCAAACAAAAGGTTTCTCAAAACGTGTCAGAGTAAAACCTTTCTGGCCTTTCAAAATTTTTCCGTATAAAAGTTAATACATTTTACGTATAAATATGTGTTTAAAAAGTGATGCTTAGTGCAAAATGAAAAACGGAAACGGCAGTTTTTCCTTAGGTGACGTCAAGTTTGCCTTTCTTTTCATTCTAAACAGATTTCATCGTTAAATCAAGGTGAAATAAATGGAAGTGTAAAGATCGTTTTAACTTAAGAAAATAAATGTGTTAGTGTACTGTCTAAGAAATTTGCGTGCAGGAATGGGCTGGAATGTCAGCAATTGTCACTTGATAACTGATAAACTTCCTCTGGGCAGTGTTGATTTGTTCTGTTTCCTATTCACAACTATTGTATCACTGACCTGTTATCGAGAGATCGTTGGATAGTTGCATACTTGTTATGAGCTACGCTTCTTCAAAGATCATAAAGTAATTTTCTGATTTTCTTGTTCTACTCTTGAACATTCCACTGTTTCGTAGGTGTTGGGTTAAAAAGCCTATCGGTTATTTGAAAACGGTAAAATTTTGACGTTTTTCAAAAACGTGATAAATAAACCAAAAAGAGTTTTAGATGAGTTCACGGCAGCTAGTGGATCAAATGTGCATATATGCGTGCAGCCTTCCAGTATGTACTCGAGAATGATGCACTGACTTGTCATGAAATAGATTTTTACCTCACGGGTCAAATTCACACTTGTGGAATGTAGCATATTATCCCGTTATTCTCTAACAAACTTGTGATTGGGTATAATGGGTGAAGTATTATTAGCTGTTATCCCGTTATTCACTAACAAGCTTGCCATTGGATCTAATGGGTTTGTTATCTGATAACATTAGACTAGCTCTTAGCCTAAGATAATCTTGATCCTGATTGGCTCTAATGGCTGATAACAGGCAATAACAGCTAACAGCAATTAGTCCCAATTATATTGAACGAGTCCCAATTAAATTGAACGGGTGTTATTGGTTTTTTGTTTTTTCCCCTCAATCTTCGTTCTTTGTTGCTCATAATTCAATGACTAAAAAACGCGTGGATCGAGTTGTCAGCGGGTACGTTCTAACCTCAGTATGACAACCAAACCCAAGCCTATTAACAGATTTTTGTCTTAAGAGGCCATATTTTTAGATAAGAGTGCAAACTTTGCTTGAATAAGAAATATGTTATGTTATACGATATTGTTACATTTGACATTAGAGTGCGCATTTTCTTTAGGGGAAGAAGATTTCTCCCGCTTTGCCTGGTGTTAATAAGTGGCTTAAGTCTTCAAATGAATACGGTGAGTTTTTTAAAAATATTGAACCCATGCAAGGCCAGTATCGACAAGCTCATTTTCCATCTTGGCCAATGAATGTGCCACCTACAGGAGTATAGTAATTGCGTTTAGTTTGTGTCTTGTTTTCTCAGTTGCTCATACGCTACCCTGGCTCCAGAGGTCCGTTCTAGAAATATCTAGGATGAAATAAATCGTGTCCAGTGTTCGATGGTCAAATGAAAACCTTTGCCCCCAGAAACCACATGTTAACGCTATCCATCGGATAAATCATTGTCCTGCGAATCAGTGTTGGGGAAAATATTTGAGTTATCCACTGTAAGCCCAGAGTTGCAATACGCGACCAGTATTTGAAATTATTATACATTGTACTCACTATCTGTCTTCTCATTGGCTAAGAGCCTACAATTAATTTTGAAAATCAGCGCAACCTACAGATTAGTTAGTTATCTGCTATCGGATTACTGACTCATCTGTAGTTTGCGAGCGCAATGCATGATTTTCAAGAGCAATGTCAGACTGTCACCCATGCGATGCTGGGTTTGTCCTTATTTTCTTCAAAACAATGTATAATAAAACAATTATTACATTTGGCTCGGCTGATAACACTTACCTCGACCTTGCTTATTCCGAATATCACGGCAAAAATTTAATCCAATGATTGGTAAGTGTCACTCCACTAGTGAGTGGCCTGGTAACCAGTGTGCACAGCGATGTAGCGCACGCGACCCAGTTTTTGCTGCCTTACTGCGGTTACGCTCCTTTTCTACTAGGCAGTCTTTTCCAGGACCACGCTACGCCCCGCATTCCATACAGGTAATTTCGTCTTGGACTATATTACTGACTGGACACTGTAGTCAACTTACTCGCGTTCGACGAACTAATTCACAAACACATTCTTTTTGCAGAAAAAGCTGTGGTATACAACTTTATGGATACCTTGTCTAAGGCAAACTCAAAGCCTGTCCCTACAAGACCTGTTACACCCAAACCAGAAGAGAAAAGACCGCCTCGGCCACAATTCTCTAAAGAACTTTACTTCCAACAAAGAGCAAAGAGTGCTCGCTCACAAAGAGTAACCGAACGTCCATCGCTACCTCCGCGTCCTAAATCTGTTGGATCCATTAGGTAACGAAAATATTCATCAAGATTAAGATAAATGTCAAAGCCGGGTGTGCTTCCATTAAAGACAGCAAGCAGCCTCTTTAAATTTAATGGGGCGAAAAAAGCGGTGGCGGAGCAGCTAACATGGAAGCCGCGAGTAACAAGGGCGAATGCAGGTGCTCGAGAAAGGGCACCTTGTGTCAGCAACAAAACAAGCAAAAATTCAGGTTGTGAAAATTTCTAAGTAGAAAGAACAATAGGTGGGGAGAATGTCTTGACATGAGTTGCGAGTACGCTTGGTTCTACATTCGACAGACTTTTTTCTCTCATTTGTGCATGCTTCGTAAGATGTTCCTATTTAGTGAAACTTTTGAGTTGCCTGTTAAGGTGGAATTCTACTGTCGCGTAATTTTCACGCGCGTGCGCAAGTAAATCTGAAGCGCGTAAATAAAATAGAGGCAATGTATGGAAGGTCGCTTAACTTATACGTTTACGCGCAGCCTTTCAAACAAGGCCCCTATATTATTTACGAACGTGAGAATTACGCAACGGTAGAAATCTATCCCTGAGACTCACCCTTTAGGGTGGAGAGAGACGACACGACAAATATTAGGGACTTTAAGATACCACGACGGCAATGACAATGAGAACGTCAAAAAAGCAATAGGTTGAATAGGCAAAACAACAACTTTGCACGTGCATCACGCTTTTTTGTCCATTTCTTCGCCGTTCCTGCACCACTACGAAGGGAAAATGCTTAATTTCACGTTTCAGTTATGGAGGACTTAAACAAGCGACGGCTACTGAATTTCCTCTCTCCTTCTGAACGTGAATATGGTTCTTAGGAATTTGACTCAAAAAGAGTTCTCCTGCATTTGAGGAAGTTAACGAGTTGGAGTAATCGGTATAGAGATTGAAAGAACGCAAATTCACTTTTTAAGCGACGTTTTCGTGGCCGTCGCCGTCTGTTACAAGGATCTTGCTTCCGACCCCTCAGGTTATTGTCTTGGGTGTATACATGAATTTAGGAAACTATTCTACAAATGCATAGCCATATTTAGCTCAGTGTCAGAAACACTTTGGTCTTTTTTGCCTTTCTTTCTTACGTTTTCATCCTTTTTGTGGGCAAATTTCAGAGAAGAAGATAAGGCGTTGGACGAAACAGAAAATCATTTCACAGAGCATGCGCGCCACCAGCACCATCATCACCTTAATCACACCGACGGCAAATGTGAATTCTGTGATTATATCAGAGTGAAGAGGCTACTGGAACACCTTAACAAGTAAGTGTTTCAAATTTTACAGTGGCTCATAAGGATATTTTGCTTGAAGCTCCTACAACGGAAGCGCTGAGACTTCATTATCACTATAGCTAGTATTTCTTTGGAAGATTAATAGCAATTATTCCTCGAGCCCAAATGGGCTCCGAGTCAATAGCCCATGAGGCCGAAGGCCGAATGGATTATTGACTCAGAGGCCATGAGGGCGAGAGGAATAATTGTTTTAGTACTAGCTAGTACTGATCCAACTAGTTGGTCAAAAATATCGAGAATAAAAAAAATTTAGCCTGTTAAAGCTAGACTCTAATCCTTTTTTGCCACCAAAAAGCCCGCGCTTTTCGCTATTACTGAGTGGGCTATAACATATAACCTAGTAGTAGCTCAATCAATTGGAACGCAGCATTGACAATAGACCACTAGTTGGATTTTACTAAAAAAAGGTTAGCCCTCTTTTACTACAGATAACCCCTACCGTTGTTACGGAAACCACAAAATGAGGAGTCGATTTTTACGAAAGTGCTAAGTTCTTCTGAAAAAAATGGAATCTCGTGTATTATAACCTTTACATATTTCTAAATTCTCCTTTTTAGATATGGATCACATGGCTTAGGTGAAGCTACACTCAGCCATTTGCTGAAGCCCCGAGTGGATCCTTCATATAATCCATCATACGAGGATTATGATTACGTACATGACAACTCATTCTTCACAAATACTAACACACGAGATCGAGGTTATTTTATCATAGCCCCTGATTGGGTATCTGAAAGAAAAGGTATCCTTTCCACTCATTACCAGTGAGTGAACGAAACATCATCAAGCAGTTGACATTTTCAGTGATTTATTTTACTCAAAAGGCCTATGTCAGGCTATTTACTATCTTTTCAAAAAGCTAAAACCTTTTTCGCATAAACTGTGTTCTTAAAATGATAGTCCAGTTTTGTTAGTTAAAGACTACATTTAGGCAGTGCAACTGTTTCCTGCCGTCTGTTGTAACGGATGGCAAAGATAGACATGAATTGAAACTTGAAAAGGGCGGTTGGGCCAACCTTTAGTCAAGTTTTAAGGCTATGCCAGCAAAATTCATCAAAACATCTGGGCCGGGTTCCTGAAAGGCCGATTAGCGCTAATCCAGGATTAAAATGTTGTTCCCTTTTTGTATTTCACCTTCCTCCATAATACTTAGAGTAAAGCTTTGTGTTATCATTACTGTATTTCGGAGTGAAGGCTAAACAGTATTTTTAAGCTCGAGTTGGATGTTTTTAGACAAGAAAACCTTGCCTAAATTTTAGCTTAATCCTGATATAAAGTTAACCGTCTTTCGAGGAACCTGGCCCTGATCATAATTATTGTTTGTTTGATATCTTCTTGGTAACTGAACAGGAGCATTCTGTGTATCGTAAAAGCACTGAGTAATGACTTCAGCACAGAATTGATCAAAAAAGGCAATATCTTCAATATATTTTAACAGGTCTATGAAAACTTCGACTCAAACGAATGTAGCCGTTACAAAAAACATCGTGCTGCTTATCAAGAATGAAGTCAAGTCCTTTTTTGTTTGTAATCGCATACGAACTTTCGCGTTCACGGCCTCTTTCCTCGCGTACATCCTTTTGCCCTCGTTAACACTTTGCTTGAGAGGATAATTTCTAAAAAAAAAATCGCATCTTTCTCGTGTTAACAACCCTAAACGTTTAAGTTTGTTTGCGTTTACAAACTTCACCGGACTCGTGTGAACAACATAGCGGTCAGTCTTAGCTTCTGGCTTTTCAGGCGTGAAAGTGAAAGAGAAATGGTGGATTCAACGGTAATGAACCAGTATTTTGTGAACTCTTTCTTCGCCCCACTAAGCAGATAGATTTCTGGATATTTCTTCTAGTTAAAATAGGTAACAATGACTTCCGCAAAACCAAGAAAGATCTAGCTGTTAATTGTCGCAAACTCTTCTGCTTTTAATGAGTGTTGTTCGTAAAAACCAAATGAAGTTTTATTAATTCCTTCAGGCATTTTTTAATTTTTTCGCAAGTTGCTTTTTATTGTCCAAACAAACAGAGAAACAAGTTCAATATAATTAATATATTTCCAACCCCTCACGATTTGTTCGAGCAACATCTTGAAATCGTCACAAAAACGACTTTATTAAATAACATAGGGCTATTTATTTGAACAATAGATGTATTTTTCTTTAGTGTAAATAGTTCACTGTAGAGGGATATTGGTACAGCTCTTAACATGATATTTAATAAAATTCATCAACAACCCAAATGTTTCGTCTGCTACTTTTTGGCCACAAAAACTAAAAAAAAAACCTTGCGTACAACTGCTATTTTTCAAAAGATAATTCGCAGCATATGATCATTATTTACCCACGTGGCCTTGCTATATGTGGTTGCAGACTTCAGCACCGGCAGAGAGGGGATGGTGGAAAATTCAAAGTTTAAATAAGATTATGTAGTCACCAAATATATCTTTTATAGTCAGATGACACCGCTCGGAAACTGTCTAACCCTCTTCAGAACTTTTGGCAGCACTTCACTGTTCTGATTTCATAATTATACAGTCAAACCTCCCGTGCGAAGATTTAGTAGTCGCTTAAGAGAATCGACCTACAGGGGGATCTCTTCCGAGAAGGGGCACAGACACGTCTACTTTTTGGAAGATTATTTATTGTACGCATTTTCTGAGTTACTTAGGTGTAGTTTCAAGTTGTCACTAAAAGTTCTTTGTATGCTCTGAATAGCATGGAATAGTGTAGTACATTAACAGCGAACTAAGAGATCAGACCATGTGTAATGCGGTCGCTTTAAAAGAGGTTAAAAGCAATGGAAGATCACAAAACTGTCACTCCAAACAGTGGTCGCTGTTGCTCATGAGAGGTTGCCGTTCACGACAGCTTTCACCAACAGGGTTTTGACCGGGAAAATATTGGTGTTTTGGGTCTGTGGTAGCTTATGGGAGGAGGTCGCACATGGGGGGTCGACTGTACTAGACACTTGGTCTTCTGTTATTTTTACGACAGCATAGAAAACAGTTTGTGTCACGCGGTATGTGTATTCAGTGACGTCACCGCATGAGCGCGTCAAATATCGGCCTAGTGGCCTCGGCACTAGGTTCTCTTGACTGTCACTTAACACCTTATCCAATTTCAGCCATTCTAACCCGTTCACCAGCCGTCTTTCCATGACTGTGAACCTTGCTTTACAATATCCCGATTTTCCCGCCTCGATCGAGTCACTGCGGAGGCTTCGCCTCGCTTCCGTCTGCGCATGTCTCTTTGTTTTTTATCCAAACTCTTTTTCACTCGAGTTCTTATTTCTCTCGAGTCAATCGATGACCTCGCAACGGAACTTGATTGACTGCTGAGATCATCACCTTGGCCTTTGTCAGTCACGTGAGTCTTGGCATCGCGATACGGTTTGTGCTGCTTATTTTGATAGCTTAGCTCTTCTAGGTCACAGTCCTCGCTCGTTTCTTGTTCTTCTTGGTCTTCTTCGAACGGCTTTATATAATCCCCTGCGCCTTGCTGTTCACCAGTGACGCTTTCCATAGTATTACAATCCTCCTGTTCTGTGTTGCTATCATCACTGTCATCTTGTTCATGATCCTGCGATTTAACTTCAGAGTCTTTGGAATCCTCATCGTCCAAAGATGCCAGAAGGTCAGCGGCAGCCTACACACATATTACAATAACCTCAATGTACTTCATTTATCAGTCTTTATATTTAGGGAAAGCAAGATCCTCTTTAAAACTGTCTTAAATATTATACTTTGCAAATAACCATGGACGAATGAATGAAGGAAACAATGGATGAAACTGTTGATGAGAAGGGCCAATTCGCTGATTCCACTCAATATAAATTATTAATAAGCTCTTGAGAAATAAACTGAGTAACGTTATTCCACGCTTCGATGTTTCTAACATCATTCTTGATAATGCCATCTAATGAATTCAAATCATTAGATGGCATTCGTGTATGCTTGATTATTATGCATATGTCCTAACAGATTAACTTCGCGCGAATCGAGTCTGATTGCACGTTTAGCGATGGTTTGAGTTCCTGTATAAACAGCATTTAGCAGACAAGGCATTCAAAATTATTCCTACACTTTTTGAGCACCGACAAATTGTCCGTGAGGGTTGGTTTCTCGACCTCAACTCTTTTCACAACTTTGATACTTAGCGGTTTTCATTCTTGATAATGATGTTAGAAACAATGAGACATCGAAACGTCGAATAACGCTACTCAGTTTACTTTTTCTTGTTAAATAGTTTAACAAGAAACTGACCATCCACTCTCTTGAGAGATGATTAAAATTAAAAAAATGTGTTGCAATACGACACTTGGGAGGGATGAATCATTTCTTCCCTCCCCTCCCTATTAGCAATAAATGTGTCTTCACACGTCTTTACCTCATCAAATGACTCAGACATATCACGAGTGAAGCCACTTGCTGCCACTTCAACATCCAAGTTATGAAGCCGTCTGAATAAAAGAATGAACACGAAAATACACAAATTAATGATACAAAGAAAGGCGCCTACATCTAAAGGTACACGCACTTAACAATATCCAAGACATAAGCCAGAACCTGAATCGTCCCCAGTCGTCTTCGCGCGTGACGCACGCGCGGCGGGATCGGTGAGTGTCCTCCTTCTTATCACATCCCACGCGCCACTAGGGAGAGATAGTGAGAGACGACTGGGGACGAGTCAGAGCCAGCACAGCATATTTTTATCATACAAAGTAATGCTGTCATTTCAATCGAATTAAACACAGCTGATGACAGCGACGGCCGTAAAAAAAAAACCCTCCAAAAAAGCGAATTCGTCAGTCGCTCAATTTGTAAATACAGGCGGATTTTCCTAGAGTTGACTTCTTAAGGACAGTGTCCAAGTTCAGATAGACAGTACATACAGAACAACAAAAATTTATCGTCGCGTCAGGCCCACCATAAAATGTCCCATTAAGAAACTACATCAAACAGAGCCTGCGGAGCAGGTGGGGTTTTAGTAAGTTTTTCCTTCAAGTTTCGTAAAAGAAGAGGTCATCAAACGAGAAAACGATGAAGGAGGGGGCGTGATACAGAGGGCAGAGAGAACACTTTTTTCTTTCCCTTGCCCCCTCCCCCAACGTTTTCTCGTTTGACCTCGGTTCAGCTTTCGCACCTCTGTTTCCCTTACTTTACGAAACACAAACGAAAACGCAGGGTACATGTCATAGGTATGGAGAGGGCAGCAAAGAAATGTGATGCACTTGTTGACATGTTGCTTTGTTCATTAAATCAGTTAATTTTGGCGATATCGTTGCTTAAGCTATCTATTGTAAAGTTTTCGTTGACAAGGAAACCTTATTCTAGAAACGAGAAAGACTGGACAAGTCTTTTCGTTTAGGGAAATACTTGTCAGTGTAACTGCTGTTAGAAACACCACAAACTTCACGTATCATAAAATCTAAGCTAACTAATAGCTACATGACAAGCAAAACGACTTACCTCACATCTGCAAACTTGGGATAAAGTTCACTTTCATACGAAAATCGTCGAAGGAAAAAATCTCTAATGCACTGCACATCTCTGTCAAAATACCTTGAAAATGAGAAGAGAAACACTGAAAAAACCGCACTTCACATCATTCATGTTATTCAACTGAAAAGGTATCTGAAACATAAAGAGCATTGAAAATGCACTCACCATTGTGCATTCGGATGTGAAATTGACACCATTTGAGGAAAATCAATGACTGTCACTTTATCATCTTCATTGACGATCAAGTTGAATTCATTAAAGTCGCAGTGTATCAGTCCATAGCTGCCAAGTTTTACAATTAACTCCATGAGATCGTTATACAGAGCTGATGGATCAGCCACGTCATGAACTTGACACCTTGTAATCAACAGAGCAGCATGTTACCATAGCAACAAGAAGGAAATGGAAGCAGATGCATTTTACAGTCTTCACATTGTTTATCTTGGTATCTGACGGAAAATTCTTACATACATACTCCCTATGATGGCCTGTACGGGGAGGCTCCACCCAAAAAGGGTACCCCATTAACATATCACTTGATAAGATACATGAAATAAAATTGATAACGCAAGACGTCTTCTTGACATTAGGCATAAGGCACCTCTTTTTGAAACATTTTAATTACAGGCCCCTTTATAAAAATGCTAAAATGATAGATTTTGCTATCATTTCATATACCTAAACTACTGAATTCCGTACCATTTTCAATGGAAGGTATACAAAAGGGGTACCTTGTCTGTCAAAAATGGAATAAAAAGGGAAGGGAGTTGGACATCAGGGCAGAGCCTTGCCATATAAAACTTTGTTGAGTAGCCCCCCTAGAGCACAGTAGTGAAAGAGCTTAGTTTTCACCAGTTTATCAGCATAGCTCAGGTTCAAATCCCGGTAATATGCAACATTAATTTTAGTTGACACTGTTGTTGGTTGTCTTCTTTGTTCTCAGATGTTTTTCTCTGGATAGTCTAGCCTGCAAAGCAGGCACATTTTGCACTGCGATTGATTTGGGCCTGGATTTGGATTTTCAAACTGACCGAGAGTTGGGGTTCGAGTCAATAAATGATTCCAAGGTAGAGGTTGACGTGTCCTCCTCTCAGTACCTGTAGGTTGCGCTTTAAAAAAAACGAATGCTCTACAGGCTTTGGATAGTCCAGTTGTTTTCTTTCCTCAAAAACCAAACTCTCACTGGAACACAGAGAACAAGCTCCTAAGAGCTTCCATGTGTGGGTCTTGATGCATAACCAAACCCCACACAAGAGAACCAGCTACAGTAACATGCTAGCCTCTTAAAGGGGCTATTCTTATCTCTTTAGAAACTACAGGTAAAGCATGTGTTTGCATTAAAAGTGAATAAATATTATGATGTGTTAACAAGAAAGAGCCCAGCCCATGATGCACTTACAGTGGATGACCATCAACAAGCTCCATGACAACAGCATGACGATTGAAGTCGATTGGTTTTGGAACTGGATAGCTATTATCATAAAGAGCCTGCAAGACACAAAACTTGTTATCTAAATAATGTATCATTAATTTTATCATAGGTGCTTCAAGTTAAATCATAGGCTTTATGTTGTTGGTAAGTTCACTCCTGATGATTTGATCAATTTTGACTTGGTTAAATAGCGATCTTAGTTTGTATACATTGTACAAGCAACCTGGAATCTTTGTAGCTTCACAGCTTTTGGCTTTGTAGGTTTTCAAGATCTTGCCATGACGACGTTGGAAATTTAAGAACTTGTAGGCAAGATGTTGAAAACTCAAGATCTTGCTTCAAGATGCTGAAAATTAATGTCCCTGCTAACAAAATGTTGAAAATTCTAAGCTGCTGGTAGGTATGCTCATGCAGAAACCTTGAAACAAGCAAGGGGTGAGCAAAATCACCTTTAACTGCAGTCATTTACACATGACGCATGTTTAAAAAATTACTGAATGCTTTTTTTGTGATATCTGGAAGAATCACAGTCAAAAGGCTGATAACACTTCCCAAGACATTGATTACATATACTTGTCCAATACCCCAGCAAATTCATGAATAGCCTTGTTAAATTTATCATTGTCTTGCTTCGCTCTTTAATTGTTATGCTTTTGTACAGTATTGTAAGGTGAAGACAATACAATACCATGCGTAAATTTGTCAGAGTATTGGACAACCCTCTGATTCCAGATATAATAAATAAATTGCCTTATTATATAAACACCAATGAAATACCAGGTGAGTTTTCGCGCGAAAACTTGATATCTTCACAATCCCCCCCCCCCCCCTCCCATATGAAAATAACATGTTATCTTCACATGTGAAAATATCACCGTTGCTATGGCTTGATAATAAATCGCTCCTTTCACACCAAAAACTATTAAAGTGAAATGGTTTGGTAGTTCATTGGTATTTATATAATAAATAGAACATTAGATGGCCACTTGGAGATACGAAATTTCTCTTCTCATGTTGAAAAAATATTTCACTCGTTCGCTGCGCTCACTCCTGAAATATTTTTCAACACTAGAAGAGAAATTTCGTATGTCCGCGCAGCCATGTAATATCCTCTATTTATTAAACATTGTTTTGAAAAAAAATTAGCAAAAAACACATCATTTCACAGAATGCAGTTTGACATTACTCTTGAAAATCACACATCTAGCATGCAACCTACAGATTAGTCAGTCAACTAAAGCAAATAACTAAAGTAAAATTCTGAAGGCTTATATTATTCAAAGGCCCTTTTTGACGGGCATATTTTTGGAGGGGCTTATAAACAGAGGGAAATTTTCAAAATCAGCTACGCTTATACTGGGAGGGAACTATGCGTCTCAAAATCCACTGGGCTAGCTTATAGTTCAAAGGAAATTTATGTCAGTAATTTGCAGCAAGTTTTCGCCTTGAGGACGAAGATCTTTCTTAAACTCAACCATGCGAGTACTTTGTCTATATGGACCGAGGAAAATATTAACTAGCAAAAAGCATTATACAGTGACACTTTTTGACTGCAATCATTTGGCATACGTAATAGTTCTTTGGTAAATGCAAAAATTTATGTGTTACTGTACAGTTTTTGCTTTGTTTTATTTTGAATCTGGGGGCAATTTCTGAGTACAAGGCCCCGGGGGCTTGTTTTGGAGGGCAATTCATGGGAGAGTTTTTTTGAGTTAGTCGAGTTTGGGAGGCTTATATTTGGAAGGGCTTATATATGGACGGGCTTATTTTTGGAATTTCATGGTAACTACCGTTCACTGTAGGTGCGCTGATTTCCAAAATTAACTGTCGGCTTGTACATTGTGGCCAAAGAGAAGCAAGATTAAGTGAGAACAAACTATTTATAATAATCAGTATTATTAGCCGGATGAAGCAGAATTGGACTCTACTGTTTGTTACAAATCTACTACTAATCTATATAACTAGGTAACTTAACGTTTTGTGGGTTCAACCATTTAGAAGTTAGAAAACACACCTTCATATAAGCATACTCTTTTACAGCTGCCAGACGTGAAAGATATAGCCAGGAAACATTTTTACGATGTTTAAGGTAATCTCTCTTTTGTTTGAGCTTTCGAAAAGAGGTCCTTCCAAGTCTAGTGAGAAAGGATTATAGAAAATGGCAAATTTTCAAATTTTTTACTAGGAAATAACATGATTTGTTACCTTTTTTGTATAATACTTGGAACCAACCTGTGTAGTTTCAGGGCATGTTGATTGTCTTCTTCATCAGCAATAATATAAATATCTAAAGACAACACAAAGATTAAGATATCAAATATCACAAGTAGAATGCATAGGAAATATGGGAATTTTACTAGCACCACAAAAAAACTTTTTTTCTGTTATTTTCTCTCTCTTAAGATGTCATTCTACAATGGAGCTTTGAAGTACAGTGGAAGTTCTTGTGAGCAGACACCATCAGGATGCCAAAAAAGTGTCTGTAACTGGAGCCGGCCGCTGACAAGAATGTAAAAAGGCAGAGTTTGTAACTACGGAGCTCGTTTAGTTTTTGCTATTCTGGTTAGTTTTTTCCTGATCTACTTAAATTTATTCTGTTTTTTGTCAACGTTTCTTCAAGCTGGCAAATAAATGGTTGCTAGCTGTTACTGTTGTTGTAGTGTTTATGGGAGTTCAGAAAAAAAGGGGTTTTGTGAAGGCATCCATTGGTAGAACTCTCTGCTTACAAGAATGTCCATTTGGAGAGCTCCCACTGTCTTACTGAACACAACTTGGACACTGATATTTTTTTTTCAATTAAAAAATACCTCAGGACAGCCATACAACCTGGCCTTACAGTATGAACACCCTGTTTGTATGACTGTGTCATTATTACAACAATTTCATTGAGCGGCATGATGTAACAACACTCTGTCATTTTAATATCCAAAAACCTTGTAGACAAAACGACACTTCAAGGCTCTTAGGTGCATGGTTGTGTTAATCACATTACAGTATTTGTTTTGACAAAAGACAGTGACCAACTGAATAATTAATTTTGAAAACTTTGCCACATACAAGTCTATAAGAAACTGGTAATCATTCATTAAAGGATTCTTGCTCTTGCAAAGACTATTAAATTCTATTTAATCATAGTGAGTACGCAATGATTAACACACCAGATTCTTTGCCAACTCCAATCTGATTGCCGACGGACTGAACACTACCTCTTGTTGTCAGAGCCTTCAGAGCCAGATAATCATAGCCACTGAAAGTGAGTCTGTAACCTTCAACTGAAACAGTTAAAAAGGTATAAAAAGTGACCCCAAACATAACAACAACCAACATCACTCAATAAGATGTGCAATTCTTTCCATAAGTTTTCAACTCTCCAACTGAAGGCACTTTTAAATTTAAAGGTTTTAAGACACATAAACAAGACTCTTTTGAGATAAAATTCCAACAGGCAACATGGCCTTGAAACAGATAGGACAGCAGAAATGACGACAAACAACACAAAGATGGGTAGAAACTGCAACAACGACAGAGAAAAGCACAAATTATACATGTACCACAGTAAAATACTGACAGCGACATGGGTTCCTCCTCAAAACGCGAAATGACAGGTTTTAAAATTTAGACTAGGGACATACGTAATCTGCCTAAGAGGGCCTCATAAGCTCTCAAAACCTAAATTGTGCACAATCAGTAGTATAAAATATATTGTATACATATATTATATATCCTAGTGATCTCACCTCTACCAGACTTTTCATAACACACCAACTTGTGTTTTGTGAGCTCACGGAGGATCTTGTGAGAGCCTCCGTGTTTGAGGTCAGCTATGGAGGCTACAAGAGGAGTGGGTACTAGCTCATGGTTTTTCATTCCCATTTCCACCTGGGGAAAAAAGAATTAAAATTATTATTGTAGTCACACCTGTGAGGGCTGTCGACATATTCACTTTTTCCCCACTTAATGTCAACTGGACGTTTAGGTCAGAGCCCCCTCCCCCTCTCCTTAACGTCCACTTGAAATTTTGCTGCCCCAAAAGTCACTGTATTCCAGAATGAATACTGACATGCACTTGCATTACGATGTCAATGGTATCAACACAATTTACTGCACAATTCTCCAGCCTGTTCTATTGCAAAATCTACATAACTGCTTTTTCCTGTTGATACTTTTGATTTACTACTACACTACGGTATTCAAAGATCAAAGCCACGGCCGCCATGTTTAAAGTATGTCAAAAAGTAATAATGTATTGGGTGCAGTTGGATTTGATGATCACAATTTAAATGGTACAATAAAGGTCCTGCTTTCTCTTAAATAATGTCACGAGCACCTTTCCACACATTACCTAAAATTTATGAAAATCAATTTATCACTTTGCTATTGTCCAAAAATGCCCCTCAGCTGCAGCTGAATAATAAGTAAGGGGCCATTAACATATTCACTTTTCCCCTACTTAACATCAACTGGGCATTTATGGGAAAGAGGGTAAGGCAGTGGATGTTTGTGCGGGGTATTTTTGGACAAAAGTGCAAGAGCGGAGTAGGACCAATCACAGAAGCGAGTGTCAACTGCGATCTTTTCACCTCTGCGCTTAACTACTGGCAACTTACACATTTTACATTTTGATCTTTTAAAACTGAGCAGTTGCGCAGATTTTGTAAGAGAACAGGTGGGAGAAAGCATAATTCGAAGTATGAGGTTTCTACCACGTTTTAAATGCAGTAAATTGTGTTGATACCGTTGATATCCTTAAGTAAGGGTATTTCACAGATTTCAGTATTCCTTCTGGAAGCGACTTTTGGAGCAGCAAAAAATTAAGTGGATGTTAAGGAGGGGGGAGGGCGGGGATCTGACCTAAACGTCCAGTTGACAATAGCGGAGAAAAAGTGAATGGACTATTGCATTTAATATCCGCACCCCCTGGTTGAAGAACCAAGGAATTCTCCAGGGGTAAGTTATAAAAATTGAGGATTTCTTTAGGGGTAGAGTAAAAAAATATGGAATTCTTTGGGGGTGAAGCTGTAATTTTCACAAAATTCTTCAGGGGTAAAGCCATATTCTTCAGGGGTACATGTAGTGCCCATATTCTTCAGGGTTAAGCCCATATTTTATGGAAGTCTTCAGGGATGAATGCAATTTTAATCAATCTTCATGGGTAAGAAGAAAAGGTAAGTCCTCAACCGGGGGGGACGGATATTAAATAAAATAGCCCAATATGTCGACAGTCCCTAGTCTAATAAGCCCATTGACGTGACGTGTTCTAGCCTCTCACATACAATAATATTATATTTCCCCTTCCTCTGCCATTTTAAAACAAACCTCATCGAAACTGGCTGTTTACGGTAATTGCAATCTGCCCTTTGGTTCGATGAACTGACTCGTACTTTCCTAACACGTGTTCCAACTTCAGTCTTAATTTAGTGACAACTTACCGCTGTCAGCACCCTAAATTCCTCGGAGGAGAGATATCGAAGCATCGACACATTCAACTTGCCCATGTTGCTGTCCAGGTGAGTCAGAAGGTGTGTATTTACAAAATATGAGCTTAGAAATCCTATATTAACCAGATTTTCACAAGGAAGCTTTACTCTACATTTCACGAGAGAGCGACGAGAGAGCGATGATTCCTCGAAAAAACAACACTTGAGCCCGCTGTACTCCCTGCTGAACATTATTGCGCAATAAGTTCATTGGTCGCCAGCACCCCCGGGCGGGGGTGGGGGGGGGCTTGGGTACTGCCATATATGGGCGATATAGGTATGTGCCGCTGTAAAGGGTATGGTTTTCAAGCAGTTTACTCTAGGATAGGGTATATAAATCAGAGCGTTTGGGTCTAGAATAGGGTATCATTTTTTAGGAAACTGATCAGTTGGTTGAAGATTTTATCTAGACTAGGGAAACAGCTACTCTAGGATAGGGGGGATTTGGGGAGTTTACTCTAGTATTGGGTAACAAAATTCAGCTGAAGTAGCTCTGGTATAGGTTAAGGGTTCCAGGGTCCCAGCGGCACATCCCCACCCAGATATTCCTAAAGTACCCCCCCGGGCCAGCACCAGATTAGTCACGGTCCTTTTCTTTTCCGCTCTTTTTTATGCAGAAAGTTAAGCCCCGTACAAACGGTCGGGACATTATTACCCATGAACAACTCCAAAAAATGTTGGATGTTACCTGTTGCGTTCGTTTGCACACCCGTTTGCATGTTGTTGGGAGTTATTGCGCAAAGTTTGAAACCAGTATCCTTCCCACTGAGCACTGCAGCTCCCAACATTGTTACGCAACAACTCCCAACATTGTTGGCCCGACAATGTCGGGAGTTGTTGGCCAACAATGTTGCATCCGTTAGCACTAACGTTTTTTAACCATCAAAAAGTAACCCGAAAATAGGGGCCCCTTTTGCCTGCTAATTCTACGCGCCTTAAGCTTAGGACCAGTCATGGCTTTAATGTCAACGTAGCTTTTCAGAATTTCCGATTATTTGCACGAAAACCTTTTTGTACAGGGTTCGTTAAACACCATAAGACTTCGGCCTTGTCTATTACTACTATCAGAATATCAGAATACCCGGGATACACGTGAGTCGCTCCTCTAGCCCACTGGTAGCCTGTGTACAAACGTCCCCCCTCTCTCAGAAAGAAACCTATTTTTGTCTGAGGGAGGGGGGACGTCTGTACACAGGCTAGCCCAGAGGGTGCGAATGGGGTTAACAGTTAACTGATATTTGGCCAAAAAAGTAGTAGTTAACTCATAATTGGCCAAAAAATAGTAGTTAACAGGTAAAAGAAAAGTTAGCAGTTAAGTGATATTATATTAATGTCAATGAAAGCAACAAAGTTTTGCAAACAGAAATGCTATTTTCTGATATTTTTCTGTTCCTCTGATTACCCGGTTGGTGATTTTCTCAGTAGCATTGGTTTGGTCTAAATATGGATTTTATTTTTATAACAGAACATTAATCACCAGGTTACTGGAGAAACAAGCGGACTATCAACCCCGATTACAAGAATTACTTAGGGGGGTCCGGGGGCATGCTCCCCGGGAAAAATCTTGGAAAATTGGACTCTCTGAAACGCCATATCCTGCATTCCCTGGATCGAACGCAAATAATTTATACGTGTACCTTGTTCAGCTTTTCTCAAAGTCTCTTTATTCATGATTCCCGAGCCGAAGTGCAAAGATTCATGATTCCCAAGTTTTTAAAACAAAAATTCATGATTTTTACATGTTTTGTAAGTATGATCTCTCTTCGTCCCATCCCTTGAGCGAGGTTGGTCTCTCTTTGCACGAAGTTTCCTCGACGCTTATTTTGAGTGATGAAAATATGGCAAATAAATAATCTGCCTTTCATAAATATGTTTCATATTACACCTAATGTTTTTTCGTTTCATGTTTCTCAATATACGGGGTGAAAAAAAGTAAGGTGAAAAACAGTGTCTATATAAGGCACCGATGGGATTCGAACCCATGCCCTCCTGTTTACTAGACAGGCGCTCTAACCAACTGAGCTACGGCGCCTCTCGGTTCACAAGATGCGCACTTTTTGAGATATGTCCAGGATCGATCTTGTTAGCAAAAATTTGCTGGTATATTTTTTCGCAATTGTCACAAAACAAATAATTGAGAAAAATTATGTGAGAAAATCACTCAGGCAAATGTGACAAAAATAACAAATCTAACAAGAAAAAACACTTGAAAAAAAAAGAAAGCCGAGACGGGCCCCGAAATGTCCGCAAATATCGCAAAACTGGCAAAAGTAACAAGGATTTTTCTTGCTGGGTGAAAACACCCATGACAAATATCGCAAATATCGCAAAAATAACAAATCTAACAAGAATCAAGACTTAGAAAAAGAAGAAGCCAAAAAGGGCCACGAAATGTCCGCAAATATCGCAAAAAATCGCCAAAGTAACAAGGATTTTTCATGCTAGGTGAAAACACCCGTGACAAATATCGCAAAAATAACAAATATAACAAAATTTTAGACTTGAAAAAAGAAGAAACCAAGAAGGGCCCCGAAATGTCCGTGTTACGCCGCAAAATGCAATAATCGCCGCAAAATGTAATATTAACGCAAAATGTAATAAGAATCGCCGCAAAATGTAATACTAACGCAAAATGTAATAACATTGACGCAAAATGTAATAAAATTTTCAACGCAGAATGTAATAATCTTTCAACGCAAATTGTAATAACTTTTCTAACGCATAATGTAATAACGCAAAATGTAATAATTTCCGAAATAACGACGTGAATGCTATTTCAAAATCGGTATTGTTGCTCAGTCATCGGTAGTAGCGAATTCAGATCTTCAATTAAATTATAAGCTATTATTATTATTGATATTAATATTAATATTAATATTATTAATAATATTAATATTAATTACTATTTATTATTATTATTATTATTATTATTATTATTATTATTGCTAATATTACAATGAAACAGTTGAAATGAGGAGATGTAATCATCTTTAGGGAACCGAATGGGACGTTTGTTGCCGCTGATTTGAACGTAATACAGGTCTCAATACAGTGCCCACTTAGCCGTCCCCTTAGCCAACATTTCGCCCTAAGTGAGAAATAAGTGTTAATGTTGGCTTAGGGGAGGGGTATGTGGACAGTTTCCCATAATTATCCAAAAATTCTAACCCAAACCAATTACCCATACACCCTCCCCCCACAAGTGGTTCAAGTTCAAGATTTGGTGCCGTCAACTCTAAGCCAATGGCGATTGCGTTGCTGAGCAAATTCAAAGTTTCGTTTAGCGTCGAATGCGTTTCCTGATATTGAGTCGGTCGGTCGGATTGAAAAAAAAAAACCTAAAAAACAAAATCACAAGAAGTCTCGGAATAGGAGGCCCTGGTACCCCAGGACGACGTTAAAAGTTAACATTCACATATTTGGATTAACAAAATACACAATATACTGTAAAAAATGTTTATGTCTTTGTTCCTGTTTTTCTCTATGCTGTTACTATGCTCATTTTTCAGATTAAAAGAATTATTTCAAGTGAAAAATGGTTTAACTACGTCGTTACTTTGTTTTTGAAAATGCCAAAAATTTGGGTCGGTCGGACGATGCTAAACGGAGAAAAAAAAACAGGATGGCCTGTCTTCTAATCACAACTGCCTTGCCAGGCAAATTCAATGTTTTTGTGCATCAGCTTAGCTCTACTCCAATTAAAAATGTATTACTGGGCTAACTAAAAAAATTTTGCGCTATCTGTTCTAGGCAAACGACAACTGCCTTACAAGGCAAACTGATTTGACTTTGCAAACCTTGGAAACTTCAACATAAAAGAAACTTGGACCTAAAAAACAGCATTTAGAACAATTCAGCCTCTATTAAGTGAGAACTTAGGAAAAGTACTGCTACAGCCAAAGTTGTCTGGTTCTCATGAAAAAAAGTGTGACAGATATCTTATATTTTAAATGCATTTGAATTATGCTTTGAAAGTTGATTCTATTACTTGTTTTCGACAACAGCTATTTTATTTGACTGAATTAAATGCAACACCTGGAATTAAACCAAGTCTCTCAGTTGCTACAGTTGTGATACAGTACAGCAAGCTCTTGCACCATTTTTGTCTCGTCACACAACGCTCCTCCTCCTTTGTTGGGGAAGAGTGTTGCGTGACGAGAGAAAACACGGCTGCGAGGGAGACTAGCTCAGCACGGAAGTAACACGACGTTTCAACCGTTATTTCATTAATAATAATAAGAAAAAGAAAAAGAAGAAGAAAATAAATGTTATTACTATTATTAATATCAATATTAATAATAATAATAATAATAATAATAATAATAATTTACATGAAGATCTGGATCAGCTACTAATTACTGAGCCACAATACCGATTTTGAAATAGCATTCACGTCGTTATTTCGGAAATTATTACATTTTGCGTTATTACATTATGCGTTAGAAAAGTTATTACAATTTGCGTTGAAAGATTATTACATTTTGCGTTGAAAATTTTATTACATTTTACGTCAATGTTATTACATTTTGCGTTAGTATTACATTTTGCGGCGATTCTTATTACATTTTGCGGCGATTATTGCATTTTGCGGCGTAACAGTCCGCAAATATCGCAAAAATCGCAAAAGTAACAAGGATTTTTTATGCTAGCTAAAAACACCCATAACAAATATCGCAAATATAACAAACCTAACAAGAATCAAGACTTAGAAAAAGAAGAAGCCAAGAAGGGCCCCGAAATGTCCGCAAATATCGCAAAAATCGCAAAAGTAACAAGGATTTTTCTTGCTAGCTGAAAACACCCATGACAAATATCGCAAAAATAACAAATCTAACAAGAATCAAGACTTAGAAAAAAAGAAGCCAAGAAGGGTCCCGAAATGTCCTCAAATATCGCAAAAATGGCTAAATAGCTTTAAACGTCCACAAGGGGTATTTCTTAAATCAGAGGTTGTAAGTGAAGCAATCATGTTATGACATTTTGTATTTGTATGGCCTAGGTCGTTTGGTGCCCTTTTTCAGTGGTATTGTTATAATTGTTCATGATTCATGAGTAATAGAACGAAGCACACATAAAATGCACAGTTGGATCGATTGTTATTTAAAATAAATGGATTGGCATACACATATATAAATAACATTCATTGGGGTGGTTGTTGTTTAACTATAAGCCTTGATTTAAAAGGGAAGGATTACCAAATCACTGGCAATCCCTATATAAAAAACCTTGGGTATTGCACAGCAACATTCATGTATAATGCCCGTTTTCTTTCCCCCAATGTACTATTCTTGATATTTTTGAATGATTGTTATGGTAGGTTCTTCGCCATGAAAAGTTCTGCTACCACAACCTTTTATTGCTTAAAATTTGCCCCCTTCTGTGGGCGACACTCCTTTCTATGCATTGTAGCTGTATGTTGATAGAAGAACGAAGCATACACAGATTGATATTACAGTATTCTGCTACTGTCAGTAATTATAAATAGTGTCACGTTTGTAACTGATGATTTCATTTTCGCGAAAATGGAACGCATTACAAAATTACTGGACAAGAACGTATTCCAATTGAGATAACCATTAGTATTGGGGGAAAAAACAGTGATGCGCGGGCTTTCCTGGCCCCTTTCTTGCCCTTCAACAATTCTTGCCTATATTCTTGTTACTCTAGCGCACTCTGTGGCATTTTGCCATATTTGTTACTGAATCTTCTCACATAGCAGTAAAATTCTTGTTACTTTCGGCAATCCCTGTTTAAAAAACTATGGGAATTGCACCGCAACATTCATGTATAATGCGCGGATCTTACGACCCGTTTTCTTTTCCCCCAATCTGCTATTCTTGATATTTTGGAATGATTGTTATGGTGGGTTCTTGGCCATGAAAATCTGCTGCCACCCCCTTTTATTGCTTAAAATGTGCCCCCCTCTGTGAGCGACACTCCTTTCTATGCATTGTAGCTGTATGTTGATAGAAGAACGAAGCATACACAGATTGATATTACAGTATTTCGCTACTGTCAGTAATTATAAATAGTGTCACGTTTGTAACTGATGATTTCATTTTCGCGAAAATGGAACGCATTACAAAATTACCGGACAAGAACGTATTCCAGTTGAGATAACCATTAGTATTAGGGAAAAACAGTGATGCGCGGGTGTTCTTAGCCTCTTTTTTCTTGCCCTTCAACAATTCTTGCCTATTGTTGTTACTCCAGCCAGTTTGTGGCATTTTGCCATATTTCGAGGCTCTCCTTGCCCTTTTCCCTTTCTAAGTGTAGAATTCTGTTATTACTTATATCACATAGCATGAAAAATTCTTGTTACTTTTGCGATTTTTGCCAAATTTGCGGACTTACTGAAGCCCTTCTTGTCCTTTCCTCTTTCCAAGTAATATAGAATTTTGTGAAATTTGTTGTTCTTGCTATTTTTGCCATATTTGTTGTTCAATCTTTTCACATAGGAAGAAAAATTCTTGTTACTTTTGCTATTTTTGCGAACTTTGCGGACATCTCGAATCCCTTCTTGACCTTTTCTCTTTCTAAGTGTAGAATTTTGTGAAATTTGTTATTGCTATTTTTGCCATATTTGTTGCTTAATCTTTTCACATAGCAAGAAAAATTCTTGTTACTTTTGCGATTTTTGCCAAATTTGCGGGCATCTCGAAGCCCTTCTTGACCTTTTCTCTTTCTAAGTGTAGAATTTTGTGAAATTTGTTGTTCTTGCTATTTTTGCGATATTTGTTGCTCAATCTTTTCACATACTGAAGAAAAATTCTTGTTACTTTTGCAATTTTTGCAAAATTTGCGGACTTCTCGAAGCCCTTGGTGTCCTTTTCTCTTTCTAAGTGTAGTATTTTGCTAAATTTGTTATTCTTGCTATTTTTGCTTCATTTGTTACTCAATCTTTTCACTTAGCAAGGAAAATTCCCGTTACTTTTGCGGCCACTTTTGCTAAATTTGCGGACTTCACGAAGCCCTTCTTGTCCTTCTCTCTTTGTAAAAGTAGAATTTTGAAAAATTTGTTATTCCTGCTATTTTTGCCAAATTTGTTACTCAATCTTTTCACATAGCAAGAAAAGTTCTTCTTACTTTTGTGATTTTTGCGACATTTGCTTTTTCTTCTATACTTTTCTGATAGCAGTTTACTTTAAATCTTTTATCCTAAAATTGCGAAAACAATTTGCTAGCAAATTTTTGCTAAGAAGATCGATCCTGGGCATAAGTGGAGAAATGAGGAAAAACCTCAATCTTAAGGTTTCATCATCACAATTATGAAAACGAGTTTCGATGGTATGTACCTCATGTAAGACTTCATATGTGTCCTAAGCCATTCCCATGTCAAAATTTGGGGGCTAGGTCGATTTATGTGGGGGTGGGGGTTGGGGGGGGGGGGCGAATGGAGGTCTGTTGACATTCAGGAGGGTGGTGCAAAAGAGAGAGTCTCTAGATTTTAGATCTCCAGAGGTTGGCATCTCTGGTGAGGAGGTTGATCTGACAATCGCGATCTATCAATCATAATTACGCCTATTTATTTAAATAGTCTATTGGTCAGAAATTCAGAAATTCATAATCGAGCCACTAGACATTCAAACATAAATTTGTTGTGCCCCAAGTATAAACGAAAAACAGAAGGAGGTCTTACTTTCACTATTAGGACTATAAAGGACAGGAATTGCATGAATGCCAATATAAGAAATAATGGCTCGCTAGCAAGTTTTAAGCATAACGTTTTTAAATCCTTTCTAGCTGAAGAAAAGGCTGCGATGCTCCTTAGACTGTAATTGTATATACGTTTTATGTTGTTTTTATCTATGTTAGTCATAATGTCTTTTTAGAAATTATCGATATATTTTATCCTAAATTATCTTTGAAAATAGTATATTTTATAGTTTTTAGTTGTAGAATCTATCTTGTAATTTGTTTTGAGGGCCACAGAGTCATCAGTGTCTTAGGACTACTGTTAAGTGTTTTACCCTCTCTAAATAAAGCCTATTACTTATCGGTTGTATGGTCCTCTATATATTAAGAAGACATGAACTACAAAAGCACCGCGAACTAATATGCCGCAGAACGTAGGATCTATTAGAAAACCTGATCAATCAAATTATACAAGGACGACAAATTAAATTCTGCAAAGGTGATTGTACTACGGCCACGCAATATTTGACTGCATTTCACACAACTTGAAAATTTCTTATTTGATTTGACACCGGTTTGAAACTTCACGGAGTCAGATTACTGAATAAATTTTCCAAATTTTGCGTCATTATAAAGGTAGTTACATATGAACAATTTTGGCAATTGCTGTTGTTAATTATAGACTGTACATGGAAAGCCGGCTACAAAATTACTGGACAAGAACTTATCCCAGTTGAGATATCTATAGGGGAAAAAAACACCGAATTTCATTCACGCCGGTGTTCTTTTCCCTTCTTATTAATGAACAATTCTTGGCTATTCTTGTAACTTTTGCACAATTTGTGACCAGTTATCCATGGGCTTCTTTAACTTTCTTCTTTACAAATCTGACCTTTTGCTAATTTGAAAAGTTTTGTAGCTGTTGTTTGCATGCATCTGCGAAATTTGCGTTTTTGCTAGATTTGTTTTCTTGATATTCTTGTTATATGTTTTAGCGTGTTTATTTCTTTCTTAGCAATGTAAAGTTTGTGTTCGCGAACTTTTTTGAAATTTGAGGACTTCTGGATGGCCTTCTTTACCTCTGTTCTTAATAAGTATGAAATTTTCCTAAATGTGTTATCCTTGGTATTGATTCGATATTTGTTAAACTGTTTTTCTTTCTGCAAGTAAAATTCCTGTTACTTTTGCGATTTTTGAGAAATGTGCAGACTCTTAGGGGGTCTTCTTTGCCATTTTCGCCTTCAGTGCAAGTCTGAGCTTTTGCTTAATTTGTTCCTGTTATTCTTGTGACATTTACGTTTTTTGTTGTTGCTGTTGCTGCTGAATGAAAGTTCTTGTGTTACTTTTGCGAGTTTTGCGAAATTTGTAGGCTTCCAGATGACCTCTCGAGCTCTTTACCTTTCTTTTCTATAAGTCTAAATTATTGCTAAATTTGTTATTCTTTTTATTCTTACGATATTTGTTAGTGTTTGTTTTGTTGTTATTGCAATAAAAATTATTGTTAGTTTTTCGATTTTTGCGAAATTTGCCGACTTCCTTTTTAGGGCCTTCTTTACCTTTTCCGTTATAAGTCGAAACTTTTGCTTACTTTGTTATTCTTGCGAAATTTGTAAGGGTGTTTTTATTGTTGCAATGAAATTTCTTGTTACTTTTGTGATTTTTGCAGACTTCTTCAGATTTCTTCAATTTATAAATAACATGTTTTTGCTAAAATTGCGACAAAAGCAAAATTTTGCTGCAGCCTTCAATCCTTGTTGAATTTGTTATTCTTGCTTTATTTGCTTTTTTTTCTGTACATTTCTAACCGCAGTTTCCTTTCATATTTTTTTTTGCCAAAATTGCGAAAACAATTTGCTAGCAAATTTTCGCGACAGTGTTAAATCATGGACATAAGTAGAGAACCACAAGATAGCATTACGCAACTCTTTAATTTTAATGGCACAAAAAGTAATACAATAGTTGGGGAAATGTGGCCTCAGTAAAATGTTTTGGTGAAACGGGTATATCATACAGCTTGCCTTATTCGGAAAGCGAGGATCCTCATCTTTGTTGCTCGACTATTAGCCGGCTAACTGGCTAAAGAAAATGCAAGCGTTAGTTTTTAATAATTATTATCAGTCAACTTTGCTGCAATAATTCATTAAGTTGGTGCCCTCAACTTGCAATGTGAGGTCAATTAGGTAAATGATTTCATGACTTTGTTGCTGTTTTTGTTAGAGCTGGGATTCATTTCTAGATTTCTATTTGCCCTATTTCGATTTGAGTCTGAAGGATTTAAATAGACCAGTATTAGCCATCTCGTATAGACTGTAGTAAAGCACTGTAAATTTATTTCTGTATCGGGTCGCCGTTTAAATAACCCAGACACGTCAATCATCGGGTTAATAACCTATATTTCTTAACCCCCGGGCGCACGCGCAAATTCAACCCCCGTGGTACAAGGGAGAGGGGGGAGGTTGATTGAACCCCTTAGTAGAGTTTTTTTTATATGTTGCAGTATTTCAAAAGGATTTTGCCTTGAATGGAAAGCCTTTGATCTTCTCAACAAGATGAGGTATATTTTATAAGTGGTGGTACTACTGGATGCCTGTGACGTCACCGACAACGGTCGAGTAAAAACCGCAGGAAATTTTTTTTTTGTGCTTGAAATACAAAATAACACATAGATAAGCACTTTGCATCATTATATTCACAATTTTTACTTCCATTGCATTTTCACTCAAAAAAGGCTTTACCACCTGCCACCTATGACGTTATAGCTCGTAACCATAGTAATTGATCTAACTAAACTTGTCTCAAAATGCATGCGAGGAATAAACAAACAGCTACTGAAAGCGTCAGCTGCTGATCTTTTATCGTAATTAGGGAAAAACTCAGAAAAATCTTAGAGGGTTTGGCAATTCCCCCCACCCCCACCTCTTGTACGTCCGAGGGTTAAAAAAGGAGTTTGTCTCTTTGCCAAATTTATACCCATAAGGACAAGACTAGAAAAAACATATACCTGATGACGGCTTTTAAAATAGCCAGCCATCCAGTCAGCAATAAGAAGATCATGCCAGCTGTTTTTCAGTTGGTCAAACATTTTTATCATTAAGCGATAAACTGGCGCCACCGTTCTGACAAACAGTTCTCTTTTTGCTCTTGAATTTAAATACATTTAAACATATCCTACAAGTCGAACATTACCTTTGAGTTAAAATTGCCACGTATTTGAGTCGTTGAACAACATCGTTCAAGTATAAAACATCCTCATTGATAAACGACTCGTCATAACTAAAACAACTTATTCACCAAAAGTTGGTAAATACATCAGATCAAAAGAGCTGAAAACTGAGGTACGTAAAGTATAAAACATTCTACCAAGTATTACAGATAGAGACGTTTTATTAGTTACAGTATTTCGTCTTTTGATTATTTTACTTTGATCATGAACGGCCATATGGACACCACTGCGTATGTGAAAAAATAGTTCCTGTTACTGCCAACAGTTAAAGTACCTTTTTTTATTCACTCTTCTCCTTTCCCCAAGAAATGGTTAATACCCAAACTAGCGAGTTGGGGATATGCTAGAGGATGAATTGCATGGACTCGAGCCTTTGTAATATTTAGGTCTTTAAAGTCGCCAGTGGGTTTTGTGTTAAAGTGGGTGGTTGAAATTGCGAGATGACTTCGTAAGGCAAAACAGTGTGTACTGTAGTCAGTATTTTCTGCCTACTTTTATGTAAGGCAAGTCACGGCTCACCAGTGAATTAGCATTGTAGTAGTTAGGTTTGAGTTGTTAAGTAAGCGAAGTCGCGACTCGAATGGGAGTTGCAGGTTGTGAGGTCACGGTTAAAGACCGTCACTGTATTTTTTCACAAGTTTATGTGTATTTTTCCCTAACATGAGGTCATATCACTGCATTAAAAAGATGTCCAAAGGTGAGTTCAGTGAAGTCTTAAATTAAACAGATATTCTTTTTATATACCATCGAACGATTGTTAGTACCTGGTATAACAATATACAATTACCCTTTAGTGATGCTTTATCGTGCTTTTACAACTTCCTTGCATTCGCTCAAACGGTTCTTTCGATCCCCTTCTTAAAAGAGAAGACCTTACTTCACATTTTCATAGCACTTTCAACGTTTGTTAGCGGCATAGCACTTTTTGAGACAAGAGAATTTATTCTATGTCGCGGCTATTAAAAAGGAATGATGTGCACTTCATTCGATGATGTAAATGTTACTGAAAATAGAAGTTAACTGAACAGGCCAAAACGTTTTCACTCCGTTCTTTCATCTAGAAGTGTAAAATCCTGAAGACCGACTTATATATCGTCAAATATATCTGTAGAAAATTTTCCTCTTCAAAATATCTTTTATCATCGGTCAATTTCTTCTGTTTTTGTTTTGTTTTGTTTTGTTTTGTTTTTTCACCTGAAGAAGGAAAGAAGTCATATCAAAATGGAATTGAACGTTTTATTTCAGGGTTATACAGTATAACAGAATTGTTCCAAATGGGAATACAATTCCATTGTTTGACTGTATAAACATAAAATAAAAACGAACATAAGCTTATTATCAAAAAATCTTACAACAATCGATCCCAAAATGCGAAACAACAAAGCGGTTCTAGTAGACTTTCCGAATTGTTTCTTGATTCGTAATTCAGTTTTATTAACAAGTCATATTTTCGAGAGACGACAAGAACCGGAAAAGTTCATTTTGCTGTTTGCGATAAGATCGACAAAAATTTGAAATTCACACTGACTCGACGCAAGCATGCGATCCGATGAATATCAAATGACAGTCCTGCTAAAATTTCTCTTAACAACTTAAATGTATAATTATACGAATGTTTCGACAATCATCCAATCAAAATCACTACCCGGTTTTCGGATAGTGACGTCACTGAACAGTACGGAACGCCCGGTACTTTCAGACGTCTCTCTCTGGAGTTTGTGACTGTATAACTATATAACATCTTTATTAATACATAAATTTGAGGCTTTTTTATATGGATATACTTAACTTAGAAAGACAAACCTAAGGGCGTTACTTCTAACCTCAGCGTTTATCGCGTGAGTCATTCATTATTGTGAATTAAGTGCATTTCCTGCGTGGTTAACAATAAATACCGTTTTCATTCATCCACCTTCTACGCAGGCTAAGAAAGAGATGGTGCCTAAAATAAATCCCAGGGATGTCCGTTTACCGCCTGTATAGCTTAAACATATTCTCGGTGATGGATATTGTTTCATAGACTTTGAACGTAAACATTTAAGGGGCACTCAGCCTCATTCGGATTTGACTTTATCATCTTGGCCAGACATCAACATCTTTCAGCAATACTCACTGCTTGGGACGGACACCAGCTTTTTTATCACTAAAACCCAATCAAAAATTGAGTAAGACGACCCCAACGAGGTCTAATTTCCCCGCTCTTTTTGAACAACTCTGACGTGGGTTCAATTACGTTTCCCATATATTAAAAATGGAGATAAATTATCAATTAAAGGCCTTAGTTGGCGTTCTGGCCGGTTCAAACCGGTGCAAGGCTTTCGCTTAGCAGAAGGGCAATAAACCAACTGAGCTAACCAGGAGATAAATACCGGGCGAAGAATATGAATTAATAAAGTAAACTTGAGTCAAAGAAGAATAATCTGCCAGGGTGATCTGCGATCGGAATATATAATTCCCTGGCGTACTTCTTTATAATAACCTGTCTCCTTCTCCGGGGGAACTCTTCTATTGAAGTTATTGATAGGATCATATAATTATGTAGATAAGCTGCATAGATAATTAACGTTTTTGCCTGCAAATCGGGGACAGATGTTATCCCCAGTTTCACCCTGAGCAGGGCAATGCATACATGGGAATCATGTATTTTGTTGTGAAATAGAGTAAGGGAGTTACTTAAGGAATTCAGCCTTGAGGCATCACCGGCATTTTCCTGTAGGCTTTGATAGACTGGACTAGCATAATTGTCATCTATTTTTCGAGAAAAAACAAACAAACAAACAAACACTGCCAGCATAATTTGCACTTTTGGCTATTTTTGCAGTACAAAAATTTTCCTTTATTGAATATTGAACCACTTTTTTTTTTTTGGCCTGAGACCAGTGTTACAGGCAAATTTAAGTAACGAAGTCATTTTTTTGTCTGCTTATTGTCACATTCATGGGACCTGGGTCCAACAGGAAGTGACTCAGGACTCTCTCCAGGACTCAACATACGGACATAACAAGCTCGGTTACCTGGGGTGGCGTCCGCGGGTTGGTTGTTTATTGTTTGAGTTTTTATACTTGTCAGACAATGAATTAAGGACTCTTAAAGTTTCTTGGTGTAAACAGGGTAAATGAGTTTGCCATTTACTTGTAAATGAAGCATTGAGGTGTTTTTACCAAATTTAAAGTAAAAAGTAGAAGCGTAATTTCTGATTTTTTTTTTTTTTTTTGGCTAAAACGAGCAGAATTAATATTATTGGCATAATTTCAGAAATATAAGAGGCATGCAAGTAGCATATCATGCTACTTTTGCCACCACACTCTATCAAAGCCTATTTTCGAGGGTTACTCCCTTCGTCCCCACGCTTAATCGTAGTTATTAAACTTTGCGTGCATAACTCTTTAATACACCCACAAAATTCAGTGACATGCAACGAACCATGATTATTTTGTTTTCAACAGATTTGAAGATGGCTGGCACGAAAACATTAATCATTATTTTCGTTATCATGTTCCCAGTCGCGATGATAACACAGGAAGATGTAAATCATGGAGGTAACAGCTAACAACTACGACATCATTAGCAAATTTAATTGTGCACCTGCGAATTGTCGCCATTCTATTTCAGCATCCTGTCTCTGCTTCATGTACAGAAAGCCCCTCAAAAAACCATTCGAAGGATTTATTAACCATAATGTTCACATTGTCAATAACACACAGTGTTTACCCCCAAAATTTTGCATGAGAATTGTTTTTAATTTTTCCTTGGAATAGGCAGTCATCAAAAGAGAAATGGAAAGCAATTTACTCATGCAAAATTGTTGTGGGGTAATTACG
>OZ037779.1:39389022-39444022 GCA_964035525.1 Porites cylindrica | reverse complement strand
TGAAAGTGAAACTTGTCGACTACTAACAGCGGAGCTCAGACTAAACGTCCAGGGCATAAACGAATAAGAAGCAATACCGCTCGTGGCACGAAAAATTATCCCGCGCTGACTGACTTGTTTGGAGTATTGATATCAACGTTTCCTCAATAAATTTTAATCAAGAGATCATGATATCAGTCGTTTGTACCAACAGGAGAAAACGTTTAAGTCAAGGAAATTCTTATAACTAACTTTTACTCGCTGATTTGTAGACGAGTGTAAAGCAGGACTACATAACTGCCACGATAATGCATACTGCACCAACACCAAGCGTTCCTTCACGTGTACTTGCAAAACAGGATATACTGGGGATGGTGTCAACTGTGCAGGTAACATAATATGGAGCTGAAACGAGTGATCTGGGTTTCATATTCGATTTCAGTGTGAGGTTGGGGCCAACATGTTTGCCGCTTTTCTCCAGCCATCGCCTACTCTTCGAGCTTCTGATGCTTCGGAAACCTACAAAATCATCCTGTTTCCTTGAAGATATACGCGTCCCTTTTGATTGCAAACAGCAAATCGCTACTAAACATTAAAAGCAGAAGACATCCCACGTAATTGTATTTAAAAAGAAGTCCGCACAAAGTTACTTTAGGTGTAATCCGTGCTAAACACTCTGCAAGTTCACTGAAAGTCTTCATTTGCAATTTTTGTTTATCCTCCAACGCCTCGCTTTCATGACTAGGCACCAGTTTTTTCCCGCGTGTCCGCCATTTGTGAAGACGGTGATGTCGCGAATCTATTTATATGCGGGTTGGTTAGGTTTTGAAATCGCGTTTTTCGATAGCAAAAATTTAACCGATTTGATGATTTTTGGCATCCTTAATACAAAGAATGGTCGAACTTTCAGAAACCGTTGTCTATTTTCTTGTTAGGTATTAAAACCTTTGAGATATCGGCACATGTTTAAAACCGTATTTTTACAAAAACTGTCAATAACTTCGAAACCCTTAGACAGATTTGTCTCTAACTTCAGCAAATAAGCCTCAGAGCTCTCTCTAGTTTTGTATCTGCAATTTTGAAGTAAATCGTGACCGTAGAACTCGCTGCACAAATACCTGGTCAACACAACTGACTAATCAGAAACCTATGGCGAATACAGTTCGCAATACAAGAAGACTGAACAACTTTAATCTGAATGCAAGCAAGATGAACGAACGAACATCTGTTTATCAACGTTACCGTGTATTTGTCCTTCTCTTTTCGAAAAAAATCTCAACAAAGCAGGATATAGCATCTACGAAAAACTCTTACCAGTTTTTAGTGCCAAAGATACCCGTCTTGAGGAGAAATAGAGCCACCAACCCCAATACTTCAACTGATGCATTTTCAGCTGCAAAGAAAGCCCAAGTATTAGGTAATTTATTCAAGCTTGTAAGATTTGCCATCACACTCGCACGGACAGTTTGCCACTGGGAATAATGAAAAGAATATGACGAGTGTCAAATTTTCTTCATCTTTATCCCCAAGCGGCAAAGGCTTCCCGTGCGAATGTGATGTCAAGTCTAGAAAGCTTCAATAAAGTACCAAGTGCAAGGGCTTTCAGTGCAGCTGAAGAATGGACGGTTAGAAGTACTGGAGTTGATGACTTTATTTCTCCTCAAAAAGGAAACCTGCGATGCTAAAAACTTTTAAGTGTTTTTCGTAGACGCTATATTTTCCCCTCTTAAGATAGGTTTCGAAAAGAGAGGGTCAAATACAAATGGAAGTTCTTTAATCTTGTCCCGCGTTCAGCATAAAGTTGTTCTTCTTGTATTGCGAACTGTATTCGCCATAGGTTTCTGATTACTCAGTTTCTTGCAGCTAAACTTTTAGGCAAGAATATCGTTGCAGATAGGAGATAGTCCGTCGGCAGCTTTCCTCTATTTGTGCGTCAACTTTCACAAATGTGTTAGCGTTGTACATGTATTTTAAGATTAAATTTGACCAGGTATTCGTGCAGCGAGTTCTACGGTCACGACTGACTTCAAAATTGCAGATATAAAACTAGAGGGCTCTGAGGCTTATTTGCTGAAGTTAGAGAAAAATCTGTCTGAGGGTTTCAAAGTTATAGACATTTTTTGTGAAAAATGCTGTTTTTAATATAAACGCATGCCTATATCTCAAAGGTTTTTATACCTACAAGAAAATAAATAACAGTTTCTTAAAGTTTAAAGTTCTTAAAGTAAAATTCAAAAACCTGGCAGAACTGAGCTGCCAACAGAAATAAATGCGGTCAGGCAGAGGCCAGAAAAGAAAGCCTGCCCAAAAATCCACGAAGGGAAAAAGTGCAGGCGGGAAATCCGGAAAGGAACCAGGCCTCAAGCTCAAAGACGTTTCTACGGGACTTTACAAGTTAATCGAAAAAGGCTGCTCCTAAAATAAACAAAAAAATTAAGAAAACCAAAGAAAGGTTGTTTCAGAACCCGAGATGACGTACACGCGATATTTATACTTAGCCTTTTCTACTCCCGGTATGGACAAGACAAGACAAGACAAGAACTTTATTTATACCACACAGAAAAAAAGACAATACTACTTATGTAGGTACAAGCGTCCTTTAGCTAAACAGCTGATCTAGCTAGGAGGCATTATAGATTAACTAAGAATATTTAAGAGGTTCTTTCATGGAGGCACAACTAGACAGCAATGTAAAACAAACAAACAAACAAACAAACAAATAAGCAGAGAAAAGAAAATTAAAAAACGCACATGTGCAGAATTGAATCGCTGAAAAATTGAGGAACTGGAGAAAATATTGGAAAAAAAAAAGAACTTAATATGAACTAACTATAGCACCTGGCCTAACACCCAGGTTCTGTGGTATTTCGTGCCGTCAAAATAGTTATTTCTTATTCTTAGCGGAATCATTCGTCATAAATAACATACCTTGCCATATTTAAAACTTAAAATAATCATTTGCCACTGATTTTATCTGCCATTTTACCATTGTTATAAGTGCCATCAATTGAATTAGTGTTCCTTGCAATTGCCTTATTTTAAAAAAAACTGATTTATTCATTTGTGGACTACCAGTCTCGAAAGCATTGCATTGCTATCTCTAATTCAATAGATATAACTGATAGAACTGATTCGGTTTGATAATTCAGCATTAAAACTTGATTTCCAGACATAAACGAGTGTAACACAGGAAAAGACAACTGTGACGTCACTAGTTCAGTGTGCTATAACACTATAGGATCCTTCGGATGTGCTTGCAAGGAAGGTTATTCTGAAAATGGAGAAGATAAATGTACAGGTAACAATTTCAAATCCCTTAATTGAAACACTCAGATATCTCGTAGCCACGTCTCTTTCAAATCAATTTTCTCTGTTCGCCAAAGTGGTTTTTCACAAAATTCGCCTTGATTTAAGTCTCGTTACTTTCCATAATACCTTTTACTAGGACTGATCGCAGAACATTTTAAAGTTCCTTTGATAAGTCAGGTATATCGTAATTCTAATGGGCCATTTTCGAGTTGACTCGACCTTCTGTCTTAAAACGAGGCGGAGTGCGAAGCCTTTTGATATGAAAATTAATTTCAAAGGAGAAAGGTTTGAGGATTGACCTCGTTTTGAAATGAAAATTGATCGCATGAAATGGCTATTATGGTAGGCCACAATAATTGCTTTGAAAGAAAAAGGAAATCAGTTCTAATCATTCAGTGCCTGACTTCTTTTTTGCAGATATAAATGAATGTGAAACAGAAAAGCACAACTGTCATGCAAACGCTAATTGCAAAAACACTACAGGATCCTTTGAGTGCACCTGCAAGCTAGGGTATTCTGGGGATGGAGTTAACTGCACAGGTGAAAACAGTACCTCGGTCTTCCTTATAATGAATCTTTTTCTAATTAACTCCATTTATCTCGCATTAGAGCCAAGTTCAGCCACAAGGTAGTTTGTTTTTTCAAGCTGAATAAGTATGGAAAGGCTCTTGCATTATAAAAGTTTGTGATTTGCAGTATCTGGATGCAATTTTAGCCTTATACATCCTTGAGATATTTAAGTTTTTTATGTATTATTATATTGTGCCCATGCACGATTGTCATGTCCGAACACGCATTCACGCTGGGTGAGCTTATTACATTTAATTATATCAGACCAATGTACACAATTCCGTCTTTAGAGTATGAGTGGAAACGTGTCCTTTTTATCCCTCCTTCTGTTGGCAATTTTTCTTTAGAGAGGAAGTCATTCTGTATTCTCTAATATCTTGCTTCCTTAGGTCTCGGGAATCCTCTGTCTATACACTTGATGTCATTTCTGAATTTCCCACCTGTTCAATATATAGCAAAAATTTTTTTGCTTTTCAGTATAGCCAGAAATCTCTCGCTCCCTCTCTCTTCTGATCGTACCCAATCCTAAAAAATAAAAGGTTAACTAAATCAGTTTTGATGATTTAGTCCTGCATCTGATTTGCAGAGGTAAACGAGTGTCTAACAGGAGAACACAACTGTGACGCTAATGCAGACTGCAATAACACTGAAGGATCTTTCGAGTGCACTTGTAAGCCAGGGTATTCGGGGAACGGAGTTAACTGCAAAGGTGATTTTATTTCAGTAAAGACCTGGATCGTCGTAATGTTAAGGCTATAAATTCAGTATTATTTTGTCTCGAGTTCACGCGTAAGAGTCCCTGAGTAGAATCCAAAAGAGACGTCTCTCTTATACAGTAGGAACAATAGGCTTGCCTAGAATTGCCCGGTCTCTTTTAACCCTGATGATTGGCTCATGCAGAAGTTATTATGCGTTCAAAATGAAAGCGCCCAGTTGCTGAACAAGCTATCGTTACAGAGAGTTACTGAAAAATCTTTAATCATTTCTTTACATTATCATGACTAAACAAAGGATATAAACAAAACTCAAGCACAAAATTCAGGTATTCTTTCTCGAGGAGACGACTAACTCTCAGTTCTTGGTGAGCTTATGGTCTTGTCATTTTCACACGCCTTTAGTCAGTTAATTATGCGAGTTAGCAAGCCGACATTTGCAAACCAATTGGCTCAGCTCTACAGTAAAAACCCCAAAAGAGAACCTTGACATATTATTATAAAAACAACAACGAAAAAAAAACAGTTAATAACTTAACAATAGAAATGTGGAGGTGAAGGAGGAAAGCAATAGAAATGTGGTTCATGGCTTTGCCAAACCTATATAAACCCGCAACATTCTACCTTTTTCTCAGTCTACATTCTGTTCCTGAGGAGTTGACATGAGTTGGTTCTGTTCCGTTTGCGAAAAATCGTTCAGTAGAAAGGATAGCATGCAAAGGCACGCGATGTCTAAACACCGCAATGCTGGTCTCACCCCATTTCAAACAGTTCCGATGTCTTCACAGAAATGTCAGCGGTTTCGCTTTGAGCATCCGCCATGACTGCTGGAATGATCAAGTCCGGAAAAGCGGCCTTGGTTCTATCTCTATTACATCAAGCTTAAGAGGTAATTTACCTTCCCCCAGAGAGGATCGTTTGGTGTTATTCACAATGGCAGCCTGCGTATATAGAAATACTAGTCGCCATGCCACACATTGAGTTTATCACGGGAATTCCTACGGCTTTGGAGCAGGGTTCCTATTTTGATGTGAACAAACAGAATGTGATCGTATTTGATGATCAGATGATTGACGCTAGTAAAGACAAGCGAATTGCGAACCTCTTTACCCGTGGTTCTCATCATCGAAATCTCAACGAGATTTATATCGTGCAGAATTTATTTCATGAGGGGAAAGGAAGTCGCAGCATAAGCCTAAACGGTCATTATTTGCTGCTATTCAAGAATCCACGAGACAAACTGCAAAACTTGATTCTGGCCAAGCCGATGTAATGTATCCCGGGCAAACTTATTTCTTTTTTAAATCAGTGCGAAGAGGCTGTAAAAAGACCTTTTAATTTGGTTATCTGCTCATTGATCTAAAAACTACTGCCCAAGATAATTGCCCACTGCGAAAAAACCTCCTGCCCAGTGAAGAAGGCTTTAACCAAGCAAGGTACCAAGAAAATATTCCTTAGGAGCTTCTAAAACAACAAAAGCAGCAAAATCTTTCGCCCGTCCCGCTTCTTCCAGCTATGCAAGAAATACAGGGCAACATGGATGATGTGCTTTCTGGAAACGATCTTCGGGACGATGAAAAAGATAAGTGATACTTTCAGCTGCAAAACAGATATCTGGCCTTTATCTCTCTTGACTGGTTTTATTGCTAGCGTTTATTAGTAGCGTGTTTCATTTGATCCTTGTTAAGTTAATAATTGTTTTTTTGTGTTTTTATAATGACAAGTCAAGGTTCTTCCTTGGGGTTTTTACTGTGGATCCATTTTGTATCCAAATGTCGGCTTTTTAACTCGCATATAATTAACTGGCTAACGGCGCGTGAAAATAACAAGACCATAAGCTCACCAAGCGCTGAGACTTGGCGCTTTTGTAATGGCCAGTCAAAATTGAAATAAAGATTTCTCAGCGCCACTTTCTGTGTGCGTGTGTTTTGTTCATATATCCGATTTTTAGCGCTTAAATTATAATAGGAAACATATTAAGCCGTTTCTCGTGTTGCTAGGTGATCGCTTCTCTCTTTTAATAGGCCGTTCCGGCAAACCGGGCCCAAGTTACTTGCCGGGTAATTCTAGACAAGCCTGTTCCTATTGTATAAGAGGAACGCTCATTAGATATGGAGGAAGACACTTATTAGCATGGAGGAGCTCACTTTTTCCCTATAGGTTAAAACGATGGGTGACGTCATGTACTCGACCCTTATGCATATCAATGATTTACCTCAACCTTATTCGACACCTACTCGACACCAACGGGGCTTAATTTCATCCCTCTATCACTACTGTGTTAGTAATGACAAGGGGAAAGAAAGTAATGTTTGAGGGTATAACTCTTTTGTATGGGCGGATAATGGGAGAAAGCGGTGAAAGAAGGTATAAATATTTGGGAATTATTGAGGCGGATTTAATAAACGAAAAGGCGATGAAATAAATTCAAGAGAGTAAAAAAGAAGGCTGAAACTAAAATGTTGAAATCAACATTGAATGAAAAGAATAAGGTTATAGCGATTCACACCTGCGCTCTGTAAGTGCTTATCAGGTATGGAGCAGGTAAGATGGGCAAAGGAGGAACTGAAAATATTGGATAAAATGACTAGAAAGGTGTTGACAATGAATGGTGCTTTCCATTCAAAAAGAGATCTTGATAGGTTGTATGTATCAAGGGAGGGTGGAGGTCGGGCACACTAATAAGCTGTGACGGGTGTGTGAGAGGTCGAGAAAATAGTTTTGGGTGGTATGTGACGAATTCTTGGGACGTTTTACTGCAAGGGGTAAGGGGTAAGGTATATTGAAAGTGAGGAAATTGTCAGTTAATTTGATTGAAGACATCTTGGAACAATGAGCTGAAACTCGACAGTTGGAAGGAAAAAAAGCTGCATGGTCAATTTTATGAGGAATACCCGGAACAACACATGTAAGAAAACTTGGAGTTGGTTATGAAAAGCAGACTCGAAGATCCAAACAGAAGCACTTATTTGTGCAGGCCAGGAACAGGCTCTCAGGACCAACCATGTAACTGATACCATGTTAACTGCAAGACCGTGCGAGTCCCCCTTATGTAGGTAATGTGGCGAGAGTGTAAACCATTGTCTGTGAATGTAAAAAGTTAGCCCAAAGGGTATATAAACAGAGACATGACAATATTGCAAAAGTAGTTCGTTGGAAGTTGTGTGAGAAATAACATGTGCAAAAGAAGGACAAGTAGTACGAACACGTGGCTGTCGGTTTATGTAAAAAAGGTGAAGTTAAACTACTGTAGCATAATGAACATCCAATTTGAGAGCGCTATTGTCGATTTTGCTGTAGCAGGGGATAAGAGAATTGTTGAAAAGGAGAATGAGAAAAATTCCAAGGATGTGGAACACGAGAACTGTGTGGGAGATAAAGATTGTTGTAGGATCATTCGCAAGTGTGATGAAGAACTGGCTGGAAAGTTGGACATAACAATTATTGTTTCATTACCCCCCAAAAACTACGCCACTAGGAAGGGAAAGGACTTTAAGAAAAGTATTAGAGGTCTAGAGTAAGGAGTCGAAATCTAAGGGTCCTTTTTTCATGGGGTATGACTCGCTCCCTTAGAAAGTACAAAGGTATGAGATAAGCCAGTGCACAAAGCAAGAAATAATAATGATAACAATAATAATGATAATAGTAATTTGAATGATAATAATGATACTTATATAGTTAGATAAGGGAAATAGGACTGAGTGGAGTCAGGAGATCACATAGCTGGAGTCCAGCAACAACAACATCGAAGAGCTCACGCGGCATGGCGTGATTATTGTACCATAGGTATATATGACGGACACTGGCCCCGGGCACTGTCCCATTACACTGTTATAATCATAATTAGAACAGCATTTAGTAGTGGTAATAGGTCTAGAAATAGGACTCAGATTGGAATCAATTTCGTCTGTAATCATCGGAGTGATTAGAGAAAACTGTTTCTCAGTAGTCCACTGATGGGCTACGACTATTTAGAAAAAAGGTAAACTGAATAGAATCCAATAGTCACGCCTCCTGTTTTTCAGACGCAAACGAATGTGCAACAGGAAAACACAACTGTAACAGCAGCTCCGTATGCCATAACACCAAAGGATCCTTCCTATGTATCTGCAGAGAGCCAGGTTATTTCTGGAACGGCTTTAATTGCACAGGTAAATATCTTCTGTACATTCTCGTTACAGATCATCGGAAGTTTCGGCAGCATATCTGGTTTACGTCTAAATAAGAAAAAAACCAAAGCAATGTGGATTGGCTCCTCAAAACATAAAAAAAAAAAAAATATTGGAATTTCACAGCATAAAATACCCCATTAAAATACTCGGGGCGCATTTGTCGTACAACGCAGGCAAGAACAACGATACCAACTTCTTCAGCAAGATTGGTAAAATGAAAACTAAACTGAACCTCTGGCAAACGCGTGACCTTACGCTTTTTGGCAAATCAGTTCTAGCCAAAACGCTTGGTGCCTCTCAGTTAATCTACACTGCTTCACTAATGACTGTCCCTGATGCAGTAACAGGCGCGGCTCAAAGCCCCCTGTTCTCGTTTTTGTGGAAAAATAAGGAAGATAAAATTAAGCGAAATGTTGTGTGCCAGCCACTTGAAAATGGTGGCCTTAACTTTATAAATTTTGAAATTATGGTTAAATCTTTGCGACTAGCCTGGATAGCTAGACTGATTAGCAACTATGATGATAATTGGAAGGCAATACCGAATTTCTATTTCGACAAATATGGCGGCCTGCCCTTCCTTGTTAAGTGCAACTACAATACTGCAACTCTTGACAACAATCTACCTTTATTCTACCGTGAGTTATTAGATTATTTCCAAGAACCAACGAAATTCTCAGAATACGATAAAAACAGTGACCTCATTCTTTGGAATAACAGCAGAATTACAATAGAAAGGAATAGTGTCTTCTAGAAACAATGGTTTGATCAGGGTGTTACTTTTATTAGCGATTTAATGAACTCAAATGGTAAATTTCTAACCTTCGAAGAGTTTCAAAATAGATTTAAAATCAAAGCTAACTATTTGCACTATTTTCAATTAATTACTGCCATTCCTCCGGATTTGAATCGAAAGGCATTTGGTTCCACGGTTCCTGATCTGCTTGGAGCAACTTCAGAGTACTGTCAATAGAAGATAGAACAATAGTCTTAACCAAATTCCGCTGTAAAAATTATTACAGTCTGTCCATCGAGAAGCTTGTTCCAGAAACCTCTGCAGTAGGGGCTTGGAAAAAAAGCTTTTCAGAACTTCCAAATTGAAGTGATTGTTTTTTGAATACATACAAGCCCTCGAAAGATAATAAGCTTAGACAATTCACCTTTAAGGTTGTGCACAGAATAATCACGACAAAGAAAGAACTACTGAAATATAAATTAGCCTCCGATGATAAATTTCCTTTCTGCCTTAATCCAGATTCAATTGAACACACCTTTTTATGTTGTCAAGAGTCAAAGGAATTCTTTTCCAAAACTTTAAGGTGGTTTAATGAATATCACAAAGAGAACGTACAACTTTCAAACAAGCAAATTTTATTTAACACGTTCGATGACTCCCTTCCAATGCAAATGCCAATTTCAACTCAACGCACAGTGAACGCAAACTTCGTCTATTGGTTTTACTACAAAAGAAATACCTTTATACTTGCAAGAACATTGTAACGAAACCAAATTTAGACGAATTTTTACGTAAGCTTTTTGAGCAATATCGCATTGAAGATTGTGGCAAACAATATTAAATATGTGTGGCAACTGACAGTTTTTTTTTCCAATACTTTTTATTTTTATTGTAATTTGTTTTGTTACTTACTGACATATTTATTTACTTCTTGATTCTTTTACTTTCTGCTATGTATTATTGTTGTTAATTTGTTGTCAAAAAAAGAAATCTTCTGTACATTGAGGTTGCAGATTCCTCTGATAAAAAAGGCCGCTGTGTGATCAGGGTCTGTCATATGATGAAATCATTGTCATTATCGTCATCGTCGGTATCGCGGATATTTTCCCTTTTTCCTTGATAGCTATTTTTAAGACAAAAATCAAACTAGAAAGGTTTGTGCAATTCCTTAGGTTTCAATTTTATAAGAATATGAGGTTTCGACATGATCTTTAAGGTCAAGTAATACAGGCAACATTTTCGCTTAACATTGTTGCATTCCAAGTTGAAAAGCGTCATTTTCCGTCTACAAATTAACGTTGCAGCCTTTGAAATTAAACTGCCTAGCATTTTGGACCATGACTGTTTGTATGTTTGATTTTGTGTTTAAATGAGTATTATTTTTATCAGTAGCTTTTAATGCTGGTCTCATTTCGGTGGCTGAACACCAACGTCATATGCCTTCAACTTAGAGCTTGCCGGTACAATCGATTCACGTGAATAGTGTAAGTAAAAAAGCACCCCATGTCTCCCCCCGCCCCAATGAAGCTTTGTGTCTCAGGGTCAACGGGGAAGAAGCTGACGTTGGGACCAATAATGGTTTTTAGTCAGTCCTTCTTGTACCATTTTTAAAGACACCAGGTAGCTACAGCAGCGATAAAACCTGTAAAACACAAGAAACCACTTCTTTTTGCAATCTTTAAGGTCTTTACGTTACTCTCCTCTCATTTTTAGCGTTCATGGACTCAGACATATTGAAAACAAATTCTTCTTATTTGTACCATCTGGGAAAATTTCTGCAGCCTGTAGTTGGGTACAATTCTCACTGGCTACTGTGCTGGCGGGCTACATGGCACGGCTGGAATGTCGATAAACAGTTTCATAGACGCTGCGACGGAAAAAGAGACACAGTTACCATAATAAAAAAGGGTAAATACGTTTTTGGAGGTTACACGGACATTCCTTGGGGTAAGAAAATTGCTTGCTCAGTTTAAAAGCAAATAGCAATAATACGTTAAGTTGAGCCAGACCAGTCTTCTTAACTATTTTTACTGCTGTAAGAACTAGGGAGGCTGGTTGTTACGTATCAGCGATTCTGTAAAATTGCGGACATGTTGAATATCTATCCTCCTGGTTCCTGGCGAGAAAATACATGGACCATGATAGTATTGACTCAAAGTTTACTAGTCTGCTACACAGGCCGCTAAACTGTGACATCCACGGGCATTTTTGTGTGATTTTTAGTAACATAGCTATTCTTACTAACTCGAGTACGCTGATTTCGAAAATTACTGTTGCCAATCTCAAGCTTTTGTTAAGGTGGAGTTTTGGGGCATTTCATTATGACATCACTGTCCAAATAAGAAGTTTTCTTTCCTTCCCTAATTATAAAATTTAATAGATCCAGAAATGGTTTCAATTTTAAAGACCATTTAGAGAATTTATGAAACGCTGTTTCTGAGAATTTCGAGGCGTCACATGACAATTGAGCACACCCTTTGATGTAAAATTCACACAATTATGGCTGTTAGATGTGATATTTATCGTGATAATTTTATAATTGAGAAAATTAAAAAGTATATTAAAATAAGCCATTATTTGATTGCACGAGCTCTTGGCAATTGTAAAACCTTCCCATTCCTGCGCTTTTCCTCTCGCTAAATAAGTTACAAGACCAAGACAACTTCGAAATTCAAGTAGGTTCTAATTGTAGGATAGCCTGACTGCTTTACAACATGTAGGTGCATGGAGACATCTAAAAAGAAAAGGAGCTGCAGCGATTCTATCAGTACAGACACTGAGGAGTGGCTTTCCACAAGGACCGACAAGAGATGCGCAAAGCTGCTAGAAGCGCAAAGGCGCGGAAAACTGTTTGTGATGAACAAAATAAAGAGGCAAGCAATAAAAAGAGGAATCGTAAGAGATGTAACCACTCCTGATGAAACTATTTCTGATTCATGCTGTCTACAATCGCTCAGAAATTTGTTATCGTGACCTCATAAACAAAGTGAAAATTGAGCTTTTGAAGGAAAAGCTATTAAGAGCAGTTGTCTGTAAGATTTGAGCTATATTAAAAAGGCCCTGCCACACTATCTCACCGAATTGGCTAAAAATTGGCATGTAGACTTGATTTGAGGTCTTTAATAAGGAATAGGTAACTTTAGGTTCTAATTCCTCCTACTTAGGAAATTATCGACATGGCCGGTTTTTGGGTGCCTCGGACCGGCGCCATGTTGGTTAATAGAAGCTGCTTTTGAGCCTTCGACTACAACCCTGTCTTCAAAGCTAATCTTCCTTTGCCAATACGGATTGAAAGAACAATCCCTCTTTATTGTATTTTTAGAAACTACTTCGAAATTGATAACGTTTTCGCAACGATCGATTAAACTTTTGGTGGGTATACTTTTTGAATTTTTTACACCCGCAAAATTAACAGAATTTTAAAGGCGTATATCTCTTTTGCCACATCGCATTGAAGCTTGCCAATCTGCCTGAATACTCACTGTTTGTAGTTAAATCGAGTTCATTAATAAAAAAATTGGGCAAATTTAACGGAGCAGAAACAAAAGTAATGAATGGAAGACTGTTCTAGCGACTTTGTCAATAATCTGTACACCGAATACTCGCCAGGTGTTGCCAAAATTACAATCGATAATAGAGTTTCTGTCATTAAATCTGAATGATCTGTGTAATAAAATTAGCCTCTGTAATATAATCGATAACTCTGCTGCGAAAAACAGTATAAAAAAAGGCAGATTGTATAAGGAAAAGGAAAATGAATTTGTTATGTTTATGCTATGACGCGTAAACAAAATCCAACCATCACAGTCGAACAGGAATTTTCCTGATTTTCCTCCAGTTCCTTTACCGAAACCAGAGCTTTTAAAATTAACCATGGTAATGAAAATTGAGATGTATTACCTTACTCGACGACAAAGTTGCCAGTTTCCACCTTGATCGAAAAAAAGTAATATTTTCCCACGCATATCGCGGGTCGTCACGTTCCTTGCCTGGCGTTACAACTCACGTGAAGCCGCCTGGTTTCAAACAACTGAACTGAAGAATCCGTGAAAATCTTAGCCAGGCAATAGATAATGGAAGTTGATATAAGTTATCATTATTAGTGAGCGAGGATCGATGCGATGATAGTTCCAGCTACATGTATTTACAGCGTTTGAAGATTCACTCAAAACTCATGAGACATGAGCCCTTGAAATAAACATCATTACTTCCGGTTTTAAAAATTGGGCGTTTGCAAAGTAATGAATAGACTCATTCTACCTTGTACACCGTTAACAACGGTTCCGTGTACAATTTTCAGGTATTTTGTCTCAATCATGAAGCCCGTTTTGAGGAGATTCTTGATAAACAGAAAAATTGGTTTGGAAGGGGTTAAGAAGAATGAGGGATGAGCCCGGGACAACAAAAACCACAGTCACCCCACCGAAGGGCTTTAAAACTGTGCGCAAATGCCTCACCCTAGGGACAATTCCAGATTTTTGTTTCCTTGAAAAAGCTTAAAATCGCTAGACAATGCATGGACAACTCAAGACAGTCCTAATTCAAAATAAAGTAAACAGCAAAGAAAATTCAGTTAGAGACCAGAGTATTTGTCCGATATCGTGAACAATAAGGAGTGATTGAAGATGTGTCTGCAGTTTAAGGTAAAATCATTTACCATGCTCACGGACCTTTGGACAACATAAGTGTACCGATTGACGTAATATCAGTGGTAAAAAACGAACGCTTTTCACTGTAGGACGATGACGTCATCATACAAAAGGCGTCTTCACTCTGGCATCCAGAATTTCAAACAGTCAAAACCTAATTTTCTCTGCTCGTCAACTGAAAAACGCCTCTGAGGGCAAGTAGTGGTAATGTGCTTGTTAGTAAGACGTCCAACATAAGGAGACATTCATAATCAACTCGGTTAATGCATTGATAAAGGGAAACTTTCTCCTTTACCCTTAGGGACAGAGTTCAGAGGCGCAAAAGATTTTTAGTTCAGCTCTAGCATGTGTTGTCTAGCGATTTGCCTTGAGCTTCTCTAAATTTTGCAGATCAAACAAGCTGTGCCCATCATACATAATCTTGTCTGGGCTCCCTTGAAAAATTGCACTTCATCAGATGCCTTCAAGTTCATCCTCCGCCGCGACAACTTGGAGATCTATTTTAATGGGTGGTTTTCTGGAACTATCCTATGGCTTGTCCTTTCTGGTCGTCACTATATTAGCGAACATGTTTCAATTTTTCTCCAGCAAAAGTCTCTATCAGGAGCGTAGTCAGGACTTTCCAGGTGTGCGGAAAATTTCCAAAACTTACCCTAACATCTTACTCAGTTCTCTCGCAACGTTTCCCCACTACATTTGCTCACCTGTTAACTAGGTGAGGTTTTGCGTGGATGAAATGGCACTTGCAATCGGTGAGAAAATTAGGTTAGACACTTTACCCTCAAGGACGACTCTCACGTTTTGCTGACACTTTCTACCTTAGAAGAGATAAGTGAAGCTTTGCCTTCCCCACTCCGTGTAAAAAAATGTCGTTCGGCTGTTCAAACTACTTTTAGAAAACAACAAACTTCCCAACTTTAATTTTTAATAAAGGTATAAGGGTAGGAATCCAAATAAAGGTATAAGGGTAGGAATCCAAATTGTTTTGGAGTATTTCACTGATTTTAACACGATGATTGTAAAGTAGTGTCTAGTGAGTACGGGGGCTAATGCCCCATCGTACAAATCTGAAATTGAAAACAAAAATCTTGTATAACCGAGCAGTACACAATTTTAGTTATTTTATTGAGTTGTGAAAAATCACAAATTTGTTTCTTCTTGAATGTGTTATACTCTCATCCATTCAGTCTTTCCGATATGCCCGTCGGATAGCGGAAGTTAACGTAAATGATCGATTACCTGAAAAGAAGCTACCATCCTAACTTTCCACCTTTCGGGTCTTTTCCCTAGCCATAATTTTTTTCCCTCAAGGAATTTTTCTCTGTTTTACATAATAATTGGCCTTGCATTCAGCTTATCGATTTTGAGAGCCTAGTCCTATGCCGTATTCTGATGCGATCTACTTTATGTAGTTTTCCCCCCATCTAACAGCTCCTTACTGAACAAAAACGGCTTTAATTGAGTCTATTCAAAGAACTAGCCAATATTTTTTATTTCCAGCGGTAAGCACAATGTTCCTAATTCCCCCTAGTCCCCTTCTTAGACGCTTTCATGTGCATCAGGTGTTAAATTTTCTTTTCATAAGCTACAATGCTCATAATCGCGCATTCTGATGTCATTTATGCTTAAAAAATTAAAAATTAGTTTATCGAAGAAAGAGTGAATTAAAGGTGTCATGAGGCGTTTGTGATTTCATGAACTATTTGACGCGGTCCTTTTCTTACGGCTTATGTCCGTTGGTGAAATCGCTACTTGGGTTTTCTTGGATTGAAAAGGGCGGGCTCTTTCTAAACGTGGCGTTGTTTATGGGACCTTAGTATTCAGAACAGAATCAGTCGATGGCAAACAACGAAAAGGCTTTTATGTGGTAAGTTACAGTGATGAACCTTGCTTCGAGATGGTCATATTTTTGTACATACCTTCATGCCATTCAGTGTTGGTCTGAAAATTTTTTGTTATGGATGGGGGAAGGGTGGGGGGGGGGGGGGAGAGATAAGAACATGTACCTCGTGTTGTTTACGAGACATTAAAGTAATGAAAACTGTTAAACAGTCTTCTACAAATCAAAATAGTTGCAAATGCTTACGGGAGGCCTTAACTATATGATGATTAGAAGGGCTATATTTGGAAAGGTGCATGGTCGTGGAGTTAAGGAGATTTGACTAATCAACCAATTTCCCGCTAAACATAAGGGCGTGGTCAGTGGCCCCAAAATTGTGTTCGCTCGCCCCGGGCTGGCTCGACTTTTGGGATACGGTTATGGGGTTATAAACAATGAGTTCATCATCTATATAGCCTACTCGCCCCAAAGTGACTGCATTTCGCTTTTCAGAGACCCATCAGTGACTGTATGACCCTCTGCGATCAGATTTTATGTCCGTGGTACTGGTGGTGAGGTCAGTCTACAAGCAGAGTAGTGAAAAACACCGCCACTTGAGCCTTTACGTTCAAAACATTCCTGGCTATCGGGAAAAAAAAGGGGGAGCTTTTAAAAATACTAAATAAAATGTCATTTCAAATTTCACTTTGTCACCTTTCGAAAATTATTGTAAATCAGACCGAATGAAAGTTCACTCAAAGAGGGGGAGGGGGGAGGGGGGTTGGTAGTTCTTAACAGTTCCAGTTAGCTAGAAAATTAAAAGTTACGAAAAACTAGTGGGCGAACTGCAGAATACATGCAAGAATGAGAAAGAAAATAGAAAACAACTTCCTGTTCAAATTCGGGTGAAAGGTTTAATAGCGTCAAGAAGACTGAACTTGATTGAGGTTGTTCATTTCAGTTCCGTTCCAGCGTGCAGTTCCCTGTCCTCCTAAAAATAGCTTCGTCTCCCACCGATCATTCCATGTCATATTTTGCGGACTTATTATTCAGTAATGACGGTACGATCAGGTAATTTGACTTGATGAGTTCTTTAATTTCATTTCATGTACTAAATATAGTTTTATATCTTACGCTGGAAAGATCTGCCAAACAGTGTACATTAGCAAAGGTAGGTTCCTGTTTACACGTGTAATTATCGAATACCATACAATTTGCATAAAGCTACAGTGCACGGTTGGTTTTTCTAGCTTTTTGATTAAAATTGACAACGTTTGCGTTATCTTTGCCTAAGAAAATATGTAATTTGTAGCTGTATACAGCGAAATACTACAGAGAAAATTGTAACTGTGCAGTACACGAGCGGCTCCCGATTGGTCTGGGAAATCGAAGAGCGAACTTGAGCCAGTACCGTGTGTAACAAAGTTTATAATTTTCATTTTAGCGCATATTTCAAGCTCTTCGCAAGATCAGAATCAAAAGATCATCTGTTTACATTACAAGGGAGGGTTTTTTAAGCGATGGATAGGGTTTAAGAAGCACGATCAATTTTTAAAGAATTTTCTTTGCAAATATTCACCGAATTTTGTTTTGAAGTTTTAGCGGCCAAGTGGCTGAACCACTGCGCATTCATGCAATCATATTTCTGTTCCGTTGCATTTGCCCAATTATTTTATTCAACAATCTAACTTAGCTATAAACAAACTATGTTTAGTTAAAATGGCTTAGTCTAAATCGATGTGGCATGGGTTATATTGGCCTTCCAATTTCTACCAAATTTGTGTACCTTTTAAGTACCGAAAAAGTGCTGTGAGAAGTTATAGCCGTTCGTAGCTCAGGCTTAACCATTTTCAGATAAGAGTAGGTAAATGAAAGGAGGAAGGATAGTTCTTTGCAACTGTATGAGTCACGATTAAGTTATTTTAATGATAAGGCTAGAATTAATTACTGTAAATCTCCTTCAGTTCACCAACATGGCGGCCGCTCGAGGCCTCGTCAAAACTGTCATTCCTGTATCTTTGAAACCAACGAGAATTCGAACCTTAGAATATGCATTCAGTATTTAGGACACCATTCTAAGACTACATGCCAAAAATCAGCCAAATCGATGAGGTACCGTGTCAGGCCGAAGTTCGAATTTTACAGAAAATCACTCTTAAATAATCCCCCCAAACGCAGAGAAAAGTATTTGTTTTAACAACGAGGCGGCCTCCACTTCATTAAAACAGCAAATGGCACGCAGTACTAGGAGAAGTGTCGCACCTGTACAATGGAGTCCTTCTGTACTTTGCCAAAAATCAAAACCCCGAGAGGCGCTCATATCAGTTACATTATTCAACGTAAGCAATTCAATTCCAGCAGTTGAATTATCTTATATGAATGTTTTAATAGCCTGAATTTCAAACGATTATTCGAGTCGTTTTTACTCCCTCAGTAACGTCTGAATCGACCGGCCGTTAATGCCGTCCAGTGACATCACTACTTTTTTTGCTTTAATTTATGCAAAAAGTAAAACACGATTTTCAACTGGCAAACAAAGAAATATCGTCTGGAAATGTCTACATGATACAGAATTGCTTTACTCTTTTTGCTCTTAATTCAAACTGTCAACTGAATGTGGTGCTCTAAACGAATCTGTTGTAAGTTTAATTCAATACTCAAACTCGATCGCAAACACGCAGATGAAATAAGCTTAATTACACAAAAGGAACACTTCAAAAATACAAAAATTTGCTTTAATTTAAAAGAAGCTATTTGGTCCTTAACAAAGAAGAAAAAAAAAACAAGAAAGAAAAGTTAGACAGAATCATTTGAATCAGTTGACGGTGGAAATGACAAGACTTAAATCCCAGAAAACTTCGCACAAGACAAAGTCACTGCCGAAACCTCAAAGTGGCTCTAAAAGGAAAACCTACCGACTCTCCGCAATGATTCTTCATTCGTAGTTTAACATAACAGTTCATAGTTTCGAAGACAAGTTAAGGCCAATTTTGCTGTTTACGATAAAGATCCTCAAATTTTTTCAACTCCACCCAAGCATGTCAGGCAAGCGATCCGGCAATCCCTCTAAAATTTCTCATAATTATACATAATTATGCGAATGTTTGGACACGAATCAACCAATCAAACACTACGCGATTTTCGGGTAGTGATGTCACTGGTCGGCATTAGGGGCCGGTCGATTTAGACGTTGCTGAGAGAGTAAAAAGGACTCGAAGTAATCGCATGAAATTCAGGCTAATCTGGATAATTCAATAAAAATTCCGCCTTGCTGAGGTCAGCGATCTCATTGCTGCATAAGGGAAGGAATCTCAAGAAGTGTCTGAGTGCTTAGTACTAGACTGGCAAAAAGAAAGAGGAATGTCAAATTAAGGCATCGTTATGATTTTATCTTCTTTGAGCTTGGCCACTATATTGCAGAGCGTAACCAAATACTCCAGCTATCTGACGTATGGCCGGGATATAATAATCTAGCCCAAAAAACCAATACAAAAATACCGCAGTCATTTATCAACAGGAAGGCATCATGAGAAAAGTTGGAGACTTGTTCGAATTCGCCAGCATTCATACGGAAAATTTTTACAGAGACAACCACTATTTGCTTCAGGCAATTATTGTCATGAGATCATTTCAGAGAGTGTCTACCAGAGTAATGACACTGATAATGATGCCTCACTGTGAGCGACAAGAAGATAGTGATAGTGACGGCAACGACCAAAGCCATCACACTAGTGTCTTGAGCATCATACACGGTATTATGTACGCTCCTAGTGATGGAGTCAAGTGGATGCCGAAACACATCGCCCTAGGTAGTATCCTTCATCGAGCGACACGTTCAACGCTGTTAGTAGATCTATTGCACAAGGCGGTCCATATACAGCTACGACAGGCAAATCCGCAAGGTGGACACCTCACTAGCGCAAGGCACAGACTCTGATCTTGAATGAGATAAACGGCACCGTTGTCCTAACTGATCTAAACGCGGACAACTTCATGCAGTTCACAGCTGATAACATTGACATCAACGATTCTTTACGAGACGGAAAGGACACTTTCCTCAAAACACAGGTAACCGGTTAGCAAAGAGGCCCAGATAAAACAAAGCATTTAGCAAGCTTGAGGCCTGCTGAAAGAACTGCCCTTGTAATTCCTGAGGCATTATGCAGCAATTGCAGGCAGCTAATATCGTGGAAGACAAAAGTGTCCCGGTATTTACAGGACCTATTGAACAGAAGTGGTATACGGTTTTTATACTTTTGTTTGGCGTCAGGCATACGTTCCCGAAACCAGTGCTTCCGAACCGAAAGGAGACAGGCTGGGGGCAAGCTGAAGATCTACTGGTCCCTGCCTTTATGACCCTCAATTCAAACTCGGAGGCTTCGTTGGCTTGGTTTCATTTTGATGCACCACTGGCTGCGCAACTCTTCTCGGTAAATGCGGAAGGTCACATTTCGTGTGTACTGGGCAATGTGGATGCACTAAGGTCGACGCTAACTGCTGCGTCAAACATTGTTATAACTCTTTAACGCTTATAAAAAAAAAAATAATGTATAGATTTAGCCAGGGCTAAAATCGAAGCTCCAATTTTAATAAATTTTTAATTTAAATCAAACCATAAACTTTTAATCCACAAATCAGTTAACTTAAGGGCACATTCATGTGACTTTTGAGAGAAAGGCTAAGTTATTTTAGAGTGAAACATCTTAAATCGAATTGATAACCTTATATGTACACCCAAAAAATAGCAAACATCTACGATCACATTCAAGGTCACAGTAGATTAGGCCTCGAAAACAAATTCTTGCAAAACAAATCACGGCAAATTTTTTTGCTTTCGACAGGTTTACTTTACAAATTCTTGCCAACAAATCTGGGGGTGTTTAAACCAACCTTTTATAATTTTTATACATCACATTTGAGGTGAAACAGTACTATTTATCATACAGACCTCGGACAGAATGCGGTATTTCACAATTTTTCAAGACAAATTGCACTCAGTCAATATTCAGGACGATCAATCGTGGGCTTTAAGCCAAACCGTTCAAAAATTTCCAAAATCACCCATACGGCCAGCTGGTTCTCTTTTCTATAGTGCGAGCTGTCAGTGTGGTCGAGTGTTTGAATGAACTTTAACAGATCAGAGTTACCCTTCAACATAATAGCGAATTTATTATTATTTGTTTTGTCATTTAATGGTCTCAGTTATAACGATGTGCAATCTTATAAAGCGTTTGATACGCGCGACATATTTGAGTACTCCTGCAAGCGATGGTCATGAACGATGAAAACAAACGGCACGGACAGGCGATTAAAATTGCAAGCTAAGAGAGACTACTAACAATCAAAAAAAGAGATATAATTCCGTGAAACATTTACAGAGACAACAATTTTCATTCACGAAGACAAGTATCAAAATGTCTCTAAAATCCTGCAGGGGCACCCAACGAGGATATAGTTCAAAACCACTTAACATAGCATTGTTGAACGTTTTTTGCTGATTCAAACGGTAGATATAGGCATATTTTTATCCCCTAAAAACTTTTCATCTGTTCGGATCTCCTAGCTGAAAGTCTAATGACCCGAAAATTATAGGGATCAAAACTTACCTTATCGAAAATTTCAGCCAGGAAAAGGCTCCCAAAAATTCTAGGTGGCCTTTTTTAGGGTCAAAACCCGTCAAAAATGGGTAATTATACCATTTTGTAAGATGTTCGAAAATCCTAGGAGAGGCAGGCAAGCAAGAAATTTTACAACAAATGCTCCGAAAATTCTAGATCTCAAAACGTCTTCCGAACAGATATTTTCGCGAAAATCCTAGGAGAGGCAGGCAAGCAAGAAATTTTACAACAAATGCTCCGAAAATTCTAGATCTCAAAACGTCTTCCGAACAGATATTTTCGCGAAAATTGCCGTTGGGTGCCCCTGATCCTGAGTCTTTAAGCGTAAAGCTTAAGCCTGCTTCCGGGCGCGGTGTTTACTGTTTTCGAAGGTGAACTCCTCGAAGCAAGAAAATCGCTCAAAGTTTTCTTTCTACAGCCAAATGTATAACTAAATATTCTTCGGAACGTTTTCTTTCTATTTGTGGTGAGCAAATATATCTGAAGGCTTTTAAAGTTCTGTACTGATACTAGGTCAGATCATTGACTCAAATCCTACAAACGTGCATAAACTTGCCGCATAAACTGTCAGCGTGAACTGTGCAAGACTTCATGAAATTAGATATAACAAAAACAAACATCAAATACAACAATTTCTTAGGCTTACCATTCGACATTCAGTTCCTGAAAGCTATCAAGGAAGGCCACAGTTGCTTGAGCCTTTGAAACCCTCTTACGCATTAAGCAAAATGATGCCATCCGAAATCGAATTACCGAATTTTGACAAGCGACGCATTTCTTAACCAAAAACCCAGTAAACAAACCAGCCATGAATAAAAGAAGACTCTTGATAGCAGCTGTATTTCATTTTGTACATCCAGAGGAAAAAGACAGTTGACACAAAACTCTGTCAGCTTCAGCTGTCAAAGTAAACAACTTTCAAGATGCTGCATAATTTTTCCGCATGACCTCACCTGTCAAATTTTGACCAATCAGAGTATAAAAATTGAACGTAGAGCGTGACCAACGCGTGACCATGGTAAGATAAGGTCCTCCCCGCCTGTACTTTTAAAAAAACTGGATGAATTTTCGCTTCCGAGGTCAGTTTGAAATCAAAATCCTAATAGTGCGCGGCCATAGTGACATAAACACAACATAGTTGATATGAATCCTTGGAAAAAATAAACTTGAGCCTGCGATCATGTGAAACTGGTAATTTGTCAGCGGATAACTTTAAAAAATACTCGACCTCGATGGGTCGACACTTGAGCCCGCACTACGGTCAGGTGATACTGGTCAGCGGATGCCCTGTTTTGATAGCTGTCAATTGATCACAACATTGATGTGCAATTAGTTTTCTCTTGGGCTCCCAAACTAGCTAAAAGTGTGAGAGTAAACACTGGTTTTCCTGTGGTGCGGACGGACGGTCGGCGGGCGGTCGGTCGGTGTACGGTCACGTGATTACCAAATTTTCTGGAATGGGTAGATTTACTTAGCTATGGGGCTCCGCCCACGGGCGCGCTTGGCGCGCGCGTGGAGCTCCGCTATTAGCTCAATATTTTTAAAGAGATTAAAAGATTTTATGGACTAAGAAAGAACAATGTTCTGTCATGTTTGATTTGACAATTTCAAGTAATTTCAACCTATAGTTGTAAGCCACCACCAAGAGGCCGAGAAAGACAAAGTGAATTGTGAAATTACTAAGATTCAACATTGCACAAGAAAAACAAAAAGTTGTATATGTATTCCTAAGTACATTACAAAAAAAAATAATGTGACAAATATATAAGTGATAAGGTGATTTTTCTATAAGAGGGCGTGGTCAAGTGTCACGAGATGGCTGTATGTTAATACAGTCGACTCCCGTAACTCGAACCCTCGCTAACTCGAACCTCGCGCTAACTGGAACCAAAATCGATTTCCCTGGATTTCCGTCATACATTCACTGTAATTTTACCCTCGGTAACTCGAACCCTCGATAACTCAAACTCCCGCTAACTCGGACCAATTTTCGTTCCCCTCAGGTTATTTTCTATATAATTTTACCCTCGATAACTCGAACCATGTTTTGAGCCCTTAAAAAGTCGGGAAAAACGCCGTCTACGGGCGTCCGAAACATTGAATTTTGGATTTCCTATTGACGTGTTGTAGGAGGATAGTTTACTAGTGGACTGATGTTGATTGTCACAGGCTAACGTGAAGCAGCTTTTCTCCTCAAAACAGTCAGAAAACGCATGCTCTTTTTAGGCGATGTTTTGTTACGTTACGTTCTGATTTATAATCTAGAAGTACCTTTTAATTTTCACTTGCCATTTCTACAATTAAATGTGATTAAACTGTTCACTGTGCAGTAAAAACTGTTTTTTACCTTACTCTCGGCTATTTTCTTCGAATTCCCGGTAACTCGAACTCCCGTTAACTCGAACCTTTTTTCGATTTCCCTTGAAGGTTCGAGTTATCGGGAGTTGACTGTATAAGCAGCGTAAAAACAGTCAAAAATTCTTAGAAAGGTAATTTTTAAAACACTAATAACGCTCTTTTCAAATTGGAATTGTTTAAGTAAAGAAACCCTTTCCCCCGCCTCCTTCCCCCATTTGGACAATGACGTCATATTGAAAATCCCCAAACTCCACCTTAGCACAAGATCTGGGTTTGGCAACAATGATTTTCAAAATCAGCGTACTCAAGCTAGTACGAATACCTATGTCGCCAAAAATCAGACAAAAATGCCTGTGGGCGTCACATTTTAGTTTCCTGTGTACCCGACTATACCCGTGCAAAAAAGTGTAAACTACCGTATTATCAATAACATGATAACACAGCAATTTTTGCGGTGAAATCCTTTATATTTACCTGACGGGATACCCGTCGAATGGAAAGTTGGTAATCAAATGTTTTCTGTCATGAACGATATTAGACATGTCATCTTTACCCGCAGCCTTCTTCAGCATCAGTAGGCCATGTCTGATTACAGAGTTATTAATACTTTCATTTAAGTCCAATTCTTATTTCTTAAGTGGCACTTACTAAGGTAACATGCATGTAGATTTAGCGAGGGCCAAAAACGAAGCTCTCCTTTGATCTTTCAAGTAATGCCTTTGAAGAAAGCTGTAAACCTGAGGCTTCGATATGGACTGTTGTTAGCGGATACCCTATTTTGACAAGTGGATGTCTAATATCAAGTTAATCACAAATCGAATATACCTTGGATTAACGCTAGTGAGTGTGACATTTTACATGCGCTAATATGAAAGGGCGGTCCTAAGGACGGAAGTTTTGTCACAATTAAAATTTCTTGAATGCATAGATAACCAAATTTTATTATCCATAGTGCCCGGCTGCGGGTGTTTCGCGAGCACAAGAGCCCCGCCGTTATACCTAATGTTTGCCTACAATCCTCGCCACATTACGATGGGACACCCCCCTGCTGTACCCATTTCCTGACAAAAAAAAATGTGCTCCTTCCCTCCCAGTGTTGTTTTTTTCTTGCTTCTGTCATTCCAACGCGTAAAATCCAACATTAAGGGGGTAGAAAATACCACTACTGTCCCAGCTATTGTGACGAGTGTTGTTGGTATGTCAATTCTTGTACCTTGTTAAACGATCAAGTCAAACACGTCGACATCATGTGTTCTTATTTTCATGGGATTATTACGGGATGAAAAGAAATGCTTTATTATTTTGTTATTATTTTATTTATTTATTTCTACGGCTAAAATTTATAACTTCGAGGAATCCATCTCCATTGGCTATTGTGTCTAGTTACATATTTTGCTTTTGTTGTTTACACTTTTAGTTTTTTCGATCAAGTCAGTGTGTGTGAAGTTCTAGGTGGGGTACCCCCATAAGTTTCGGATAGGTGTTTGTCTCCGAGGGCCTGAAGTACTGACCGTATTTGAGGATGAAACAAACGAAAACTGATACCTTATTTAAGGCGCAAACCTACAAAATGAGACCCAATTCAAGGCAAAAAAGACAAACTAAGAATTTAAAGGCAACACATACCCTGCGTGATCAGAAGGCCTTTTCGTAAATTAATTGTCAGTCACACGCGGAGAAAAGAGCGGATGTAAACAAACGCCGAAGAAGTCTTCATTAAGTCGCTTTAATGATACTAAATATGGGAGTACCCCACTCCCTCTCCCCCCAACCCTCCAATGAGTCAAGTTGAAGTTTAGTAAATTGAATCTAGTTTAATACCTACTGCAGCTGTAATCATTTCTACACAAAACAGGTATCAAACTCGTTATGATCCCGGAATCGGTTTAATGAGGCCCTGAAGGGGAGGGGGTTCTTATCCTTATCCTTGTAAATCTAAGAGGAGATATCCCTTATCCCTAAACGTTGTAAGAACGTTATTTCTAAAAGACAGGGAACACGCAGTGGGAAGTGCTGGGAGAAAAACTTGTCGCTTTCCCCGCACCTTTTGTGGGAAAGAAAAAAAATATTTGCCACAAATTTTTTTAGTTACATTCATGTTAAAAATAAAGAAGGTATAACTGTAGCTGAAAAGTATGGGGCCCCAAAATATTATGGGGCGCCAAATGGATTTTTATTATTTAGAGTGGTTATTTGTATATAACCAAAACAAGGGTGGTTATTTACAAATAACCACATCACAGTTTTATTATTTCTAAATAACCAAAATATAAATTTGGTTATTTAGCAAATAACCAAAAATGAAAAAGTGGTTATTTCTAAATAACCAAATGCGAGATTGGTTATTTATTAAATAACCAAAATGCGAGATTGGTTATTTATCAAATAACCAAATGCGAGATTGGTTATTTATTAAATAACCAAAATGCGAGATTAGTTATTTATCAAATAACCAAAATGCGAGATTGGTTATTTATTAAATAACTAAAATGCGAAATAAATAACCAAAATGCAGGCAAAATGGAAAATTGGTTATTTATAGACAAACTGGACAATTGGTTCAAAATAAATAAACAAACATGGACAATTAAAAATCCAAAACTGTGCAAAAATGGTTATTTAATACAGAAATGGTTATTTAATACAGAAATGGTTATTTACCTAATTTGGTCTTAGCAAGTGGCCACGTGGCCCATTTTCCCGCTCATTTCCATAACAACTTGCAGACTGCTATTTCCAACATGGCTTCTTCCACTTCCTTCACTTTCCTCTTTTCTCTTTCATTTACCTTCTTCCACCCTTATTTTCCTTCATTTACTTTTATTTTCCTCCGTACATCTTCATTCGCTTTCATTAATCTTCATTTACGTTCCCTTTTTTAAATTCACCTTCATTCTAATTCATTTACCTTCATTCACACCCATCCTTCGTCATTAATTTTCATCCACCTACACAGGCCTTCATTTACCTTTGCCTTCTTTCACCTTCATCTACCGTCATCTTCCTCCATTAGCCTTCATCTACCCCCAGTAGCCTTTATCCACCTGCATTCATTAGCCTTCCTTTACCTTCATACGCCTACATCTACCACCATTAGTCTTCATTTACCGTCATCTACTTCAGTTGGTTTTCATGATAGTCCAGAGATTATCCAACGAATTGTTGGGCCGTCACAATATTCATTTCTGATTAATTTGTTCCCTTGTCCTTTAGTCTTCAGACATTACACACATTCAAAAAAAATTTTGCATTTCCGTGAAACGTATCGTATTTTACATTGTTTTGTTATGAAACAGGGTCTTAACGAGGTATATATTTTATCCACTGATCTCACATTTTGGCGATAAAATTTTTGATACCTGATCCAAAATTGTTGCAAATAATCCTGATCCCTGATCCCGCGAAAATCGTTTGATCCCTAGGTTCAATTCTGTACTTCGTACTGAAAACTGAATGAAATACCAAATAAAGTGTCTCTCTTTTCGATTTCTTGTACAATTTTATTGGTCACATCATTTGCTGACTGGAGAATTAAGGTTGGCTCCCCTCTGTTCTTTCGAGTTATCATAATTTCTATTATAATCCGTTCCACTTTAGAGCTCCTATAATGATGTATTTTCTAATAAACCTTTCGCACGCAAGTGGGAAGGAAAGTTGTAGCGCCGAAGACGACCCAACCTTGTGGATCTGGGGGCTTGCTCCTCCAGAAAATTTTTAAATTTAGGGTCTCGGAACTCCTATTCCAGCGTTTTCCTCGGGACATTATCAGTAAATTAATACGCAGGAAAATGCTACTTTCCTGCTCCTGAGATCTCTTTGGGCAAAGATTGGCTTGACCAATGATCAAAAGTACCTACAGAATTCTACATTATCAGGATGATTAGAGAATCCTGTCGCAATAGGCTTTGCATCAAGGGCAACCATCTTGGATGAGCGTCCAAACTACTCAGGGACTATTTTTCTCGCTTCCCTCCAAACCGCCCCTCGCCCCCTAAGTAGTTTTGACATTCGTCCAAGATGGCTGCCCGTAACGCAAAATGCTCGATCTCGGCGATCTTACGGAAAAATAGGGACTGTGAAGTGTGAACAGTCTGTACTGGCATGTATCAGATTTGGATCGGTCAGTAGCTAATTCAAAGCAGCTCGGAGCTATTTCTGCATTTAACCGCGCTATGTTTTTGGAAGAAGCCATGTGGGAAATAGCAGTCTGCAAGTCGTTATGGGAAATGAGCGGGAAAATGGACCACGTGGCCACTTGCTAAGACCAAATTAGGTAAATAACCATTTCTGTATTAAATAACCATTTTTGCACAGTTTTGGATTCTTAATCGTCCATGTTTGTTTATTTACTAAATAACCAATTGTCCGGTTTGTCTATAAATAACCAATTTTCCATTCTGCCTGCATTTTGGTTATTTAATAAATAACCAATTTCGCATTTTGGTTATTTGATAAATAACCAATCTCTCATTTTGGTTATTTAATAAATAACCAATCTCGCATTTGGTTATTTAGAAATAACCACTTTTTCATTTTTGGTTATTTGCTAAATAACCAAATTTCAGTTTTGGTTATTTGTAAATAACCAATTTTATAATTTGGTTATTTAGAAATAATAAAACTGTAATGTGGTTATTTGTAAATAACCACTCTTGTTTTGGTTATATACAAATAACCACTCTAAATAATAAAAATACATTTAGGCGCCCCTTAATTCGTGACGTCAAGATCAGTTCTTAAAATCATTTCTTCAGAATGAAAAGCGTAAGGTCATTCCCCAGGCTCCTACGTAAGCGAAAGCAGCACCCTCTGCTTAATGGCCCTAGCCAAGAGCAAAATGGCCTTAACTGACTGATAATGATAAGCATATATTATAACGAGCAAAAACAGGAAAACAGGCGTTAAGGGGTAAAAAAAAGAAACAGGAAACTGGAGAAAAATAAGTGTCGATCATAATTAATGTAGAACCATGATGAACTTTCACTACTCCCTAAAACAATTCAATTATCCCCAAAATTATTTTGTCAATTATCCCTTACTGGTTCCCTTATTCCTAGGGAAAAGGTCTGAAAGGTTAGTTACATCACATGTCAATGCAATTAAGAAATGCATTATCATTGACGTTTTCTATCTCTGTATATCTGTCTTAAAAGGCTATTATTGTCCATTTTCATAATGAACTGAAAGGAATAGCAATACAATAAACAAAGGGAGGAAAATAAGGAAAAAATAGAAAAGTTAAAAAAATGTGTGATTCCATTTCACTCGTGGTTCTTATTAAATTTGTTTTGTTTTAGTTTATAATAATTCACTTAAAGTCAAGAATAAAAATAAATAAATAAATAAAATTCAAACTAAGGAAAATACACTACGGAGTAACTACACCACAGTGTTTACTCAAAAGTTAATACTTACCTTTTGTTGGTTTGTTAGAGTCCAGTGGTAGCTGGAACTTCACTCGCAAGGCGTTTATTTTTTCAATTAGCAATAAAGAAGAACTGGATCCCTTTGTAAGTGAGGTGAGGAAGCCAGACAGGGCAATTTCCAGGGCTCCATTGTGGGGTCCATGCTTTGGTATTGACATCGGCATTGTTACAAATGCCACCAGTAACAACGACTCATACGCAGGCCTTGGCGAGGACTACCCTGCTCCTGCTGCAGTGCAGGACAATCAAACAATCCTGGCCGGGACTTACCGCTTCTCACCTGATGAGGTGGAGGTATTTTATCTTGACCCTACTCAATAAATAAAAAGAGAACCATTTCATTATTTAAGGCCAAAAAACATGCAGCTAGATTAATATACTTACTACCTTCAAAAAAATTTACTTCCCAATGTATATTTCTCGACAACGTAGAAAATGTTTCAATTCTTTCTTTTCTTGATCTTTAATTTGTTAAACACGAGACAGGAACATAGTCCTTGCTTATTTATTAGTTTTTTTTACGTGATCTTATTTTTAGTCAAGGAAAGTAAAATTGATAATGATTTTTCGTACTTCCCTTTAATTGTTTATCAATTTTTAGATTTAAAAAAGGCACATTTTTCCCAGCCCGAGCCACTTGTCTGGAAACAGCGAATTTCGATTGAAATTAGCGCACTTAAAACCCAATGATAACGTGAACCTGCGCTGTTATAACAAAAGAACTCGCTCGTCAGCTTAGGTCAATTTAATAAAACTTTTACAACTGCTGTGAAGTATTTTAATAGTTATCTTTAAGATTTATATTTCTTCTAAGTTTCGCTTTTCTATTATTACGTGAGTCAAGATTAGTTTGGATTTGGTGCGCATAAGTATTTTCCTTTGTTTATTTTGTGATTTTCAGACTTCTACTTGAATGTTTGCTTAGCTCGCGGATTTACTTAATGCCATCATGGCCATTTTAATTAGGAATATTGTTCTCTTGCCATTTAATTGTCAGATGGTTCATAGGTGGTCGTGTTTTTCATGTCAGAGCTGACCTTGGTTCATTCATAGTCTCGTTGAAGTTACTGTTTGGGTTTGTTAACCAGCGTTTTAGTTATTCATTGCTTTGAAGCTTCTTGTACATCGCAGTCATGTAGGTTCAGTAATACCAAAACATTACCCACAGGACCGAGAGTTTACCTTGTTTTTATTCCTACGGTCAGTTACCCAAACATGTCCAGTTTTGGCTATAAAAACCGCTACTACAGTTGAACTACTCACTCACCGCCTAGTAAGGATTGAGTAGAGAAGAGGAGTAAGAAGATTAAGATTAAGATTGTTAGCAAAAGTTAAAAAACATTAAAGACCAATGTAAATCAGATTCCTGGTACCTCATGGCTATAAAGCGAGCGAGTTGCTCGAACACACCCCCGACTCGAAAATCCCTATGAAAATCTCTTTGCACTACAACTTTAAAACGCTCCCGGCAAATGCAAAATCTGGTTTTATTCTTTTTACATTAGCAGAAGATCGTAGTGAGAGTCAGTCCCGGTGCATGTCCAGGGGCACCCAACGGCAATTTTCGGAAAATATCAGTTCGGAAGACGATTTGAGACCTAAAATTTTCGGAACATTTGTTGTAAAATTTCTTGCTGGCCTGCCTCTCGTAGGATTTTCGAACATCTACAAAATGGTATAATTACCCATTTTTTACCCTAAAAAAGGCCACCTAGAATTTTCGGGAGCCTTTTCCTGGCTGAAATTTTCGAAAAGGTAAATTTTGATTCCTATAATTTTCGCATCACTAGACCTTCAGCTAGGAAATCCGAACAGATAAAAAGTTTTTAGGGGATAAAAATATGCCCATATCTACCGTTTAAATACTTAAATACGTTCAACAATGTTATGTCAAGTGGTTTTGAACTATATCCTCGTTGGGTGCCCCTGCATGTCTGCCGCGTTTAAGACATTGCATTGATATATATACATTGACATCCTTTCTTTAGACATGCAGTTAATTTTTAGTTTTAATTAAATAATCAGTCAATTAATGATTCGTCAAAGGCCTCGGCAGATCGGCCTTTAGTAGATTCAAGGCCGAGTTTAATAAAGTTTACTTACTTATTAGAAAGTGCCGAAGTGTTTTCTTTTTTTCTTCTTCTTCTTTGTTATCATCAAAAAACGTAAATGCTACAAGCAAGCTTGTTTTTGATTACTTACGATCAATCCTTTTTGATAAGCTCGTTTAACGTTCGACTCATGATCAACGCAGTCAAACAATTTGTATTATATTAAACAAAACTGTCTTAAAAGGCTACGTCAGGGCTATCGGTTGAAAAAGCAAAACCCTTTCAATAAGTGCGCATCATCTGAATTCTAAATATAATGGTCCCCAGGTTTGTTGTTAAAAACTTCCGTATTTGGCCTTTTAAACTGTCTCCTGGACCCAGTTGTTCGAAAGCCGATTAGCGCTTAACCCGGGTTTCTCTTTCTCGTGTTCAAAAGGATAATTTTCTCTGCTATTTTTAGAGCTTCCAATCATCAACTTGTAGACAGACAGAATTAAAACTGAAATGCTTTTTAAACGTTCAAATCTGAATTCAAATCTCGCACTAACCCTGGGTTATATTAACCCAGCTTTGAACAACTCGTCCCTGTTGTCTTTTTTGGGAAGGGTGACAAGGATGGACATGGACTGGCCATGGACGCTAAATAGATTTCTATCTTTATACTATTTGATCTTTTAAAAGTTTTTGATAGTGTGGACCACAATATTCTCCTGCGCAAGATCTCATACCTGGGTACCAGTTCGCAAGTTACATGTACCCATCTAACCGATCACAATATCCATGCACTGATCACGCATTAAAACAATGTGGTGATGATATATTAGAGTAGAGACACATGGTTGACGTGGAGACTTGCTTTTCTATGTTTTTTTCAACATGGGCGCTATTTTGAAATTGTTTGCGAGTTTGTTTTAAGCAAGTGAGAGCCTTTTAAAAATGGCTTACTAGGAGATGTTTATAAATAAGAAAAAAATAATAAAAATAAATAAACCGAGACAAGTTCTTGATTTTATCACGGAACCAGTGTTCCGATTTCTTGGATTTGGAGATTTTTAAAAGGTTCCTATTGTCATAAAAAACTAGACTTAAGTATGAAAATGAATGAAATGTCCAGTGGTCATATCAGTGATGAATTTTAAAGATTCCTTTCTATCGTCGAACAAATTTTACGGGCAATCACATTTATGTCCAGGATCGATCTTGTTAGCAAACATTTGCAGCAAATTGTTTTCGCAATCAGAAAAGTATAGAAGAAATAGAAAATGTCGCAAAAATCGCTAAAGTAAGAAGAATTCTTCTTGCTATATGAAAAGATTGAGTAACAAATATGGCAAAAATAGCAGGAATAACAAATTTTTCAAAATTCTACTTTTACAAAGAGAGAAGGACAAGAAGGGCTTCGAGAAGACCGCAAATTTCGCAAAAATCGCAAAAGTAACGAGAATTTTCCTTGCTAAGTGAAAAGATTGAGTAACAAATGTAGCACAAATAGCAAGAAAAACAAATTTAGCAAAATACTACACTTAGAAAGAGAAAAGGACACCAAGGGCTTCGAGAAGTCCGCAAATTTTGCAAAAATCGCAAAAGTAACAAGAGTTTTTCCTGCTATGTGAAAAGATTAAGCAACAAATATGGCAAAAATAGCACGAATAACAAATTTCACAAAATTCTACACTTAGAAAGAGAAAAGGTCAAGAAGGGCTTCGAGATGTCCGCAAAGTTCGCAAGAATTTTTCTTCCTATGTGAAAAGACTGAGCAACAAATATGGCAAAAATAGCAAGAACAACAAATTTCACAAAATTGTTCACTTGGAAAGAGGAAAGGTCAAGAAGGGCTTCAGTAAGTCCGCAAATTTCGCAAAAATCAGAAAAGTAACAAGAATTTTTCATGCTATGTGAAAAGATTAAGCAACAAATATGGCAAAAATAGCAAGAACAATAAATTTCACAAAATTGTTCACTTAGAAGGAGAAAAGGTCAAGAATAGCTTCGAGATGTCCGCAAATTTGCCAAAAATCTCAAATTAAAGTAACAAGAATTTTTCTTCCTATGTGAAAAGATTGAGCAACGAATATCGCAAAAATAGCAAGAGCAACAAATTTCACAAAATTCTACACTTGGAAAGAGGAAAGGACAAGAAGGGCTTCAGTAAGTCCGCAAATTTCGCAAAAATCGCAAAGTATTAAACAAGAATTTTTCATGCTATGTGATATATGCAATAACAGAATTCTACAATTATAAAGGGAAAAGGGCAAGGAGAGCCTCAAAATATGGCAAAATGCCACAAATTGGCTGGAGTAACAACAATAGGCAAGAATTGTTGAAGGGCAAGAAAGGGGCCAAGAACACCCGCGCATCACTGTTTTTCGCTAATACTAATGGTTATCTCAACTGGAATACGTTCTTGTCCAGTAATTTTGTAATGAGTTCCATTTTCGCGAAAATGAAATCATCAGTTACAAACGTGACACTATTTATAATTACTGACAGTAGCGAAATACTGTAATATCAATCTGTGTATGCTTCGTTCTTCTATCAACATACAGCTACAATGCATAGAAAGGAGTGTCACTCACAGAAGGGGGCAAATTTTAAGCAATAAAAGGGGGTGGTAGCAGAACTTTTCATGGCCAAGAACCCAACATAACAATCGTTCCAAGATCCGCGCATTATATATACATGAATGTTGCGGTCCAATACCCATAGTTTTTTAAACAGGGATTGCCGAAAGTAACAAGAATTTTACTGCTATGTGAGAAGATTTAGTAACAAATATGACAATCCATCCATCAATCCATCAACATACAGCTAATAGAAAGGAGTGTCGCCCACAGAAGGGGGTAAATTTTAAGCAATAAAAGGGGGTGGTAGCAGAACTTTTCATGGCCAAGAACCTACCATAACAATCAATCCAAAATATCAAGAATAGCACATTGGGGGAAAAGAAAACGGGCATTATGCATGAATGTTGTTGTGCAATACCCAAAGTTTTTTAAAGCTGGATTGCCAGTGATTTGGTAATCCTTCCCTTTTAAATCAAGGCTTATAGTTAAACAACAACCACCCCAATGAATGTTATTTATATCTACCTGGAGTTTTGAAAACCGGGTTGCCTGAAATCTTAAGTCAAGTCCAGCACATTGCAGGCAATCTTTCAAAACTTAATTCGCTTAAAGCCCTGATACTTTTAGTGTAAAAATAACAATCTCGCTCTTCAGGACTAACCACCCTCACCTCTTAACCATGGGCTCCAAATAACTTCCTGGAATTGACAGAAATCAGTGCAAATTCCAGAAAATTTGCACGAGGGGGGCAACAGCCCGTCCCGTAGGGACGGGCTGTTGCCCCCGTTGGCCCAGCTAATATTTTTTGAGAGGGGCTTCCGTCAAACTAAGTCTCATGTTGTTGCACAGACACAGGGCTATCATCTGGTATGCATTTGGGGTAGCCTGGTTAAATTCCAGGGGGGTGGGGTTGTTGTAAAGACTATGCTTTGTGCTAGAGTGCAGATTTGCTGAGTCTTTGTACCTGGGCTTACCCCTGTCTTTCAAAGCTCAATGTCTCCCTCAAATTAAGGGGGGGGGTTGTGTCTGGCTGGCTGTCATGTTGTTGCACAGACACAGGGCTATCATCTGGTATGCATTTGGGGTAGCCTGGTTAAATTCCAGGGGGGTGGGGTTGTTATAAAGACTATGCTTTGTGCTAGAGTGCGGATTCGCTGAGTTTTTGTACCGGGGCTACCCCTGTCTTTCAAAGCTCAATGTCTCCCTCAAATTAACGGGGGGTTGTGTCTGGCCGGGTGCCATGTTGTTGCACAGACATGGGGCTATCATCTGGTATGCATTTGGGGTAGCCTGGTTAAATTGCAGGGGAGTGGGATTGTTGTAAAGTTTGATGTGTTTTTGCACTCTTATGCAGCTTGTTTGTGCTGTTTGCATGCAAGCAATGACCCACTCTGTTCAGAATGTTCCTAGTCAGCAAGCAGTTGAACTGCTGGTTTTAGGACTTGGTTTTGTTGAGCAGTGTTGGCTTAGATTGTTTTTGGGAGACCAGCGTCAATTAAAAATGGGGTGAACTGGGGAATTGGCTTTGCAATCGGTGACACCGACACTAATAATTGCTTCTTAAAATGCCTTATTTTCCAGATTAATGAGGAAAACGTCACTTTTGTTACCTTCAAGATAGACGATTCTATCAAATGGAGGCTCATGTATTCAATAATTTCTTTTTGAGGTGAGATTTTACTTTTCAAGTAACAAGGGCCATCAAATTAACAATCAGTGCGAGAGACTGACATTTTTTAGTAGCCCGGTTTTCAAAAAACCAGGTATATATATGTGTATGCCAATCCATTTATTTTAAATAACAATTGATCCGATTGTGCATTTTACGTGTGCTTCGTTCTATTACTCATAAATCATGAACAATTATAACAAAACCACCGAGAAAAGACACCAAAAGACCTAGGCCATACAAATACAAAATGTCATAACATGATTGCTTCACTTACAACCTCTGATTTAAGAAATACCCTTTGTGGACGTTTGAAGCTATTTTACGATTTTTGCGGTATTTGCGGACATTTCGGGGCCCTTCTTGGCTTCTTCTCTTTCTAAGTCTTGATTCTTGTTAGGTTTGTTATTTTTCCGATTTTTGCGTGTCATGGGTCAGTGTTTTTAGCTAGCAAGAAAAATCCTTGTTACTTTTGCGATTTTTGCGATATTTGCCGACATTTCGGGGCCCTTCTTGCCTTCTTCTTTTTCTAAGTCAGATTCTTGTCAGATTTTTTATTTTTGCGATTTTTGCGCGTCATGGGTGGTTTTAGCGTCCATCCAAAACCGCCATGCTACGCAGGCTAGTAAAATATCTGCTGACGTCTGAATCAACCGTCGAACGTAATGATTTGGGTCGACCCAAATAGGTATTAACAAGTAAAATGTAAAAACTATCGCGTGATAATTAGTCAGTTTGAGAAAATGCAAGGGGTGACAGGCCGCACATCTATACCGGCGTGAAACCTTGTGTAAACCTTTTATATTTTAGCTCTAACGAGCTTGTCCTTTAGGGATTTTCCTTTCTTCTTGGTACTTTAAAAATTTGGCGAAGTAACGGTTGGTTTAGGGTAAGATTCCATTTTTTCAGTAAAACTTCTTTTAAAGTAGACACTGAGGGTTGGTACTGTGTCACGAAAGGCAATATTTTTTTTCCTCTTTGTTGTTGTGTTTCAGGAGTGCAGACTCCCTCTCTGTGAACTTTATATCTGATAGAAGGTTTTTTATCATAGTTTGTGGGTAGCCTCTGTCAATCAAGCGTTTTTTGAAATTTGAAATATTTTCCTCAAACGTAGTTTTTGAGGAGTTTGTTCGTAGGATTCTCAAGGCCTCTCCTTTGACAAATCGTTTTTTAACACTCGGCGGGTGACAAGAGGTGAAATGTGTGTACTGGAAGGTTTCCGTTCTTTTAAAATGTGTCTTTACGTCAAGGATAGATTTTTCCTTGAATCTTGTGCCTTTGTATACAACCGTGTCTAAAAACACAGTCTCAGTGTCAGATATTTCGGCCGTGAATTTGATAGTTGGGTGATGTAAGTTTGCTTGTTCGATGTACGCTTCGCGTTTCGATGTCTGGTTTACTTATGTCCCACAGGGAAAAGATATCGTCAATGTAGCGTTTCCAAACTGTAGGTTTAAAAACGGTTCTGCTTAGAATTGTGGATTAGGTGTTTGAGATAGCCATTTTCTTGTCATGTGATCAATATGATTTTCACGGTGAAGATCCGTAATTAGGCGCAAGACCTTGCTGTGTGTTTCTTTCACCATGGGTTGACTGGAGAGAGGTCTGTAGTTATGTTTGTCGCCGATTTGTATTTGACCCTCTCTTATTTTGTCAGTTTTGTTCATGACTACTGCGATAAACTGACTAATTATCGCGCGATAATTTTTAAATTTTCTCATTTATCGCGCGATAACTGCTCATTTTATCGCGCGATAATTTTAACTTATCGCGCGATAAATTTGAATTATCGCGCGATAACTTGAGGAAAAAAAAGATGACAATGTCCCTTACGGGCCACCGTAGCTTGGAGATACGAAATTTCTCTTCGAGTGTTGAAAATATTTCACGAGTGAGCGCAGCGAACGAGTGAAATATTTTCAACACTCGAAGAGAAATTTCGTATCTCCAAGCGACCATGTAATATCCTCAGCTCCATCTCTATTTAAATGTAATATTTTTGCAGATGCATTTATTAGAGCTATTTTTCAATTAGACCATGATCAACTAACTTCAATTTTGCTTTCACATTTTTTTTGGATACTTCAGTCCACTTTTAAATTGCAACTAATTGCTATGAGCATTTCTGAACTGCTTTTTGCTATTTTTGGCTATTTTTTAAATTAAGAAACTAAACGTTTTCACATCTGCCTGTGGTGCATCACTTTATTTTGACGTAATATAAAATGAGTGTAAAGAATGACTTTCCGAAAAGATAGCTATAGAATAATGATTTTGTATAGCTTACAACATTTTAAGGCTTTGCAGCTCCATATTAGAACTATTACTGCAATGACCACAATGTAAATGTAAAGACATTTTGTGTATGTAAACACATGACCCTTTTTTGAGGGAAAAGAAATCCTGCAGAGAAATGAGGAGGGAAAAAAAATATCCTGTAGAGCATTTAGAAGGGAAAAAAATATCCTGCCCAACAGATTGCTAGAAAAAAATTCTTGATGACCAGAAATACCCCCCCCCCCCCCCCCCCCCCACCCCCTCAAGAGTTAAAATGGTCGGCCATCAAAGTTTAATGACTGAATGAATGGCATGATAATTGAATTTTATGTGAGTTGTTTTTACTGTTCACTATAATTTGAAAAGTAAGCGAAACACAAAAAAAGTCAGTTATTTTCTTAGCCATAGAAGACAGGCAGTGACGGAGCGATAATTCATACAGGAGATCTAGAGAGGAGAGAAAAGCAAACCTCAAAGGAGGGTGTTCCGTGGATTCCTTAATACATAGACAACCTATTGTTACCCGCAGCCAATGAAGAAACCAGCTTCAATATCGCTGGCTGTGTAATTTTTCAATAACAAAACTGATAAAATAACTTAGGAACAACAACAATAATAATAATAATAATAATAATAATAATATTGATAATAATGATAATGGTAATAATAACGATAATAATAATAATAATAATAATAATAATAATAAAACAATAATTATAAACAGTTATTGGATGAGGTTTTGTGAATCTAATAATTGTTTTATTATATTTTGATACGAAGAAAATGACGACAAACACGCAGTGGCAAGGAGAAAGTTTGACAGTGCTCTTAGAAATCATACATTGCGCGCGTAACTCGCAGATAAGTCAGTTTAGTCCCAGGAGGTAACTAACTAATCTGTAGGTTGCTCTGATTTCCAAAATTAACTGAAGGCTGTTAGCTAATGAAAAGACAGATACTGTGAACTAACGTATGATGATAACCGTTGATGCATCACTCCGCGAGTGGAGGGTGCTAATGGGGTTACCGAATTCCCAGTTAACTACAATTTTTTCGGCCAAATATCAGTTAACTGCTATGTTTTGGTCAGTTCTCAGTTAACTGCTAATTTTGGTTAGCTATTAACTTTCACCGTTCCTACAGCGAATGTTATTCCATCATAACCCGAATTTTTCTTCTTTCAGCAAGTCAATCACTTTTGGGGGTAGGCCATGCTAAAATCAAGATATAAATTTACATGAACTCTCACTAGCACAATTTCTTAAAACAAAACTGAATGCAGGGCTTGCACAGTGACCTCCATCTATGAGGTACTCTTCTTTTTGTATAATCATTTAGCTGTATATTATTCTATCTAGTATTAATAATCTTAATAATTAATTATTAACCACGTATGTGAATTTTAAATTCAAATTTTAGGAGCCGTTAAAAGATATTTTCTCTCAGTATGGTTCTGGCTCTGAAGAAGGCTAATTTTGTTAGCCGAAATATTGGCCTATAATAAATCAGCCCTTTGCCGTAGTGCCAGCCCTGCATTTCAGTTTTGTTTTACTTCACACGTTAAGTGACGTCTGGTTACAGCATCTATTTGATTAGAGATCCGGCAAGAGGAACCAGTCAGTTATATTTACGCGTTGCGTGATAACCATCAGTATACACCAGCCTCATAGATCCAGACGCACCAGTCATGATCTCGTATTGATCTTCCCGATACGGTCATGCATGTCCTGCAATAAACTACTTCAAAGTCACCTTCTTCGGCACTTTCATTATCTGAACGGATTCAGTCTTGTACGTATCTGGTTGCTGTATGTCCTGATCTTGTATGCTCTGGTATCTTGTTGACTGTATGTCCAGACGGTTGGTTTCAATCCATTGCCACAGACGACGAGAAACATTATCAGTGCCAAAATATAGCCTTAAATAAAAAAAAAAACTGGACCATTATTTGCGGAATTCAGTTGGTGAATTCAATCACTGTTTGCACCGATGGAAGATCGAGACATAGTTGAGAGTCCTGACAAAGGCATGGAAGTATTTGACACGGGACAATTCGACTTTTCTTGAGTGTACTCCCACTTCGTACTCGTAGCTCTTTTTAGCGATTCCCTTAATTCACTGTGGTTCCAAAGTCTTGGGCGTAGTTCAAAGCACTAAACGTTTTCTGTTGAAGTGAGAAACCTCATGTAGGTTGTCCACCTGCGTTGTCAGAAGTTGTTTGTACCTCGATACAGATTTTGTCGACATCCTCTTTCGCGTCCCCTCTGAATGTTACCTTTTTCCCAGACGTACCATTTTCGCTCATTTCAAAAGCCTCACAAAGACATCCGAGGGTTTTAAGAAATGAAACTGCCTAAACTGCTTCAGAAAAACGAAGCTCGTGTTTAAACCAGCCTTTCTATCAAAAAAGTCTCAATAGTTAGAACTCCAACATCAGTTACAAAAATGATTTCTCTTAAGTACAAATTCCATGTACTTAAAAGAAAGATTGCTGATTTCTTTGAACCCTCGAAATTCTTTTTGGCCGCATCCAATTCTAAGAGTCACAGCTTTTTTATTTGGATAGTAATGTTTTACTTGACGATCTTTTGAGTCCGTGAAAACAGTATTTTCCTTTTCGAACAGAGAAATCTTGTTAATATTAAAAGATGAATTATATGTTGAGTTTTCTACAACCAGCTCTTAGACTGACGCTTTCTGTTTGTCGGGTACTGCCCTGGTGCCTTTAGTTTTACAAATAGTAATATAACTTTTAAGTCAATAGGTGATCAAAAGTCTTCGTGAGTAATGAATCTGAAAGAAAATTCTTGTAAGAATCATGAATCACTGGGGCAAAAACGGCAGGAATCACGAATATCAAGATTCAAATGATTCCTCTTCTGCCCCCGACCTGGTGAGAGAAGGACGAATGACACAGGCCCTAGTTGTTCAAAAGTTAGATAACTACGCCCAGCGAATTCCCTAAATAATTATCCGCTGTATTGTGATTTATCCGGAGGATAGCGCTATCTAACGTTTTAACAACCACTGGGGCCAGTCCAATAACTCTGTAGAGCGTTTTCACATGACATCTATCGCGACGCCTAAGGTACCGAATAAGCACCTCACGAGGTGAGCAAGATAGAATGTCTCATTCGAACACCCTTTCGGTTTGGTTGCAGTATGTACTAAATAATATATAGATTTAGCCAAGGCTAAAAGCGAAGCTCTGGTTAATAATACGTGTAAACAAAAAAATTAAATCTTGTAACGCTAAACGGGGGACGACAATGAAAATGGCTTCAAGACTAATAGATCTAATTAGCAAAAAAACAAATTGCACGTGCAGCACACTTTTTCTTCTAATTAGCAAAAAGCAAATTTGCACGTGCAGCACGCTTTTTTGTCTTTCCCTTGCCGTTGTTTTGCACGACTACAACACTGTTTTGTACGACTATGGGTGTGTTCCTTTCGGCGAATCCAAAAACGGATTTTTGATCCTAGATTTGCCAGATTTCTCGGTCGAAAGGAACGTGAAATCCGAAATTGTATTTGTAACCTTGGTAACCTTTCGCCAACGCGTGCAATATGCACGACAGCCTCTCAAAAAATGACGTGTTTTCTACTGTTTGACAAATTATGCGATTATACCGTGCAGAATTTAGTGGTCGGCAGTTCGAATAGCGACGATGGAACATATAAAACAGACAAAGAAAGAACCATTAAAATTGAAAATTATCTAAAGAATGTCGGCCAGTTTGATCCAGTTCCATAGCTCGGATTTTTTTATGTAGCACGATCGAATGCCTGTCGCGTCTACAAGCGAGTTTGTAGTTAGATAGCAGTTCATTTGTTACTTTTACTTATTTCTGATTTCAAGCAATCTTTAGAGACAAATGGTTAGTATATGGATATTTTAGTGTACCAGGAACAATCTTCTAATGTTTTCAGATGTTTTGCGGCAAATGAAAGCAACGAGGAAACTCTACGGCCTCTATGGGAATACTTCAACTGAAAATACCGCTGGATCATCTGACTAATTTCGGATCCACTGTGAATGGTACAGCGTAGATGACTAATCCGTTAATCTGGATTTGGATTCTTCGGATTTCAAATCCAGTGAATCCTTTTTCAAAAAGGATTCACCAGATCAAAAATCCGGATTTGGATTTGCCGAAAGGAACGCGAAATCCGTTTTTAGATCTAAAATCCGTTTTTGGATTCACCGAAAGGAACATACCCTATATAAAACGTCAAACTCCCTAGTTACACACTATTTTTATGGAGAAATTGCCGTATGCCGGCTTACCCAATATTTTGTTTCCAGTGTTCATGTTCGCTTTTATTTTTCACTGCCGCTCATTTTCACCTTGCTGGCCGCTAGCATTTCTCATTTTCTCACCGCCGCTTTGAATTTCCATGTTTTTCTTCCAACGAATTTTCAATAACTCGCTCTAGCTCTTTCTCTGTTATCCACGTTAGTGTACACATAAAAAATAACGCTGAAAAAGACACGACGTTTTTCTTTCTAAAAGTCCGGGCGGCCATGTGATTTCCTTCCAAATAAAACCTTGAGTTGCATGTTCCCATACCTGTTGATTGAGTTATTTTACATTGGTATGCCTGTGGTGCGGACGGACTGTCGCTCGCTCGCTGGCTCGGTGTACGGTCACGTGATTACCAAATTTTCTGGGATGGATAGGTTACCACATTTCCTTAGTATGGGGCTCCGCCCACGCGCGCGCTTCGCGCGCGAGTGGAGCTCCGCTAATACTGTTTAAGATCCAGGCCTGGATCCTAAGTAAACTTCTCACGTGATGCACGTTTTGCAAATTGCCTTTTTTGCGTGTTGCCTCTGTGCGTGATGCCTCTTTGCGTGATGCTTTTTTGCGTGTTGGCTCTTTGCGTGATGCCTTTTTGCGTGTTGCCTCTGTGCGTGATGCCTCTTTGCGTGATGCCTTTTTGCGTGTTGTCTTTGCGTGATGCCTCTTTGCGTGTTGCCTTTTAGCGTGATGCCTTTTTCTGCGTGACACCTAATATGAAAGTGGCTTTTTTAGTATTTCGTCGCTTTACCGTGGTCTTTTTTTACCAACTTTGACTCGGTATACTTCAGATTTGACTTAACTCTTTTCACTTTTAGGTTATTAAATTTGATATACCCTCATACTTTTGCAAAAGGACTAAAAGGATAAACGAAACAGTTAATACTAAAGAAGAGTCGGTCAATTTCGCTGTAAGACTCCATGAAAATGACGAGTTTCGTAACGAACACTGGCAAACATTCGACGAACTTTGTCATCCTTGTGGAATCGATTACGACTTCATTGGTGGATTTGAAAATCTCGAAAAAGAAGTTCGTCATATTTTGGAAATTTCTGGCTTGAAACAAGCGGCGAACATAACAGAGATTAAAACTTCAAAGACTTCTTCAAAGATTCCTTTTTTCTACTCACAACTCTCCAAGCAGCTACTAAATAGGCTTAAAAGAATATTTCGTGGGGATTCTGAAATGTTCGAATATGATATTCCTGTGTCTATCTTCAGTGGTAATTCTACGGTCCGTAGAGTTTCACTCCGAGATCAATGATGTCTAAAACGTGCACAAACTATGAAGCGAGAGGCGCCGTAGTTCAGTTGGTTAGAGCGCCTGTCTAGTAAACAGGAGGTCATGGGTTCGAATCCCATCGGTGCCTTATATAGACACTGTTTTTTTACCTTACTTTTTTCATCTCGTATATTGAGAAACGTGGAACGAAAAAACTTCAGATGTAATGTGAACATATTTTTGAAAGGCAGATTATGTATTTGCCATCTTTTCATCATTCAAAATAAGCGTCGAGGAAACTTCGTGCAAAGAGAGACCAACCTTGCTCAAGGACGGGAAGAAGACAGACCCTGGTGTCGACTGACACAGGCCCTAGTTGTTCAAAAGTTAGATACCTACGCCCAGTGGATTCCCTAAATAATTATCCGCTGTATTGTGATTTATCCGGAGGATAGCGCCATCTAACGTTTTAACAACCACTGGGGCCAGTCCAATAACTCTGTAGAGCGTTTTCACATGACGTCGCGGTGGCCATATTGGTGTTCCAAACAAGTCCTATGGGAGTTGAACTCTTTCCTTATGTAAATCCTTTATTTTGTTCCAATAAGTTTGCTTAGATCCTGGTCACGTGAGTGAAAACGCTCCATTGGACATTCTCAGATTTCGTGAGAGACTGGGTCGGCCGTTGCTATTGTCTACCTTGACATCATGGGATTCTTTTGAGGCGGACTGAAGCTTCCTTATTTGGTTATTACGAGGCTACGAAGAAAGTCTAGGTCAAATTCTTCCCCAAAAAATTAACATTGCAATTCAACTTGACAGGAAGGGGATAAAAGGACGAGAAGATAGCGAGAGAAGATGGGGAAGGGGCGATTATTCGAGGAAGGCGATTACTCTGAATATTTCCGTCAAAGGGGGGCGATTAATCGAGGGACGGCTAATTATTCCAGGAAATACTGTAACCAGAGACATCTATTTATCATGGACTTAAGTTCACTTGGCAACCTCGACCCCAAGCTCTTCTCGTTTTCCAATATGGCGGTGGAATATTGAAAAACTAGACGACCGTGGGGACGAGGTTGATTTACTTGGTTCTGTAGGCGCCAAACAGTCAATCCAACTTACCTCTTCTTTTTTTATATTGCTAACTGTTGATACGCTGCAATAACTAAAGTAGCTTATGTATTAATTTATCTATCTATTTACGGACTTCAGCACACCAGCAACCAAACAGGTCCGTTGTGTTTTAATTCAACTACTTAATTCTTACTCACCTACTAAACCATATATTTAGGTCGCAACAGAATTCGGCCAAACTTGGGCCGATTGATTGCGAATCTCAAACTTCTCTCAGAGTAGGAAGATCTTAAATTCCGGTTGACGCAGTCAACGAAACCGGGCAGCAAAAGGCCAGTCTTTTTATTCGTTTGTTGTTATTAAAATGATCTTCAAATGCTCAGTATGTAACTGAGACCACCGATACCCCAAGCTGACCAAGCTCAGGAGTGATCGTTGTTGCGTATTAGAAATATTATAAAGGTTTGTATGGATATTTTAGCGATCGTTAATAGGTAACCTGTGTACAGCCGACCATCGTTAATAGGTAACCTGTGCACAGCCGCCCATCGTTAATAGGTAACCTGTGTAAAGCCGGCCATCGTTAATATGTAACCTGTGTACAGCCGCCCATCATTAATAGGTAGCCTGTGTAAAGCCGCCCATCGTTAACAGGTAACCTGTGTAAAGTCGCCCATGTTCTCAAACCGAATCGGGGGCCGAAGAGAGTTTCTCTTCCCGATTTTGTTTCAGTGGAGTCGGGCGGCTGTACACATATTCAGGGAACGGTCAAATAATTAATTCAACAGCACGCAGAAGGCGAAAAAACAAGACACAAGACTCAGTTAACATTTCGTTTAAGCTTTCATTGAAACATTTACAGTCAAATTTTTTTAAAGAAAATGTTTATCTGTATTTCGTCTGTAAAGCCGACAAATTGATACTCATATTTCAGTATCAAAACACAAACAGAGGGTGGTCTGCCTATGGTTTTAGTTTCGCTCTCTTTATAATTCTCCAGGTTATAGAATGAACAACTTGCCACAGAACTAAACTCGCTAAAACTTCCATTTTACTCACCTCACGAGGTGAGTAAGATGGAAGGTCTCGTTCGAATACCATTTCGGTTTGCTTGCAGTATGTACTAAATAATACTGTTTAAGATTCAGCTGGATCCTAAGTAAACTTCTCACGTGATGCCCTTTTTTGCAAATTGCCTTTTTTGCGATGCCTTTTTGTGTGTTGCCCTTTTGCGTTATGCCTCTTTGCGTACTGCCTTTTTGCGTTATGCCTTTTTGCGTGTTGGTTCTTTGCGTGTTGCCTTTTTGCGTTATGCCTTTTTGCGTGTTGTCTCTTTGCGTTACGCCTTGTTGCGTGTTGGCTCTTTGCGTGATGCCTCTTTGCGTGTTGCCTTTTTGCGTGTTGCCTCTTTGCGTGATGCCTCTTTGCGTGTTGCCTTTTAGCGTGATGCTTTTTTCTGCGTGATACCTAATATGATAGTGGCTTTTTTAGTATTTCTTCCTTTTACAGTGCTCTTTTTTTTACCAACTTTGACTCGGTATATTTCAGATTTGACTTAACTCTTTTCACTTTTAGGTTATTGGATTTTGTCATAGATATACCCTCATACTTTTTGCAAAAGGACTAAAAGGATAAACGAAACAGTTAATACTAAAGAAGAGTCGGTCAATTTCGTTGTAAGACTCCATGAAAATGACGAGTTTCGTAACGAACACTGGCAAACATTCGACGAACTTTGTCATCCTTGTGGAATCGATTACGACTTCATTGGTGGATTTGAAAATCTCGAAAAAGAAGTTCGTCATATTTTGGAAATTTCTGGCTTGAAACAAGCGGCGAACATAACAGAGATTAAAACTTCAAAGACTTCTTCAAAGATTCCTTTTTTCTACTCACAACTCTCCAAGCAGCTACTAAATAGGCTTAAAAGAATATTTCGTGGGGATTCTGAAATGTTCGAATATGATATTCCTGTGTCTATCTTCAGTGGTAATTCTACGGTCCGTAGAGTTTCACTCCGAGATCAATGATGTCTAAAACGTGCACAAACTATGAAGCGAGAGGCGCCGTAGTTCAGTTGGTTAGAGCGCCTGTCTAGTAAACAGGAGGTCATGGGTTCGAATCCCATCGGTGCCTTATATAGACACTGTTTTTTTACCTTACTTTTTTCATCTCGTATATTGAGAAACGTGGAACGAAAAAACTTCAGATGTAATGTGAACATATTTTTGAAAGGCAGATTATGTATTTGCCATATTTTCATCACTCAAAATAACATGAAAATAAGCGTCGAGGAAACTTCGTGCAAAGAGAGACCAACCTCGAAGAAGAGAGACCCTGGTGTCGACTGACACAGGTCCTTGTTGTTAAAAAGTTGGATAACTACACCAGCGAATTCCCTAAATAATTATCCGCTGTATTGTGATTTATCCGGAGAATAGCGCCATCTAACGTTTTAACAACCACTGGGGCCAGTCCAATAACTCTGTAGAGCGTTTTCACATGACGTCGCGGTGGCCATATTGGTGTTCCAAAACAATAAAACGGCGGCCATGTTGTTGTTTCGAACAAGTCCTGTGGGACTTGAACTCTTTCCTTATGTAAATCCTTTATTTTGTTCAATAAGTTTGCATAAATACTGGCCACGTGAGTGAAAACGCTCCATTGGACATCCTCAGACTTCGTGAGAGACTGGGTCGGCCGTTGCTACCGTCTACCTAAACATCATGGGATGGCTTTTGAGGCGGGCTGAAGCTTCCTTATTTGGTTGTTACGAGGTTGCGAAGAAAGCTGTGGTCAAATTCTTCCCCCAAAAATTAACAGTCCTATATAGTGGAACTGAAGATAGATAGATAAACATCATTTAACCATGCACGGGCAATTCATCAGCTATTTACAAAGAGATCTCAAAATATAACTACACAACTATGATTATATTAAACTAAACATTAGACTACAGTATGTTAAAAAGCTGCTTTCCGTGAATACCGTGCCTTTAAGAGCTTTACTGATGGCGCGTTTGAACCACTCGAGGGAACCTCATGCGCACCTTGCCTCGCAAGGAAGGCGATATTGCATAGTGTAGTGCCACACCATAACTAAAACCTTTTTGAAATAATTTGTGAGTGGTAATCGAACATTAAGTTTGTTCTCGGAGTCCCTTAGGTTGTAACTTGTACTACACTGAGAGAATGTTGATGCTAAATAGTCCGGAGCTAACCCATGTAGGCATTTGAGAACCATGACGGTATGTTTCGTTGGCGGTCAAGATTTTTCCACCCCAAAATTTCTAACAAATGACGGCATCAGCGTCATAGCTTGAGAATGTGAGAACACGGGCTGCTCTATTCTGACATTTTTGCTGCTTATCTTGTAAAATTACCCCAAACACTACTACAGTAGTCAAAGTGAGGTTGAATTACTGCTTGATATATAAGATGCAATGTAGCCTGGGGAACCAGGTCTCATGGTCCCGATTCTAGAGACGATCCTTTTTATTAGGTAGAACATGTAGAACAAAATTCAACCAACATAATTGTAGAACATTTTTTTCCTGCTTTCGGCCTAGTCTCCCGACTTTTTCGCTCATGTTCATTGCCCCCTTAAATTTTAAATGCCGGTCGTCAACTGGTTATTTTTAAATGCTCCACACAACCAAAACCTCAAATATGCTGTTTTATTTTAACCCAATAATGAAATCTTGTCACAGCTACAAAAAACCCTAATTCAGCAATGGTCTCGTGAATGATGACCTCAACACCCTAGATGATGTTATCTTGTTGTGGTCTGACATGGCTTCTACGTATAAAATTGTCAAAGTTATAAAGCTTTTCAAAAAACTGAAAACGTTAACGCAAGAAGACTTTTGCAGGGACTGATCAGGCAACGTGAAATCAGTAGACTTAAGTTGCGATATTTCGACTTTTGAAAAAGATTGCCTCAAAGGATTCTGGGATAATTTTTATGACAATCATAATTTACTTTTATAATTATAATCACTATTGTTCCTATTATCAGCGTTCTTATTGAAAAATTACACCGCCAGCGATGTTGTAGCTGGTTTTTTCATTGGCTGCGGGTAACAACAAGTTGTCTCCAAGGAGGCCAAGGAACACCCGCCTTTGCGGTTTGCTTTCCTCTCCTCTCCACATCTCCTGTATGAATTATGGCTCCGTCACTGCCTGTCTTCTATGGCTATGAATGAGTTCCTTTTGTATTTTGCTTACTTTTCAAATTATAGTCAGCAATAAAATAAATACAAAATAAAATTCAACTAAAATGTCATTCAGATTGGTAAATCATTCGGTGCAAAAAGTGGTTGTTACCAACAACGAAACCTTGTTGCATGGAATTCTTCAATAAATGACACGTAAAAAGTATTAGTGGCGTTGAGATCAAAAATCCAAAACAGCACTTAGTCAGCCATGCAAAACCACGGCCTTTCTGTCAGACTCGCTGTTTTGTCGTTATTTCTCTTGGCATCTCTGCGGCTTTCTGTACTTCTCAGTGACTGGTGGAAAGGCAACGGATTATCTATTCAGATGAATGGTAAGTTAGCACTGTATTCTGTGTATTTGCACCAGATACCAGATAGTGTGAGAGGTGATGCATCAAGATATTTCTTAGCCGTTTTTATACTAAGGACGCATTATATTTCTTGGGCAAAAATTTTGTACTTCGTCTGGTTATGCGTCTCTAGTACAGGCACAAGACGCATTATGCGTCCAGAGCAAGAGGTCCAGAGGAATTACCTGTCGTAGTGCGTAATTCAACACGTCTTTGGTAGGAAAGTTCGTCTAGACGCATAATGACATTACCAGCGTCTTGTGCCCGTCTCAGTTTATACTTGAGACGCCAAAACCTATAAGTCTATAAATATCTGCTCGACAAGAAGCACCAGGAATCTGATTTACATCTTGCCTTTATTCCTTTTAATCTTCTAACTCTTCCACTTTTTCACTAACTTACTTCCTACTTCTCCAACTTACTAGTTCAAGTATAGTAGCGGTTTTAATAGCCAAATCTGGACATGTTTGGGTTAGCTGACCGGAAGAGTTTCTATTGTATATCTTATCGCTAACAATGCAACAGGTTTGCTATTGTTAGGGAATAGACTAGCCTACGCACAGCCGCAACTGATAAGTACCAAATAACGAAGGTCAGCTCTAACACCACAAACACGACCACCTGTAAAAAAAACTAACATCTGACAAAGCCAAGCGAATCACATTCCTAATATGGCAATAAGTAAATTCGTGAGCTGAGTATAAATTTAAGTACAAGTAAAAACAAAAGGTCAAAACAGGAAAACAGTACGTGGACAAAAACAAGACTTAATGAAACAAAAACTAAACTTAAAAGATAAGATAGATCCGTCTTAAAAATAACTTTCAAAATACTTCACAACAAGAGTGTTATTCTAAGATTGGTAAAACGAGTTAAGTGCGAAATAGCTAGCCACTTCGATTTTTCGTTTCAGTGGCACTTTCAAATTAAGTGTATCAAGTGCTTAAAGCAGAGTTCGAGTTAGACGGTCCGTTATCGAGGGTAAAATTATATAGAAAATTAAATAATCTGAAGGAAAACAAAAATTACTTCGAGTTGGCGGGAGGTTTTTGAGTTATCGAGGGTTGGTGTTACCAAGCGTAAAATTTCAGCAAAATTATAAAGGAAATCCAGGGGAAATCAGTAAGCGGGAGGTTCGAGTTAGCGAGGGTTCGAGTCATCGGGAGTCAACTGTATGTACCTCATCGTGTAGCGAGCGAGTTGCTCGAACACACCCCCGTACTCTGTTGAATTGTAAACAAAAATGCTTTTTTCCATCAAGAACTCTCTCCTCCGCAGAGTTTTCCGCTGGGTATCCCTGAGAAAATAGCAATAATAAAAAAAATAGAAAGCGCGCGGGAAAGTTTTCATCCTTCCTATCTTGCCCCGTGCGCTCTCTTTCTTTCTCCCCAGCCTCCCCACAAAAACAAGAGTACTCTCTGGAGGAGAGAGCATCAAGAAGTTGTTGTTATTGTTATCGCCAGGGGCAAAAAGTGAGGTAGGTAAGTGGGAAATAAACAGTGGACCACTGTACTGAAGTCTGAAGCACTGAATTTATTTCAAAACAAAGGTGTCAATTCTTTGTCTTCCCTTTTTTTGTCACTCCAGTTCAAATTCAGTGTCCAGCCCCGTGAAGTGTGCATGATACTTGCATTCCCTCCCCATCATTTTGCTTATTTGCTTCAAACTTCCGATAACTCCAACTTTTTTCGTTCGAGTTATCGGAAGTCGACTGTATTGTCGAGTAATTTCCATAGCTCGAGATTTCCTACTTTGGAAATAGCAGTGGAAAGACGCAGATCAGAAAATGTTCTCAGTAAACCATTAAATAATTGGAAAGAGCAGGTAAATTCGCAGGAGCCCAATTGTGACTGAAAAGATAAAAAAAATTACACATGACCTCTTATAACACACTAAGTTGCAGGCCTTTAACTGAAAACACTTTAAGAACACTTCTTGGCTCATTCTCTCTTTATATCCTAAAATGGTTTTTGTCCTTCAAAAAAGATTATATCTCCTCTTAAAGAGTACAGCCTGATTATCCTGACAAAGACTACTCTTCTTGCCAAGGTGTAATCTCAGATTAATTTAACCGCGTCCACGGTTCAACACTATGGCGGTTCACCTTTGTCCAGCTTTATTTCTGCGGCGCTTTCCCCCGTTCGTCATAGCGTCATTATCTACGTCCACAACTTTGCCGCTCGGTTTTCACACCATCAGACTTATTTTGAACCACTGATACACAGCACCAGTCATAAGATGATGAAATCAGCTATCCCTGAATCATTTCCTGCCCGTCCGATTGCACTGGTGTGGTTGAGGAAGTTTTACAACTGTCGCCTGATCTAGTGGAGGACCATGACGAGCTAGCCAATGCTACGTTATTTTTTCAAAAACTCTGCGGACTAAATAATTATGGTTGAGGTACATTTTGTTTAGGTCAAAAGTAAAATGTAGTGGAACCTACCGTATTTTTTCGAATAATAGCCGGGGACGATTATTCGAGGGAAGGCGATTATTCGAGGGAGGCCATTATTTCAAATATAATCATAACTATAACAAAATTGTCAAATTTGATTGGCTCTCAACTGCCCTGATTTCAGCCTTAATTGGACAGTTTAATAGGACAGTACGCGTCATGCCTAAGTAATTGGACAGTACGCGCCAACGAGTTTGACTAATAGTCGCGGGTCGCGGGTCGCGGGTCGCGGGTCCAAAGTCGCGGTCGCGGGTCCAAAGTCGCGGTCGCGGGTCCAATGTCGCGGTCGCGGGTCCAAAGTCGCGGTCGCGGGTCCAATGTCGCGGCAGGGGAAAATGATTTGGGGTTCGAGGTAACAGCTGAGTGAAAACGACTGATATGAACACAATATAAAGGGAAAAAATCTTTTTTATGCACAATACTCTACGGTAGCCAATTTACAGGTTACGGATGTTAGAGTCAACAAAATAATGTCTCAAGGAAAGACCTAAAAGAAAAAGCTGGCCGACTTTTGTGTTCAGCGCAAGTTTATTTTTTTTTCTTTCTGTCGGGCCCAGTTATGTGTAAATTCAGCTTTGAATATACTTATGCATAACAGTATCTGATAAAAAAAGTTACCATAAGTTACCATTGCTTTCTTGTTGTCGATGAATTGCTCACAAATGCTTAAGGGTTCAATTACTGAAAAATATGCGATGCACTTCATAGACTACAGATTATAAACGTTACAACAACTTAAAGCCTTTTTTTTAAAAAAAGCGAACTCGGGCTCAAAAAGCTACGAGTCTGTCGGTAGAAGAAACGAGAACTCTTATATTTAACAAATGTTTTCGACAAAACTGAAAGAAAATGTAAATAGGCGCATGAAACTTCATTCAAGCGGTATTCAAGGCATGAATTTAATATGGAAACAACTAATAATCCACAGAAAGGAGTCTGTTCCTCGAAGCAAGATTTTCGCTTAATGCTTTTATTTTTACAACTGAGACGGCAACCCAGAGAGTTCAATATAACTTCTTGTTCTCTTCACCTAAATGGCAACCAGGACAACCTGACAATAGGAAGCCATTCAATGTGCGTCTCAGTCAAATCTTGAAAACATGCATCGTAAATAACTAAGTGAGTAAGTAGGTAAGGAAATAATAACGCCCGATATCATGAAGCTGAAAAAGAAAGTAAACCAGACACTGAAAACGGTAAGTTATCAACTCCACCAGAGTTAAGAAAAGACAATAAATTAGGTGAGTAATTCCAGATTCCAGGTACTGGATTCAAGTCTTTGTCAGTAGAACCAAGAGACTATGATCTATTCTCTCTTAGTAGAACTTGGATTCCGGATTTCAATCGTTATTGGGAACAAACTCCTTTCTGTGGACAAGAGAGGATAAAGCTGGAGCTTTATCCCCTCTTGCTGTGGATTAGTACTTGTTTTTTATTAAAGTCATGCCTTGAATACCCGCTTGAATGTACTTTACTGGCACTTCAAGCCCAACGTCTCTCCTCCTCTTTCCAGTTACTTGTGCAAAGAGTTTATTTTGGGAGTTTGCGACTTTTACGCGGGTAATCTTTTAGAGGACGGGTAGCTTGCAAACTAAACTGAACGCAGCGTTGTCGGAACAGCAACAAGAAGATTTATTCCAAAGAAGAACGTAGTTTCCACTGAGTAAAACTCCACAACAGACGTAACTCGTTAAACTTACGCGGCCTCCGCCAACTTGAATAAAAACTGCCTTCGTCACACTTTACTAAACACGACCAACGTCAAACTCTCTTCTCTTGTGAAAACTAGTTAAAACTTAACTCGTGCTCGCCTACCTTATATACGTTTACAATAAGATTCCAGAACTTTCCAAATAGTCTAATTATAGAAAGATTACAAAATATACCGCTTTTAGAAACTCTTACACAAGATCCTAAAATAAACAAATTATGAACTCTCGCGAAGCTTCTAGAAAGTCACACTAGTCACGCAATACAATTTTTCGTAACAGCGACCAGGAAGTTTTTCAACAAGCGTTTTCTTTATTTTTGCCGAAAACATTTGTTAAAATTGAAACAGTTCTCGTTTCTTCTACCGACAGACTCGTAGCTTTTCGAGCCCGAGTTAGCCTTTTTTAAAAAAGGTTTTAAGTTGTTGTAACGTTTATAATTTATAGTCTATGAAGTGTATCGCACATTTTTCAGTGAATGCACCCCTAAGGATTTGAGAGCAATTCATAGACAAGAAGAAAACAATGGTTACTCATGGTAACATTTTTTATCAGATACTGTTATACATAAGTATATTCAAAGCTGAATTTACACTTAACTGGGCCCGACAGAAAGAAAACAAAATAAACTTGCGCTGAACACAAAAGTCGGCCAGCTTTTTCTTTTAGGTCTTTTCTTGAGACATTATATTGTTGACTCTAACATCCGTAACCTGTAAATTGGCTACCGTAGAGTATCGTGCACAAAAAAGATTTTTTTCCCTTCATATTGTTTTCATATCAGTCGTTTTCAAATCATTTTCCCCTGCCGCGACATTGGACCCGCGACCGCGACTTTGGACCCGCGACCGCGACATTGGACCCGCGACCGCGACTTTGGACCCGCGACCGCGACATTAGACCCGCGACCGCGACATTGGACCCGCGACCCACGACCCGCGACTATTAGTCAAACTCCGCGCCAACACGCGCGCGCTTAAATGGCTTTTTTTTTTTTACTGCTAGCAAAACAAAATTTCGAATTTCTTGTGTTTTGGTTTAAAAAATAGCCTGTTGTATCACAAATTTTGTTAAAGTTATGATTAATTGGTAACAGAACTTCGTGTCGTCCAATTCAGTCTGTAATCATACTCGTGATTAAACAAATCGGACTCCCGCTACGCGGTCGTCCGATTTTGTTAATCACTCGTATGATTACAGACCGAATTGGACTCCTCTCAGTCCTGTTACCATTACTTACTCACTGGAAGTCGTGCCCTAAATTTTTGCTTTTTTTTCCTTTGCCATTAAATAAAAAACTAATCACATCAAACAAACTGAACATGGGCTTTTTCAGTGTTCCAAATTTAGTTCCTTGATTCATATCTTGAATCGTCACTGATCGTTTATGCTGGATCACATTGCACTTGAACTTGACAGGGAGGGAATAAAAGGACGAGAAGATAGCGAGGGGAGATGGGGAGGGGTGATTATTCGAGGGAGGCGATTACTCTGAATATTTCCGTCAAAAGGGGAGGGATTAATCGAGGGACTGCTATAATTCGAGGAAATACGGTAATCAGAGACATCTATTTATCATGGACTTAACAAAGGTGACTTTTGTCTGCGCATGCTCGAACTATTCCCAGGTTTCTCGGGTTTTCTTACTTTTCCCAGAACAAACAAATTTGAGCGGCAAAAATTGATCACCCGAACTTCCAAGGAGGATTATCCTTCAACAGGTCCTCGGTAAGCCAGTTAAAGGACATTAACATAAAAA
>OZ037779.1:39324022-39384022 GCA_964035525.1 Porites cylindrica | reverse complement strand
TTTTATACAAACTGAAACTTTGGGTCTGGTAAACATCTGATAAAAAATAGGAAGAACAGAATTTTTGTACAACTGTTGCTTTCATTAGAATACTGTATCGACAGTGTAACCATTCATAAAAAATTCATATAGAAACTATCTCTTTCTTCAGCCATTATAAGTTGTTTTCTGTATCATCCAGACTTAAAAACCCACTACCCTGAGCAATGCAGACCTTGATGTTACTAAATCTGTATCAAGTACTAAAAGGTATTAAACAGGTATATCATGATAACTGGTGCCAGGAGCTCCTGCTGGTGCACAGTAATATTATTGTTGAAAGGGAAGGTAAAATAAAATAATAATATTATTAATGGAAATAGATAGATGGTAGAACACTGATGTTAAAATACAATGATTATATTGCTGAAAGAATGACATCCAGACTGACTTGCAGTATGTACATTCAAGACCAATACAGGGGTGGATCTAGGGGGAGGGTGCAGGGGGTGCGCACCCCCCCTGAGATGACCTGCGGTTTTCTAATACAACTGCTATTCTGCCAAACTATGTGGTTTATTGGTGTTGAAGTAGAGCAAGAGAAGAGTGCACCCCCTCCTAAAAAAAAATCCTGGATCCGCCCCTGCAATAGGCCCTTTTACAGTTGTGGGCTTGGTGTCATCAGGGTGCAAAGAAAGTCAGTTTTACAGTCTGCCATTCGGGCAAGCTGTAGCTAGCATGTACTAGTCCACAAGTCATTTCAAATAGCCCAAAAGCCTTTTGATTAGCAGTATTGATTACAAGCCTTCTGTAATTTGAATTCCCCCCCTCCCCCCCCAAAAAAAGCACTTGCCTGTGGGGCAAGTTAAAAAAAATTCACGAGCCCGATAGCAAAATCCACTAGCCCCGGGCTATCAGACAAGACTTTCTTTGCACGCTGTGTCATAGTCTTTGAGTCAGTCTTTGAGCGAATGTGAGGCTGAGGTTGATACAATTAAACTTCCTTCCTTTTCTTATAAATGTAAATTTTATCGAAAAAAAAAAATACTTGCATAAAAACACCATGATCTACATAACAAAGAAGGAGGGGTTGTATCAAAACAAGGTCAACTCTAGCTTCGGCTGTAACTGTGAAACAGACTATTATTGCTTTCCCTTTAGTTGCAGATGCAGATGTAGTGTTATACTATGGACTACATTTACATGTATTAAATAACCAGCAAAAAAGTGATTAAGTCAAGTACATGTATATGGTGGGTCCCCCCTTGGGCATTTATTACAAATTTATTACAGTGAACCGCATCCGTTAGGAAAGCACCCAGACGTTTACAATTACAGACTCCAATTCTTCCCTAGTTTTGTAGTAAACTGAGCTAACTTATTTTGATAGAAGGTGTCGTGGTGAGGAATGTTTTGAAAAAATAAAAATTAAAAAATAAGGAGGTCTCTGAGTCGCTACATACATCACTCCGTCATTTAAGAGGCAGTACAGTCAGAAATTCACAACCTGGCAAGAAACAGAAAAACTAAGCCTAAGCTTGTGTAAACTCAACAACATTTAAATAATTGAAGATCAAAACGTTGTACACAGTTTCAGTGATAAAACATACCACTTAAACAATAAACTTACCTTCCTCCGTTTTCCCCGGGTCGGCAGGACGTTTCAGTGAAGTTGAAAATACGTTTCCTCCTCCAAAAAAGACTCTATTGTAGCACTTTGTAAATTAAAAATTTCCATCCTGGCCGATGTACTTTGCTTTAAATGAGTTCTTTTTGCAACGCACTCAGCAATATACGCATATAAAAAAATCTTGTCAACGCCCCCTATAAGTACTATAGGCTACGAGAAAGATATCACACTTTGTAAACCTTTCCATGCCATCTTGAACGAATGATCGAAGGAGGATGGCTTTGGCAGCCATCTTTGTTTACGCGGTCGGCATTAGATTCTACCCACCAAAACCACATCGATCGAGAGGGACTGAGATTGACTTTTGGACACCTTGTGACATGTTATACTAATGACAGATGCCTACGATGGTTTGACGTATTCGCCTCCCGGGGATTCGCCTTTCTTTTGCTTTGGGCTAGGGGAGATCGACTTCTCGCCAACAAAGGGTGAATATAACGAGTATAACTGTATTTTGGCAAATATTGTACGTGAAGTTTTTAAAATATGTTTCAGATTTCATGGGTCTACGTGATACACATCTAGCACCGAACACTGTCGGTGGTTTTGGTGGATGTTGAAGTCTACATCCACCAAAACCACTCAGGGTTTTAATTTTTTTAGGCGCATAGTTACGCTTCTGCAAAGTACTGACGGACTTTTTTAAGACCATACTCATAAAGCATAATAATTATCGACACAAACAAAATTTTAATCATGGTTTTTATATAATGTATCGGTCAAATCGAAGCTTCAACATGCTCCCCCCCGGGCATACCCCGGGCATTTGACACCTTTGCCGTCCCGGGGATGAGGGAATTTGATTATCAGAGTCTTCCAGGGGGTGGGGAATTTGATCCCCATGCTTTAGGGGTGGGGAATTTGAACTGCACCCTCGATTTCATGTGGGGACGCGGTGTCAGAGGATTTTCGTGGAAAAGATTGTGCCTTTGTGGCCAATTGGTTAAGAGGAAAGGGTTTAAACAAGCTTTGTGGCGTATCTGAAGTATTTAAATTTTAAAATTTTTAATATTGGATTCAGGCTTTGAATGTATGAATGTATTTTATTGTTGTGTTTACAATGAAATACAATACCTATACCGGCGATTCAATACATCAACAAAATAAAATAAAAAGCTCAGGTGAACTACTTTGACCTACTGCAAGTATGTTAATTAATAAGGTGAGCGATGATGCATGTCAGTGAAATGGTCATGATGTAGTAATCTCAATAGGTGGGATCTCTTTTATAGAACGCTTTGTATGTTGCATGACGAAGAAAAGCTGAGCATTCAGTGACCTTGTAGCAGCGATTTCAGCCGCTTTGCACGAGACTTTTGTTCGTAGTAAATACGCTAACAGTGTTTCTCAGTTTTTGTTATATTTATAAAGATTTTGTTCGACAATTGAAGGCGTTTCCTCCGTCCTTCTGTCATTTTTGTGCCTGTGAAATGTCCCCGGGGTGGGGGCATTTGATCACCTGAATGGACCCCAGTGTGGGGCATTTGAACGACATTTTGGCCCGGGTAGGGGGGAATTTGAACAAAAATTTTCGAAAAAGTCAAATGCCCGGGGGGTTGCCCGGGGGGGGCATGTTGAAGCTTCGATTTGACCGATACATAAGTTGTTATTATTTACACATACAAACTATTTTATTTTCTTATTCTTATTTATTATTTTTTTAATGTGCACTTGTGAGCAGCACACTTACACTTCCAGTGAACATTTTCACTTGGGAGAAGGAGAAACCATGCTTGCCCGGGGCAACGAAAATTTTCGTGCCCCGGGCGAGAGTCGAACTCGCGACCTTCCAAATCCCATCATCAGTCCCGGGAAACAAACAGGAACATCATGGCGGGAATTTTAAGTTACGAACCCGCGTTCGATAGGAAAATTGCTGCGAATTTTGGATATGTTTCTGAAATTCAAAAGCCAACTGACGATTGCATTTTTCGCTGCCGTCAATCATCTTAACGGACCTCTTAGGAAACAAGACTTTACTTTAATGGGTTCAAAAGGTCAAGTTTTGTGATTTGTGATTGGTGGATTTCGATCCGTTTTGTGTTTTTCTGTGTTTCAAGGTTCGTTGCTTGTGGTCGTAATTATGATTGACGGCAGCGAAAAACGCAATTGCGAAGGCGGCTTTTGAACTTAAGAGTTCGCATGTTTGTGAAAAGCGCAGTAAAGCTGTATTATGTACATTCATAAGTCTCAGAAATTTAGAATTTTGGAGGTCAATATATGTAGACTGGAATGCTAAAATCCATGCCGGAAAGAAACTTCTTCTTGCAGGGGGTGGGGGGAGTATAAAGCTCGCGGTATTTACACCTAGCTATATATCCTGGTTCCAGAGGTTGTTCCTGATTTTTCTCCGCGTGAGAAAGAACGAGCACTTACCAGCGAGCTTCGCGATTCGTTCTCGCCGCTCGTTGCTCGTTTCCAACATCTTACTAACATCTCAGTCATTATGTATGAAACTGTATCCCCTGATATATTTTCTGCACCCCCACGTGAAATGAACGCAGCCTTTCTCGAGCCTTTCTCTTTCTTTCAGCTCCCAGTACAGAAGTGTAGTACACTCTGCTGGTATAGTAGAATTCCGACTTCACTAACGCTAGCCTCCCCGCAGACGTCCTTTGGGGTTCGTTTGTCACGCATTCATTTCTCCCCCATGCGTGACAAACGAACCCCAAAGGACGTCTGCGGGGAGGCTACACTAACGCTAGAGCCCTAATGGTTCAGTGGTTAGAACGTCCGATCTAGTATTCGGATGTTCGGTTGTTCGTGCATATCATCCGTACATTTTCCGAGAATCTTCGGTTACGACTTTTAAGTTATTCAAAATTTAATCTCAGTCCCTCTCGATCGATGTGGTTTTGGTGGGTAGAATCAAATGCCGACCCACTTGCGCGCGGTGAGGAGACTGAACACTAAAAAATCAAACAGCCAATCAGACAAAAGTCTCCTTTGTTTCATGGACTTACGTTCACTTGGCAACCTCGTCCCCAAGCTCTTCTCGTTTTCCGATATCGCAATGGCATATTGGAAAACGGAACGAACGTCGGGACGAGGTTGATTTACTTGGTTCTGTAGGCGCCAAACAGTCAAGCCAACCCATCTCCTCATTTTAGATATTGCTAGCTGTTAATACGCTGCAATAACTAAAGTAGCTTATTTATTTATTTATTTATTTATTTATTTACAGACTTCAGCACACCAGCAACCAAAGAGGCTGAACAGGTCCGTTGTGTTTTAATTCAACTACTTAATTCTTAATCATCTACTAAACCTTATATTTAGGTCGCTACAGAAGTCGGCCAAACTTGGGACGATTGATTGCGAATCTCAAATTTCTCACACAATCGGAAATTCTTATAAATTCCGGACAAGGCAGTCAACGAAAGCGGGTAGCAGAAGGCCAGTCTTTTTATTCCTTTGTTGTTAATAAAATGATCTTCGTATGATGAGCAGGTAACTGAGACCACGGGCGGGTACCCCAAGCTGACCAAGCTCAGGAGTGATCGTTGCTGCGTATCTGAAATATTATAAGGGTTTGTAGGGATGTTTTAGCGATCGTTAATAGGTAATAATAATAATTTTATTCAACAGCACGCAGGTGGCGAAAAAACAAGACAGATGACTCAGTTAACATTTCGTTTAAATTTCTATTGAAACATTTCCAATCAAATTTTTTTAAGGAAAATGTTTATCTGCATTTCGTCTGTAAAGCCGACAGACTGCAGATACTCAGATTACAGTATCAAAACACAAACAGAGGGTAGTCTGCCTATGGTTTTAGATTCGCTCTCTTTATAATTCTCCAGATTATAGAATGAACAACTTGCCACAGAACTAAAACTCGCTGAAACGATCACATATGCTAAGACCATCAATGAGTAACGTTTTGTTCTCTCGGTTTCCAGCCCGGTAGTGCCGACAGCATTGAAGTTGTGAACTTGAAAAGGAAAGCAAGTTTGAGGGGATTTTGCCAAAGAACTAAAAGGATAAACGAAACAGTTAATACTGCAGAACTAATTAACATCATAGTCAACGAGAAGTTCAAGATCCTCTACTGTTACATCCCAAAAGTAGGCTTTACTCAGTGGAAGAAAGTCATGGTGCAGCTCAATCCTTCGGAATCTGATGTCTGGGTTCACGATCCAAGCAACTTTAAGTTTTTGGCTGATTATCCCCAAAATGAATCTGACCAAATGATGAAATCGTATTTCAAGTTCTTGTTTGTCCGAGAACCTTTCGAACGGATACTGTCAGCTTACATTGATAAATTTTTCAACTATGATCCAGCGTTCTATTCTTTGTGGGGACCTGACATTGCGCCTACGAGATACGTGAGCGGTGAGGAAACAAGCTATAAATCGATCATAACATTCGAAGAGTTTGTCAATTTCGTTGTAAGACTCCATGAAAATGACGAGTTTCGTAACGAACACTGGCAAACATTCGACAAACTTTGTCATCCTTGTGGAATCGATTATGACTTCATTGGTGGATTCGAAAATCTCGAAAAAGAAGTCCGTCATGTTTTCGAAATTTCTAGCTTGAAACATGCGAACGTATCGCTTCCAGAGATTAAGCCTTCAAAGACTTCTTCAAAGATTCCTTTTTTCTATTCACAGCTCTCCAAGCAGCTACTAAACAGGCTTATAAGAATATTTCGTGGGGATTCTGAAATGTTCGAATATGATATTCCTGTCTCTATCTTCAGTGGTAATTCTACGGTCCGTAGAGCTTCACTCCGAGATCGAGGATGTGTAAAAAGTACGGAGGCTGTGAACCGAGAGGCGCCGTAGTTCAGTTGGTTAGAGCGCCTGTCTAGTAAACAGGAGGTCATGGGTTCGAATCCCATCGGTGCCTTATATAAACACGATTTTATGCCTTACTTTTTTCATCCCGTATATTGAGAAACATGAAACGAAAAAACATCAGATGTATTATGAAACATTTTTTTTCAAAGGCAGATTATTTATTTGCCATATTTTCATCACTCAAAATAAGCGTCGAGGTAACCTGTGTACAGACGTCCCCCCTCACAGGCTACGTCGAGGAAACTTCGTGCACAGAGAGACCAACCTCGCTCAAGGGACGGGAAAAAGAGGGACCCTGGTGTCGGCTTTATTACGGACCCTGCAGTGATCAGGTGAATTCCTAATCCCGATCAGGTGAATCTGCACAAGGTGAATCTCGTCTGGCTGATGAGCTGGAGAGAGGAGATTTCAAAAGCCCAGTCACTGAATATCAAACAACGATTTGCGAAAGGTGTACAGAGGAACATATCCGACTTTTTCAGGCTTGAATAACTACAGATAGCATAAAGATCTTTTCTATTACATGTTATACTCTAGTTACTGTTTACTGCATTTTTATTTGCGAGGGCGAAAGAACTATCGGCCACAGGTGAGATGAAATTGATGGGAATGGAGGTTAGGTTTGCATTGTCCATATAGGAGCACAGGCACTCGAACAAGTCATACATAGCGAAAGACGCTTTCAGAATTGTGCTTTATGTTGCATCTTTTTACATGTCACATTGCGCTGTAGCTCGTTTCGTTTTAAAACAGTGATTTGTCTACGACTTTGCTTACTTTGTCGCTGAGATGTACAATGTTGTATGCAACTGAAAGACAGCCATCTTTGTACTGTAAATTTATAAATTTAAATGCAGTTTAAAGACGAGTGGGAGCCTGGTTTTAGCCACTGAACACTTTAAACTGTAAGTGGAGTCATAAAAGTGACGTCATCATAGTGACCTCTTTTATAAGGACACCTCTCTAATACAGACACTTCACTCTGTCCCTTCGGTGCCCGTATTAGAGAGATTCGAGCTAGGTTCGAATGTATTGTTTATTTGTTTTGTCGACATAAACGAATAGAGGGCTCTCTCGCTAAGCTGCGCTAACGCGTGACAACAGCAAAGCATATTTTTAAAACTATTTTTAACCCATAACTTTATTTGCTTCCTTTGCGTCCGAATGTTAAAAATAATTTACATTAGACTTGAATGGAAATATATGAAATGACTCATATTTTGAACTCCAGATACAGATATGAAAGGGGAAACGATCCTCGCGTTGGATAAATAACCTAAGCGGATGAAAAAGAACATGAAAAAACAAAGGCCAGGATTCGATTCCCGGTCAAGCCTGAATTTTTTCAGGTTCTTTTTCAACCGCGTAGGTTGTTTATTCAACTGCGAGGATCATTTCCACGTTCTTACATAAGACTGTTGAAAATCATGATAGAAAACTGTACGTGTGTGAAACAGGCCTTCGAATTTTGCTAGAATGGGTTTTTTGGTAACTTTACTAGCCTGTCCACCTCCCCGCAGATTTTTTATTTTCATACGCGCGCTCGACGGTCTCTTAAGCTGAAGTGGAGAGTCTGAGAACAGGCTATAACTTAACTTAATCTTCCCTGTACACTGGTTGGGATAGCTCCTTATTAAATACATGTCTTGTCAGCCTTTTGTTCTGCTTGCACGTACTGAGCAACAACTTCCCAACTACATCTCGGCAGGTACAACACGCAAGTCACAAGTCACAGCCGTCACAAGTGCAGGTTAGAGTAAAGGTCACAGTGCTACGATAAATAAACAGCACTAAAAGTGTCTACCAGCCCTACTCACCATCCGAAATAGAGTTTTAGCTTAAGGGGAAACTGTTTATCTCAGTTATTTATCAATAAAGCAGTGACCTGCACGTCATGTGACCTGTGACCTGTGACCTCTGTTTTGTACCTGACAGAAACAACAGTAGACATCAGCAAAAATAAAGATTAGGTGGCATTGGCCTTAAGAGTAAAGTTAAAGATCGCTTAATCACAGAAGAAGTTTTCTCCGAAAACCGCGAATTAAACCATTGTTTTAGTATTTGTTCAAAATATTTCTAAGCATTGTTAGAACAGCTGAGCCGCCCCGGGCCGCTGTTTCTGCGCGGCGTCATTCTCCCAATACTTAGTCTTTTATCGATGAATTGACATAAATGATCGAAATTTGGTCAGCGTTAGCGCGTTATGCCACATCGACAGAGAACTTTAAACCAATCATAAACGGTTTTAGCAGAAAAATGATGGGATTCACGCATGCGTGTAAATAGGCTGCAATATCAGCCATCCTCAGCATCACACTGGCTACTTTCTCATATTCGTCAGGTCCGAAGTCCGATATCAACCACGCGACCTGAATTGGCAACATGCACACTGCAAATAATATGACGATCATTCCAATCATCTTGATTATCTGTATGTCTTCTTTCCTCCTTAATTCCAAAGCTGCACGATTCTGTGCATTTGAAATATGCCGCTTTTCGGCTTTTCCTATCTCGATTGCAATCAATACATACGCGCCGGCGATAGTTAGCAGCGGAAGTACGTACTGCAGTATGAACAGGATAACAGTGTAAGCGCGACTTTGGTCTGGTCCCCAATTCTCCATGCAGCTACCGATCTTGTTCGTTTCGGCGACGACCACTAGCGGAAGTAAAAGAAGTACTGCAACAAACCAAATTGCAGCGATCCATATGACGACGAATCTGTGACGCATTTCCGGTTGAAGGGAGTTTATGATGACACGCCAGCGGTATACCGCCATAAAAGTCAGAGTGAATACCGTATTTATTCTAATAAGCGCCCAACCTCGAATTAGCGCCCACCTCGAATAAGCGCCCATCCTAAAGGCAGAAAAAGTTAATAAGCGCCCAGCCTCGAATAAGCGCCCACCCCCACCCCACTTCCTATCCCCACACATCCCCCAAAATTGAATGAGTACTAATAAGATACTTCTCCGAAGACGGAGTTTTCTTTAGAGTATTTTACAGAAACCTTGCTTTGTTACATCTTCGCGTTTTGTTTTTACCATTTATTGTTTTGATGCAAAATAAACATACCACACTTGCTGAAAATGTTGAAAATTTAATAAGCGCCCAGCCTCCAATCAGCGCCCACTCTCAAGGTCCAAAAATTTAATAAGCGCCCAGGGCGGTTAATCGAATAAATACGGTATGCTGACGTTAAAGGTGGCCGTCATAAGAGGAGAAATAAACTTGCAGAAAAAAATCGGAAAGTCTTTTCCACCGAGCAGGAAAACGTTAGCAGGCAATGAAAGCAGCATTGACGTCAAGTCGGATGTTGACAAGTTAAAGATTAGAATGTGTGGAATCGATTACGACTTCATTGGTGGATTTGAAAATCTCGAAAAAGAAGTCCGTCATATTTTGGAAATTTCTGGCTTGAAACAAGCGAACATATCGCCTCCAGAGATTAAAACTTCAAAGACTTCTTCAAAGATTTCAACTCTCCAAGCAGCTACTAAACAGGCTTATAAGAATATTTCGTGGGGATTTTGAAATGTTCGAAAATGATATTCCTATGTCCATCTTCAGTGGTAATTCTGGGGTCCGTAGTAGAGTTTCACTCCGAGATCGATGATGTGTAAAACGTGCACAATCTGTAAAGCGAGAGGCGCCGTAGCTCAGTTGGTTAGAGCGCCTGTCTAGTAAACAGGAGGTCATGGGTTCGAATCCCATCGGTGCCTTATATAGACACTGTTATTTACCTTACTTTTTTCATCTCGTATATTGAGAAACGTGGAAAGAAAAAACTTCAGACGTAATGTGAACATATTTTTGAAAGGCAGATTATTTATTTGCCATCTTTTCATCACTCAAAGTAAGCGTCGAGGAAACTTCGTGCAAAGAGAGACCAACCTCACTCAAAGGACGGGAAGAAGAGAGACCCTGGTGTCGACTGACACAGGCCCTAGTTGTTCAAAAGTTAGATAACTACGCCCAGCGAATTCCCTAAATAATTATCCTATAGAGTGTTTTCAAATGACGTCGCGGCGGCCATATTGGTGTTCCAAAACAATAAAACGGCGGCCAAGTTGGTCTTCCAAACCAGTCCTGTGGGACTTGAACTCTTTCCTTATGTAAATCCTTTATTTTGTTCCAATGCGTTTGCATAAATACTGGCCACATGAGTGAAAACGCTCCATTGGACATTCTAAGATTTCGTGAGCGACTGGGTTGGCCGTTGCTACTGTCTACTTTGACATCATGGAATTCTTTTGAGGCGGGCTGAAACTTCCTTATTTGGTTATTACTAGGTTGCGAAGAAATCTTGAGTCAAATTCTTCCCCCAAAAATTAATAGTCTTATTTAGTGCAACTGAAGATAGATAGATAAACATCATTTAACCATGCACGGGTAATCCATCAGCTAGTTACGAAGAGATCTCAAAATATAACTACACAACTATGATTACATTAAACTAAACATTAAACTACAGTATGTTAAAAAGCTGCTTTCCGTGAATACCGTGCCTTTAAGAGCTTTACTGATGGCGCGTTTGAACGACTCGAGGGAACAGTGATGTGCACCATGCCTTGCCAAGAAGGCTATTCCACAGTGTAGTGCCACATTATAACTAAAACCTTTTTGAAATAATTTGTGGGTGGTAATCGAACATTAAGTTTGTTCTCGGAGTCCCTTAGGTTGTAAATTGTACAACCTCGTTCCCAGGGCGCTTTTCCCTGGCTTTGGGGGCTTTTTTCCCGCCCCGCCCCCAAAGCCAGGGAAAAGCGCCCTGGGGACGAGGTTGGTAACTTGTACTGCACTGAGAGAATGTTGATGCTAAATAGTCCGGAGCTAACCCATGTAGGCATTTGAGAACCATGACGGTATGTTTCGTTGGCGGTCAAGATTTTTCCACCCCAAAATTTCTAACAATTGACGGCATCAGCGTCATAGCTTGAGAATGTGAGAACGCGGGCTGCTCTATTCTGCAATTTTTGCTACTTATCTTGTAAAATTACCCCAAACACTACTACAGTAGTCGAAGTGAGGTTGAATTACAGCTTGATATATAAGATGCAATGTAGCCTGGGGGACCAGGTCTCATGGCCCCGATTCCAGAGGCGATCCTTTTTATTAGGTAGAACATAATTCAACCAACATAATTGTAGAACATTTTTTTCCTGCTTTCCGCCTAGTCTCCCGACTTTTTCGCTCATGTTAGTTGCCCCCTAAAATTTTTATATGCTGGACGTCAACTGGTTATTTTTAAATGCTCCACACAACAAAAACCTCAAATATGCTATTTTATTTTAACCCAATAATGAAATCTTGTCACATCTACAAAAAACCCTAATTCAGCAATGGTCTCGTGAATGATGACCTCAACACCCTAGATGTGACATGAGAAGATATTTTATGGCAAATGTTATCTTGTGGTCTGACATGGCTTCTACGTATAAAATTGTCAAAGTTATAAAGCTTTTGAAAAAATTGAAAACGTTACAGACAAGAAGACTTTTGCAGGGACTGATCAAGCAACGTGAATTAGATTTAAGTTGCGATATTTCGACTTTTGAAAAAGATTACCTCAAAGGATTCTGGGATAATTTTTATGACAATCATAATTTACTTTTATAATTATAATAATTATTGTTCCTATTATCAGTGTTCTTATTGAAAAATTACACTGCCAGCGATGTTGTAGCTGGTTTTTTCATTGGCTGCGGGTAACAACAAGTTGTCTCCAAGGAGGCCAAGGAACACCCGCCTTTGCGGTTTGCTTTCCCCTCCTCTCTACATCTCCAGTATGAATTATGGCTCCGTCACTGCCTGTCTTCTATGGCTATGAATGAGTTCCTTTTGTATTTTGCTTACTTTTCAAATTATGGTCAACAACAAAATAAATACAAAATAAAATTCAACTGAAATGTCATTTTCAGATTGGTAAATCATTCGGTGCAAAAAGTGGTTGTTACCAACAACGAAACCTTGTTGCATGGAATTCTTCAATAAATGACACGTAAAAAGTATTAGTGGCGCTGAGATCAAAAATCCAAAACAGCACTTAGTCAGCCATGCAAAACCACGGCCTTTTTATCCGACTCGCTGTTTTGTCGTTATTTCTCGTGGCATCTCTGCGCCATTCTGTAATTCTCAGTGACTGGTGGGAAGGCAATGTATTATCTTTTCAGATAAATGGTAAGTTAGCACAGTATTCTGTGTTTTTGCACCAGATACCAGATAGTGTGAGAGGTGATGCATCAAGATATTTCTTAGCCGTTTTTATACTAAGCACGCATTATATTTCTTGGGCAAACATTTTGTAGTTCGCCTGGTTATGTGTCTCTAGTACCAGCACAAGACGCATTAAGCGTCCAGAGCAAGAGGTCCAGAGGAATTACCTGTCGTAGTGCGTAATTCAACACGTCTTTCGAGGGAAAGTTCGTCTAGACGCATAATGACATTACCAGCGTCTTGTGCCCGTCTCAGTTTATACTTGAGACGCCAAAACCTGTAAGTCTATAAATATCTGCTCGACAAGAATCACCAGGAATCTGATTTACATCTTACATCTTGTAGTACTACTACTACTACTACTACTGCCTTTATTCTTTTTAATCTTCTAACTCTTCCACTTTTTCACAAACTTACTTCCTACTTCTCCTACTTACTAGTTCAAGTATAGTAGCGGTTTTAATAGCCAAAGCTGGACAAGTTTGGGTTAGCTCACCGGAAGAGTTTCTATTGTATATCTTATCCCTAACATTTCAACAGGTTTGCTAGTGTTTAATAGGGAATAGACTAGCCTACGCACAGCCGCAACTGATAAGTACCAAATAACGAAGGTCAGCTCTAACACCACAAAAACGACCACCTGTAAAAAAAACTAATTAACATCTAACAATGCCAAGCGAATCACATTCCTAATATGGCAATAAGTAAATTCGTGAGCTGAGTATAAATTTAAGTACAAGTAAAAACAAAAGGTCAAAACGGGAAAACAGTACGTGGACAAAAACAAGACTTAATGAAACAAAAACTAAACTTAAAAGATAATATAGGACCGTCTTAAAAATAACTTTCAAAATACTCCACAACAAGAGTGTTATTCTAAGATTGGTAAAACGATTTAAGTGCGAAATAGCTAGCCACTTCGATTTTTCGTTTCAGTGGCACTTTCAAATTAAGCGACTCAAGTGCTTAGAGCAGGGTTCGAGTTATGAGGGTCCGTTATCGAGGGTAAAATTATATAGAAAATTAAATAATCTGAAGGGAAACAAAAATTACTTCGAGTTGGCGGGAGGTTTTTGAGTTATCGAGGGTTGGTGTTACCAAGCGTAAAATTACAGCAAAATTATAAAGGAAATCCAGGGGAAAATCAGTAAGCGGGAGGTTCGAGTTAGCGAGGGTTCGAGTTATCGAGGCAACTGTATGTACCTCATCGTGTAGCGAGCGAGTTGCTCGAACACACCCCCACACTCTGAATTGTCAATAAAAAATGCTTTTTTCCATCAAGAACTCTCTCCTCCGTAGAGGCTTCCGCTGGGTATCCCTGAGAAAATAGTAATAATCGAAAAAAATAGAAAGCGTGCGGGGAAAATTTTCCCCTTCTTATCGTGCCCTGCGCGCTCTCTTTCTTTCTCCCCAGCCTCCCCACTGGGGACGAGGTTGATTTACTTGGTTCTGTAGGCGCCAAACAGTCAAGCCAACCCATCTCCTTATTTTAGATATTGCTAGCTGTTAATACGCTGCAATAACTAAAGTAGCTTATTTATTTATTTATTTATTTATTTACAGACTTCAGCACACCAGCAACCAAAGAGACTGAACAGGTCCGTTGTGTTTTAATTCAACTACTTAATTCTTAATCACCTACTAAACCTTATATTTAGGTCGCTACAGAAGTCGGCCAAACTTGGGACGATTGATTGCGAATCTCAAATTTCTCACACAATCGGAAATTCTTATAAATTCCGGACAAGGCAGTCAACGAAAGCGGGTAGCAGAAGGCCAGTCTTTTTATTCCTTTGTTGTTAATAAAATGATCTTCGTATGATGAGCAGGTAACTGAGACCACGGGCGGGTTCCCCAAGCTGACCAAGCTCAGGAGTGATCGTTGCTGCGTATCTGAAATATTATAAGGGTTTGTAGGGATGTTTTAGCGATCGTTAATAGGTAATAATAATAATTTTATTCAACAGCACGCAGGTGGCGAAAAAACAAGACAGATGACTCAGTTAACATTTCGTTTAAATTTCTATTGAAACATTTCCAATCAAATTTTTTTAAGGGAAATGTTTATCTGTATTCCGTCTGTAAAGCCGACAGACTGATACTCAGATTTCAGTATCAAAACACCAACAGAGGGTGGTCTGCCTATGGTTTTACAAATGGTTTTAGATTCGCTCTCTTTATAATTCTCCAGGTTATAAAATGAACAACTTGCCACAGAACTAACATTCGCTGAAACGATCACATATGCTAAGACCATCAATGAGTAACGTTTTGTCCTCTCGGTTTCCAGCCCGGTAGTGCCGACAGCATTGAAGTTGTGAACTTGAAAAGGAAAGCAAGTTTGAGGGAATTTTGCCAAAGAAGTAAAAGGATAAACGAAACAGTTAATACTGCAGAACTAATTAACATCATAGTCAACGAGAAGTTCAAGATCCTCTACTGTTACATCCCAAAAGTAGGCTGTACTCAGTGGAAGAAAGTCATGGTGCAGCTCAATCCTTCGGAATCTGATGTCTGGGTTCACGATCCAAGCAACTTTAAGTTTTTGGCTGATTATCCCCAAAATGAATCTGAACAAATGATGAAATCGTATTTCAAGTTCTTGTTTGTCCGAGAACCTTTCGAACGGATACTGTCAGCTTACATTGATAAATTTTTCAACTATGATCCAGCGTTCTATTCTTTGTGGGGACCTGACATCGCGCCTACGAGATACGTGAGCGGTGAGGAAACAAGCTATAAATCGATCATAACATTCGAAGAGTTTGTCAATTTCGTTGTAAGACTCCATGAAAATGACGAGTTTCGTAACGAACACTGGCAAACATTCGACAAACTTTGTCATCCTTGTGGAATCGATTATGACTTCATTGGTGGATTTGAAAATCTCGAAAAAGAAGTCCGTCATGTTTTCGAAATCTCTAGCTTGAAACATGCGAACGTATCGCTTCCAGAGATTAAACCTTCAAAGACTTCTTCAAAGATTCCTTTTTTCTATTCACAGCTCTCCAAGCAGCTACTAAACAGGCTTATAAGAATATTTCGTGGGGATTCTGAAATGTTCGAATATGATATTCCTGTGTCTATCTTCAGTGGTAATACTGGGGGTCCGTAGAGCTTCACTCTGAGATCGACGATGTGTAAAAAGTACGGAAGCTGTTGCCCGAGAGGCGCCGTAGCTCAGTTGGTTAGAGCGCCTGTCTAGTAAACAGGAGGTCATGGGTTCGAACCCCATCGGTGCCTTATATAAACACTGTTCTTTGCCTTACTTTTTTCATCCCGTATATTGAGAAACATGAAACGAAAAAACATCAGATGTATTATGAAACATTTTTTTTTAAAGACAGATTATTTATTTGCCATATTTTCATCACTCAAAATATACAAAATAAGCGTCGAGGTAGCCTTTGTACAGACGCCCCCCTCACAGGCTACGTCGATGAAACTTCGTGTAAAGAGAAGGGACGGGAAAAAGAGGGACCCTGGTGTCGGCTTTATTACGGAACCTGCAGTGATCAAGTGAATTCCTAATCCCGATCAGGTGAATCTGCACAAGGTGAATCTCGTCTGGCTGATGAGCTGTGCAATGTCATTTCAAAAGCCCAGTCACTGAATATCAAATAACGATTTGCGAAAGGTGTACAGAGGAACATATCCGACTTTTTCAGGCTTGAATAACTACAGATAGCATAAAGATCTTTTCTATTACATGTTATACTCTAGTTACTGTTTACTGCATTTTTATTTGCGAGGGCGAAAGAACTATCGGCCACAGGTGAGATGAAATTGATGGGAATGGAGGTTAGGTTTGCATTGTCCATATAGGAGCACAGGAACTCGAACAAGTTATACATAGCGAAAGACGCTTTCAGAATTGTGCTTTATGTTGCATCTTTTTACACGTCGCATTGCGCTGTAGCTCGTTTCGTTTTAAAACAGTGATTTGTCTACGACTTTACTTACTTTGTCGCTGAGATGTACAATGTTGTATGCAACTGAAAGACAGCCATCTTTGTACTGTAAATTAATAAATTTAAATGCAGTTTAAAGACGAGTGTGAGCCTGGTTTTAGCTACTGAACACTTTAAACTGTAAGTGGAGTCATAAAAGTGACGTCATCATAGTGACCTCTTTTATAAGGACACCTCTCTAATACAGACACTTCACTCTGTCCCTTCGGCGCCCGTATTAGAGAGATTCGAGCTAGGTTCGAATGTATTGTTTATTTGTTTTGTCGACATAAACGAATAGAGGGCTCTCTTGCTAAGCTGTGCTAACGCGTGACAGCAGCAAAGCATATTTTTAAATATATTCGTAACACATAACTTTATTTGCTTCCTCTGCTTTCGAATGTTAAAAATAATTTACATTAGACTTGAATGGAAATATATGAAATGAGCTCATATTTTGAACTCCAGATACAGATATGAAAGGGGAAATGATCCTCGCGTTGAATAAATAACCTAAGCGGATCAAAAAGAACATGAAGAAACAAAGGCCAGGGTTCGATTCCCGGTCAAGCCTGAATTTTTTCAGGTTCTTTTTCAACCGCGTAGGTTGTTTATTCAACTGCGAGGATCATTTCCACGTTCTTACATAAGGCTGTTGAAAATCATGATAGAAAACTGTACGTATGTGAGACAGGCCTTCGAATTTTGTTAGAATGGGTTTTTCGGTAACTTTACTAGCCTGTCCACTCCCCGCAGATTTTTTATTTTCATACGCGCGCTCGACGGTCTCTTAAGCTGAAGTGGAGAGTCTGAGAACAGGCTATAACTTAACTTAATCTTCCCTGTACACTGGTTGGGATAGCTCATCATTAAATACATGTCTTGTCAGCCTTTTGTTCTGCTTGCACGTACTGAGCAACAACTTCCCAACTACATCTCGCAGGTACAACACGCAAGTCACAGGTCACAGCCGTCACAAGTGCAGTTTAGAGTAAAGGTCACACTGTTACGATAAATAAACAACACTAAAAGTGTCAGCCAGCCCTACTCACCATCCGAAATAGAGTTTTAGCTTAAGGGGAAACTGTTTATCTCAGTTATTTATCAATAGAGCAGTGACCTGCCAGTCATGTGACCTGTGACCTGTGAACTCTGTTTTGTACCTGACAGAAACAACAGTAGACATCAGCAAAAATAAAGATTAGTTGCCATTGGCCTTAAGAGTAAAGTTAAAGATCGTTTCATCACAGAAGAAGTTTTCTCCGAAAACCGCGAATTAAAACATTAATTTAGTATTTGTTTAAAAGCATTGTTAGAACAGCTGAGCCGCCCCGGGCCGCTGTTTCTGCGCGACGTCATTCTCCCAATACTTAGTCTTTTATTGATGAATTGACATAAATGATCGAAATTTGGTCAGCGTTAGCACGTTATGACACATCAACAGAGAACTTTAAACCAGTCATAAACGATTTTAGCAGAAAAAAATAGATCTAATGTACTTAATGTATTCACGACGGAAATATCTCGTTATAGTTCCGTAAATGATGGGATTCACGCATGCGTGTAAATAGGCTGCAATATCAGCCATCCTCAGCATCACACTGGCTACTTTCTTATATTCGTCAGGTCCGAAGTCCGATATCAACCACGCGACCTGAATTGGCAACATGCACACGGCAAATAATATGACGATCATTCCCATCATCTTGATTATCTGTATGTCTTCTTTCCTCCTTAATTCCAAAGCTGCACGATCCTGTGCATTTGAAATATGCCGCTTTTCGGCTTTTCCTATCTCGATTGCAATCAATACATACGCGCCAGCGATAGTTAGCAGCGGAAGTACGTACTGCAGTATGAACAGGATAACAGTGTAAGCGCGACTTTGGTGTGGTCCCCAATTCTCCATGCAGCTACCGATCTTGTTCGTTTCGGCGACGACCACCAGCGGAAGTAGAAGAAGTACTGCAACAAACCAAATTGCAGCGATCCATATGACGACGAATCTGTGACGCATTTCCGGTTGTAGGGAGTTTATGATGACGCGCCAGCGGTAAACCGCCATAAAAGTCAGAGTGAATATGCTGACGTTAAAGGTGGCCGTCATAAGAGGAGAAATAAACTTGCAGAAAAATATCGGGAAGTCTATTCCACCGAGCAGGAAAACGTTAGCAGGCAATGAAAGCAGCATTAACGTCAAGTCGGACGTTGACAAGTTAAAGATTAGAATGTCGTTGACAGACTTTCGTTTCTTCTTCCGTAGAATAGCAATAACGAGCGAGTTTCCTGTAACTCCGAGGAGGAATGTAAACACAAAAAATGCCAGCTTTATCTTCTTCTCTGTATCACTTACGGACGAATAGTTGCTAGTTGCTGGGTAACCCATTGCGCTGTTGAATTCCCAATATAGGTGAAATCACTGTCTTGACGGAATTTCTTCTTCCTTGGAATAATCTGTCTGTGTTTTTAACCTCTTACAAGAAAAAAGGAAGAAAACATCAGAAAAAAGTATCAACTAAGGACTAAATGATTCTCGCACTAAAGTTTCGAGCAACGTTATCGCTTCTAACAAGTAAAAAACGCCTAAAAAAAACATATCAGTGATTAATATTATAGGAAAATTCATTACCTGACGAGGGAATTCCACGTTAAATTGCACGCGAAAACCGATATCGCACGAATCGCGAAGCGATGAGTGCGATATCGGTTTTCAAGTGCAATTTAACGTGGAATTCTCGAGTCAGGTAATGAATTTTCCTTGAATCGCATAATTGAATAAAAATCAGAAGAAAAAAAAAGAAAACAGCAATAATATTTTTTGTTTTTATCCTGAGCGCGCGCTCCAGAAAGCCATTTCAAAGTCAACTGTCAGAACTGTCATTGCGTTAGCGAATAGGAAGCAAGGTCAGTCGTACACGTTTGAACCTTCGACAACTTTTTTTGTACCTTGTGCTTGTTTTCACATTTGTTTTCAAACTTTTTTACATGTAAACAAGCTTGACACTAATCGTAAGGATAAATAGAGGTATTTTACTGAATTTAGAAGCCGTTTATGTAGAACGTCTTTCTTCAAATTGGTCATTTGCTCGGGAAGGAAAATAATTTACATCTTTTACCTCTTCGGCGGCAAAACTGAAAGAAATCAAGTGTCCAAGCGAAAGCACTGAAAGTTTAACATGTTTAACGTCGCGATTGACATAAGGTAAGTACCTTGAAATGTTTTAGAAATGCTGTTCAAGTTCAGCTCTGTTTTGTACTTTTCTAAGTACCACGATTCAGGACGATTGCAAGCGGCGTACTCTTTTTCGTGTTTTCAGAGGCCATGTCCTCTTTGAAGGTATTTATTTCTTCTTCTGTATATGGGACAATCGACCCCGGCACTTCCTCCGTTGTCGCTTCTCCGTTTTGTTTGGTTGAACTTTGGATTGCCATTTTCTGGGCCGCGTTCACAGGATTTTCTTGTTTTCTGGTTGTCGCGAGTGAAAGAGGTTTTATGTCTCTTCGAGAATCTGTAGTTCAGTTCAAAACAAGGAAGAACCTCCGGCTCACTTTAAAAAACGCTTTTGATTGTTTTTAACTCTTCAAAAAGTGACAATGAATGGTTTTGAAAACATTTTAAAATGACATTGTAGAAAACCTTTTTTGCATGTTGTTGTGTTAGAATTTGACGATAGTTGTTACGTAGATGCGAAACAATATCGCTTAGCCTCGTTTTCAACTCGCAATTCCACACTAAATACCTCGCTTCGTTAACCAATCAGAATGCGAGATTTTACGTAATTATGCGATTCTAATTAAAATACATTCGCATTCTAAAATATCTGTTTAATGAAAGGGCACGAAAATATATGATAGATATCAATTGGTATACCTGATTTCTGTTGTTAAATACGTTGCCGTATTAGTCAAAACAAATAATATTTGATTCCTTTTTTACCCAAAAACTGAACTATCACACGTTTTTTTTTAACCCTGTTTTACCGACGCAATGTCTAGATGTTTATACTGAAGAACACAAGACCATTATGGCTCTTGAAAGGACTTGATAATGGCTAAAATTTTCTCTGAGGCTTTGAATTCTGGCACGCAGGTAGTCATCAGCTTAGAACCAAGTTTATACCAGAAACTCAAAAGGGGTTGTTCAACCCCTTATGAGTTTCTGTTTATACTTAACCGAGTTTACTGTAGGAGTCAGTTATGAATGAAAGCTTCGTTCTTGCACGCCCAACAGTTTTGCTTTGATGGAAACTCCTATAAAAGTCCCAATTAATTTTCTTTCGCATGAGCGATAAATTTTGTCTTGCGTAAGAGCCTTAAAATTAGTGTGAGAGAGAGACAGATGTTTGATTTTTAATCATTGCTTACATTACACGTGCCAACGAATGGATTTTACAGGAACATGCGAGAGCTAATTATTAAAAATATTGATTTCCGGGTAAGTCCATTTACTGTAATTATCCTTCCAAGCTAAAAAATTAAAAGTGAATATTCTCAGTGATAAAAGTGAGAAAGCATTACTAAAACTGGTCTGATAATAAGACAAGACAGCAAATTTATTTTAAAAGATCCGTGGCCTAATATTTTGAATCAAATTTGGTTCTGCAATCGGTCACACACTTGATGAAGAGTTAATTAGTACTGTTAAAATAGATCATGCTTCAGGCTTGATGTTTACATGTTTACATGTATGTTGTAGGCCGCTAAGAAGAAATTAAGTTTGAAATGGTTTCAACACAGTTTTTTTTTTCTTTTTTCAGTTGACTTTGTTTCCTAACCCTAATTACTAATGATTTTTCACGTATAATTAGAGTTTGGAAACAAAGGTAACTGAGAATCAAATTAACCAAGTTGAAACCATACCCTGAATTTCTTTTTGACCTACGTGCTGACTCAAGTTCTTTTGCAGAGTTACGCCTTTCAGTGTAGTGTAGTCATTGTAAAGGAGCTTTAAAAGGCAAAAAGGGATAACAGAACTGATAACTATACATATTTTAAATAATCAAAATTAATAGACAATAAACCTGATAATGTTAATAGTAATAACTTGTGCATCCACTATGTAATTAGAACTATTTTCAATAAAGTAGAAAACTGACAAAATCGAGGAAAAGGACTTGCAATAATTTTAAATGCCATTTGAGTGTGCTGCTGGCTGGTAGAGAGATCTGATTTACGTTATATACGTTTCTAAAATTTGCAATGTTTGATGTGTGGTTTAGTGTTTAGGGCTAGATTGTACCATTGTTTTTAAAAAACATTGTGGTTTTTGGTGTTTATCAGCAATAAATCGCAGTGTTTCTACAACTTAGTCTGGAAAAGCACTATCTCAAGAAGGAACTCTAAACGACTTTATTCAGTTGAATGAATTATCTTGTGTGAGATTTCTATTTGTAAGCTTGAGTTATTGTGCTTTTGAATAATTGTTTTTGCCATCTCTATATATTAAATGTTGCGTAACGCGCTAGAAATACATTATTACTGCTGTGTATCATTTTTAACCGCACCTCCCTGTACCCCGGCGTTGGTCGTGGTGTATAACTTTGTTTCAAATTTGTAACCACCAATAACACCAACTTCACGAAAAATATACTCAGTGGTTGTGTAGATGTATTTAAAATCGACTTTTCTTACAATAAAACTGGATTTGTTTTAATTACCTAGCCAGGTTATCGCTTGTTCGATTCAGCCACCCCCTCCGTAAAGCACACCCAAAACTTGTAGATCTCTCCTCCAATGCATAACCTCTGATCACAGCTATGTGATCAGTATACATAAATCAATAGTTGAGTAAAGGGGCATGGCGGGGGCGGAGGAAGTCTTGGTCATTATCTCCTCCACATAAACGAAACATGGCCTGCAAGACCTCGTTATCAGGGTTTTGAAATCACAGTAAACTATATATTCTATAAAATTGTGTCACGTTAGGATTTATAAATCATGTTAGCTATGAATTATGTAATTCAATTTACGAGCAAGATGTTATCGTTTCAGGTTGCGTGTCGTTTTTAATCCTCATATTATTTTACGTGATGTATATTATTTATTCCCTAAAGCTGTTTTTAGTTATCTTCTCAGAGAAATCGTTTGTCATTTTAATTGTTCTTTAAAAAAACCCTGTACGTTCTCAAATTATACGCTGAAACTAATCCTCGGGAAGTGTCTTCAAGTTTTCAGTTTTGACATATACCTAAGAGCTGCTTAATTTGTATTACAAGTGTGAAGTAGGCAACTGGGTGAAGTAGCCACATTCATTGGTCCACCATGCTTGTTGCATGATTCCTTTAATTGTTTCAAAATTTAGCTGTTTACACAAGACTACAAGACAAGCGTAAAAAGAGCCCTACATCAGCGAAATTTTATTTTACGGCTGATATTTTTCTTTCTAAGATTGCTAAGATTTGAATGAAAGTTAATTAATTTAAGTCATAAAACTCATATACTAATAATAAACCAAAACCTCCAATAAATTTGACCATTGACCTGTTGTGAAAATAGCGACTGTCAATTAAGGAAAATTTACCGTACCCTTCGGTTATCCAGCTTTTAATCAGACGTTTCTTTTTTTGTTTAATTTCGGTTTAGACATGATGAAGAAATACTTTTTTCTTGCGCTACTTTTTGTCCTAATTAAAATATTCTAATCATCAGCAAGCCACATTTCATGTCCCCTATGGCGTTGTTTCTTTACATAATAAAATTACTCAGTCTTCATTTTCCCCTCGCGATTTGCTTTCGTTACAGTGTAAAGTACAAAAAGAATGTTGTTGTAATGTTCTTCTTCTTATTATTATTATTATGAACATTATAAGAGGTTTTTACTAACAAACACGACTAGTGGTAGGATCAAACGTAGAAAGAAATCGAAATGTTAAAGTTAAAAAAAAATCGCCTAGTAAGGAATCTATTACACTAATAAAGAGCCAAGTGAAAACAATGGTAAAAAAAGGTTCAGTTAATAAAAAATATATATCAAAATACTTACCAAGACTTTTGGCACCAAGATGGTCGAGTGCGGTAAAATCTTCAATTTTTTTCCAACCTTAAGCTTTCTAAATTGGAAAATTGTGTTTTCTTACCGATTTCTTTCATAGATACTGTAGATAGAGGGGTAAGTGTGCGTCAATACAAAATAGGAAATAATGTTAAAATCAGATGTTTTTAAATAAAAAAGGTCTGACCAATCATAGACTATCTGTGCTATTTGTCAAAGCCACGTGTCATAAACTTTGCACATTCCCCGCGCTTGATATGATTAAAGGCAACGTATTTTATTAAATAAAATAACGCCAAATGACCCAAACTCTTTATCGCCTTTCGTCAGTCTCGTTTTTTTTTGCCTCGGGTAAATGAATTCTAGTCTGATAGCAAGGCTTGATTTAAAAGGATGAAAAGGCACGAAACATCCCTTTTCACTTCCGGAAGTTCCCCCAAAACATAATCACAAACTTTCCCTATCAAGATTTTCCATTTGGACCGACTGATGAAGCAGCTATTGAACACAAAAAGATGGAATAACTTGTAAAACGCTCATGGCCGTAGCGGTAGTAAAGCCGGGTGGCTTCATGCCCCCGCCCCATCCCATCCCACTTTTTCGCCGAAAAGACTTAATATTTCGAGAAAGGATACCCAGGGACTTCCCCTAAAAGAATGGGCCCTCCGGCCCATTACAGTTGAGTGCGCCACCATTAAAGCTAACCTTCGGGCCGTCTCCGCACTTTCAAGTTCGTTTCTACGCTGCTGGCGACGTTTGCTTCCCAACATCCATTCCTAAGAGCGTCTTACCAATGATAATTCAGAGGATAATCCTAGTTATATTGTTTAAGATGCTCTTTAACGGATTAAAAACATTAAATATTCAATGACCTTTATGCGTGCTCTGATCGTGATCAGTTAGCTTGAGCATCTGATTTATTTTTTCTGAAATTAGTTTTTGTCTCTAGACCTATTATCTTCGGCGTTGTTGTTCGTATTGTGGTAAGTTAGCTTGACAGCGAGTTCTTAACCCAGGAATGTCTGCAGAGGTTTTTAATAAACGTTTTTGTTCCTACTCGTGCTACTCTGTTTAATTAAATCGGTTACTTTTTACCCTTCACGACTTGAGAAAAGCTTGTACATGACTTGCGTCATGATCACAAAGATTGCTATCTAAGAGGAAACAAAATTCGCATAAATGCACCGTCATGACATATCAGGCCAACTTTGTAATATCGCATCAAAGTGCTAATACTTGAGTACTAGACTCCTTGATGGCAAAATGTATTTCGATTTTTGGGATTTGAAATTTAATTCTCCGGTACATAGCTTTCTTGCGGGTGAGTATTACACCCAGCCTACTGTCTACCAAGAGACGGTAACCGCCTCATAATGCCAGTTTTTCAAGAAACAATAATCTTTCCGTCGTTTTCTCTTTATTGACTTGATTGTTAGGATCGGATTTGGGAAAGGAAACAAAGCAAGTGATCTCGCTTTGAGTTTGACACCGTCAGTTCCAGCTTGGCTTGGTGTAAGCTCCTAGCACATCAAAACTGAAAATCATCATATGTGTTTTCGTGAATACATTTAAAACTTGAAAAAAAAGTCAAGTATTCATCCAAGATTCTGTTAAAAAAATGCAGTCAAGAAATGATAATTTTCCTTAATGTTAGTGTGAGCGGCTAGCTAGCCTTGAGGGATTTCCACCTTACAGACAGTTTAATTTACGCAAAGATGTTATATTTGTAATATTTTTTAATTTGGTTCAGTGCGGGGTTCAGTGTTAGCCGTTTCCTGTTTTGCATTTGTACTTTTGGTACTCCTACTCCACTTAATTTATGTACAGCATAAAATTTAAATACCTCCGTTGTGGTATTTGTGAAGCGAGATTACGTTTGAAGTCACGAATAAAGTTATCCAGTCAAAGTCATTGCAACATTGCAAATTGGGCTGGACCTAAAAAGTGTCACTTCAACCAGATCGGGAGTCAGAGATTGTGGACTAATTTCTTGAAATATAATTTGAAAAAGGTCCGATGAGAAATGTTTTTGTTTCAAAATAATGTGTAAAAACAGACGGATGCTTGAATCTCTGAAGGCCTTTATCGCTACATGTATGTCCACTAAAAGGGCCGAGCGAGTCCGACAGAGAAATTCTCGTCAGTTTGCCTGAAGTTCTGTTGCATGGATCAGGATCGTTAGCTTAATCAGCCTGGTCTGCTCTTAAAGTAAACTACGATCAGCCCAAATTTTTAGCTTTGCTTTTTCGCGGTGTAGGGAAGTTTTACTGTATTCATTATGAAGCGAAACGACAGTAGAAACTGTCGCTATTTTATCCGAGATTGCGTGGTTTGACAAGTTCACAGGGGCGTAGCTAGAAATTTTCCAGAAGTGGGCACAGTTTTCCAAATCAACCCTAACCTCCCAAAGTGTTTTCACACAGGTGATGACTTGATTGAGTTTTCGCTTTTTATTAATATGCCGGAACGTGAAGACATGATTTAAGACTGAGCTGTTGAAGCTTTCGACTATAGTATAATCAAGGAAAAACATCTCATTACATCTTCTTAGAAAAAATAAAGACACTCGGTAGAGGAAACTTAAGAAAGTTGGCATCAATTTGGGGGACACCACTCGGCGATTGGAATGACTGCATGGCGACCTTTAAAGCGTGATCAATTTAATTCCTCTCTTCTCTCGAGATATAATAAGCTGAAGCCTACTGGGCCCAACACATACACAACAGGCAGGCGTTTCAGCTGCATCATTCCTAGTCCAAACGGTGATCTGAGGGAAAATACCACAATGTAACTATTCGCCGTCTTTCACAATGCCCGTAATATATCTTGTATTCCCTCCAAAATTTACACCTTGTTTACTCTACAAACTTTTGATAAACACTTACAATGATACAGTGATAGGCCGATAACATATTGTTGTAAACTTTTGTTATCTGAAAAACGTCACAGTTGTGTAGGCAATCGCCCTGTTTTTTAGCTATCATTTGTTGACTTTCTGTTCCTTTGCTTTGTTTTTCTATTTCCATTTTTTTATTCGTATTATTGTTATTTTGCATTTTCTTGATCTTCGAACGCATGTGCATAGTGGCGTACAGTTAGCCACGCCCCTGGGGGTTGTTAAACTCTTTTTCTTTCGCACTGAGCAAGATGACAGTTTCTTACGGCCAGGAGTATAAACTCAGGACTTCAAAACACTAACGTTTGACGGAACTTTGCCTATTCGTTCAAGAAAGTCACGCTTAACTGAGAGACCGCTAGGAGATAACGTTCGCTATTCGTTCGCTAGTCTGGCGTTTTTGTCAACGACAAGTAATCAACATTTCAAACGTCCGATAACCTAAGAATATCAAGTTTCACGAAGGATACTGTACATGTATATTCATCTGTTTCAGCTCAATCTAATACACGCAAATCCTTGATGGAAATCAATACATTTTCTTGTAGAGCATGTCAAAAATACTGACCACACAAATATTAGGGACTGATTTTTGCCTTGGGATCAAGTATGGTTGCTTCTTCAGTCCACGGTACAGTCGACTCCCACTTACTCGAAGCAATTTTCATTTCCCTTCAGATCATTTTCTATATAATTTTACCCTCGATAACTCGAACTTTTTTATATTTCCCTTGAAGGTTCGAATTATCGGGAGTCGACTGTACTTGATGTAACTTATGAATTAACTGAATTTGGAATGACGTAAAGGGTAACTACGCAATTAAACGCCTTTAAAAAACTTGTACGCCAACTGAAATTCATCAGAATGTCAGTGTGATATTGATTTTTTTGTTGTTTGCATGATCCAAAGTTTGTAAATTGGCGGGCGAAATTAATGGTGCATTCAATCGCAATAGCCGTCGCATTTTTCCTGTTGGTTTTTTATTGTTTCTAAGCCGGTTAAAAACAGAAAAAAACCTTAAAAGGCAAATGCGACTGCTTTTCGCGTATGTTGCAAATGAATCAATCGAAAGTATGATAATGAGGATTCTCCATTTAAAATAAATGGTATGAAAAGAGGTCTAATGATGTAAATATTTTATGAGCACAGAACTTGTTGCAGAAAAAAGGACAAACAGACTTCATCGAATATCAGTTGAAATATTTTTTAAATATCTAAAAATGGTTTCTCCGTTGTTGAATGTTGGTCTTCTTCTGGGAAAAAGTGCCAAAGAAAACAGAAAACGAGCGGTTAGTACGGAGGTAACACTGATTTTTTTAAGTCCTCACCACCAAGTAGTCGTCCAAAATTTGTGGGCAGTTTTTTAATCATTACTTTTTCCATGAAATTTGCTTGGCGTTTATTTATCATAGATTTGGCCCGGACGTGACATCCTCGCTTATGCAGACCCAGATGAACCGCAACAGGAAGCACGTTAAAATCAGACGTTGCTACTCATGGTACAATACTTTTCTCTGGCAGAGGTGCGTGCGGATCTTTGCCAAACTAGTTGGAAACTGAAGACCATGGAACTTCAAGTGCACCCAGTCATTCAACAGTGGATCTTGCCCTTATGGATGCCCGCGGACTGTCACCCTATTTGGACGACCTGTCAACTATATTATGTACCAGGAGACATCCTTTATGGCTGGGTTGGACGGGCTGCCAGTATTCGTCGTTGGTTGCTGTTGTATGATGCTGACAAAGTTCAAAAAAGGGAGGAGTTGATGACCCCAAGGATCAAAATGCTATCAAAATTGGAATGGATCTGTGGGATCGTCCTAGCCTCACACCAAAGTTTTGCAGCACAGTCGTTGTAAAGATTCGTTCACTGGACTTGCATGCAACGTCCGGATGCAGAAGATGCTACACAAGATACTAAAAACGAGTATCTACTAAACACTGAGTAACTACTCTTCTGAGCAAGGGGAAAATATTTACTTTTGTGATTTAGACAGCGAGATGACATGTTTGTTGGTTCATATGGTCTACTTGAAAATAAAAACAAGTTCCCAAGATTTGTCTGTCTTATGATTGAAGAAGGCGTTTGAGGTAACAAGCGTTAACGGGGTACTATGCGCTGCTTTTAAAACGTCAGTTGTTTCAGAAATCGGTCAGAGCAACGGAGTTTGGTTTCACAGAAATGAGTTCTTAGCTTTTCTACCCTGATAAAATTTGACAATTATTGAATGAGGCTGAGCATGATCTAAAGAATTATGGAGATCAAGGAGGGTTTCATTAGGCCTCAGTGGATAACACCCTCCGAGATCCAGTCCATAATTCTTCAGATCGTACGAAATTCAGGCCTGATTCTCAGACGTCCGAGGTCGATGGCTGCCCTTTCGCTTCTCTCGATCGACCTCGGACGTCTGAGAATTAAAACCTAAGCCTATGTGGCAGGCACGCTTACCACGCAGGCTCACAAAAGCCGAGTCTAATAATTCTGAGAAATAGAATGGCAGTCATCACCATGGAACACTTGCGAGATCATATAATTTTTAACGTTGTTTTATTCAATTTGTCCCTTATCAAAAATAACATTATACGGTTGTAAAAGTACATCTCTTCAGCTATTTTTTATTAACACTGATGTTCCAGGGCAAAAGATCTTACAAATGACACAAGTTCAAACTTCTACGGTTCTATTTACAGGACAAGAAGAATGAACCACATGTGAAGTGTTCTATAAGAGAAGCGAGATCATAAAAACTGTAATCTCCTTACTAGGAAGACGCAAGCCAATTTCGATGAGTTTCGTTATCTTTCTTGACAATACTGAACGTTTTAAAAGAAAATTAAATAATTATTTAAAATGACAAAATTAACCTATATTCGGTACAGTGTGTATCAAGGGTCTCTCTAAATAAGCTTCGTTTTCCGGCGACATTTTTGCTCACTTCTATTACCTTTGTAAAACAATATCAATATGTTATTATGAGAAAGCTAGCTTGCTCCTTTAAGATCCCCCAGGCTTAGATGAAGAGACCCGAAATTCTATTTCATAGCGAGGTGTCGAAGGCAAAAACAATAGTTACGGTCGCGACGAACCTCCATGTGCGATCACCTCTCGTAAGCGACCATCTATTCAAAGTGCACCAAAAATTTCCCAGTTACAGCACCAAATCTTGGAACCTCTGGTATCCACTCTCGTAACTAACCGCGACCACTTTTGGGGTTGATAGTATTATAATTTTCTAATATTTTTTAACCTCCCGTAGGTAACTACAAAACGCATGACCTATTCTCTATGTTTGCAGTATGTACTACGCTACCAAGAGTATGCGATGAACTATTTGTATGAACATGGAACTACAGGAATCGTAACTTAGCAATTGACTTTCGATAACTCTGGACCTCGTCTTGAAAGAGACTCTTCTGGTTTGAATCTCTTAAGCGACCACCTTTCTTAAGAGACTACAAAATCTTTGCATTTTGGGTGACCGCTTACAATAGGGTTGACCGCATTCATGGGCCACAGGCTATTTTCATTGTGTTCATTCCCTGAGACGTACTGTCAACGTCGAATTGAAATGACATGGAACTAGACAACAACTGGCGATCTTTGCTCGTGGTACAATAAAACTTATTTTTAGTAAACAACCACCAGTTTCTAAACCGTTCTAAATTAACTCACCACACCTTAGAATCTACGCTAGTACGGAGCATAAAGAAACGCAGCTACTGATTTCATATGTAAAAAAAATGCACGAATAATACTAAATTTACATTTCCTGGTTTACGCCAAGATAACCACATGCTCAATATATAAACCATTATCAAAATTAATTGATACCTAATATTTATATTTAGTAACTATCTATCTGCCATGGTTTTGTATAAATATGCAGATGTTTTGAGGCTGGTCCTCGACTACCTGGAAAATACCCAGGGTTAATAACCCAGAAACCCCTGGGGTGCTTTTCTGACAAATGGGAACAACAGAAGTTATTCGCGATCTCAGTTTGACTATGCCGGTGTTACACCTTTTTGATTGACTGGCAGAATTGTGAGGATGCATATTTCACTCGTAAAATTTTTCTCAGACTGTTTCACCAGCGGCATCAACGAATTCTTAATACATCTGCTCCTCAACTGAGATAAATAGGCCAAAATATTCCCCGAAGAAGAAAATATTACAGTAATGCCAACAGCATATGAGAACCAAGCAAATAACTTAGCCAATAACTTCAAGGAGTCCTCAAAACAATGAGCAGTTATTATTTATACATTAAAGTAAGTTCCCTAACTTTACATAACAACCATTTCTGAAATTCAGATCAATACGCTAACGGACTTTCACCTGTAAAGACTCTAGCATGCTACTGCAAGATTGCGTGGTGGTTGAGCAACTCAACGTTAACGATAATTTCGCTATTTTCACGTCACTAAACTAAAGTGCTTTCAGAATGAAAATGTTTAAGAGTTCTCTTTTTCATGACACCAATACTCTGTTATCAGCAAGAACCTTTGAAGCTTGTGACCATTCATCTCCACAAAACAGTGACCAGCTGCCTCAATAATAACTCTAGTGTACTAATACCTAAAGGTTAACTAACTTCAAGGCCTACACAAACGCAGCATGCAATAACTACGCAACTCTACAAAATCCTGCAAAAATGTATTCCTTGGTTGGTGTGATAGTATGGTTTTAACCAAATATATTAAATAAATAGACAAATAACTGGTTTCAAATGAAATCAATACTTTAGTCAAATCCTTCGGATCTTTTGTTATTTTTGAGAAGGACAAATTCCCTCGCAACTTCGTCATTCATTCTTTGGGAAAGAATCTTGAGAATTGTCCATCCCTTGGAATCCATTTGGATATAACGCCCCAGTGCTTGAGTACATGCACAGGAACCCATCTCAGCTATGTTCTTTAGATGTAAAACAGTCATACCAACAAGATTGTCTGTCCGGGCAAAGCAGTAATCCTTGGCGCATATATGAAGCTCGTAATTATCCAAATCATCTTCATTGCCAAGTATACTGTCAGTAAACAAAACAAGTTTATTTTTAATCTCATGTTAGGTTTAAATATCATTTACCACAGAAAGGCCCCTTCAAAACTATACAATAAAATTTGAAAACGCAACTTTATTTATACGGTTAGACCTAACAGTACTTGGAACGCTCTTCAAAGAGGATAATTTTGAAAATGCCAAAGGTTTTTGTGATGTTATTCCGATCATCTGAGTGGAACATACCATGTAAAAACCACCTCCAGCCTCGTATCAAAGTTCTGCATAGACGTTAGGTCTACCGTTGATGAGTTTCATATGGTGATGAAGTTCTGTAATAAAGAGCACTTATGGGTAGGAGAAAAATATATGGTTACTTACAAGAAGAATGTTTCATTGTGTGTTGGAGACCAGTTGTTGTTCTTTGATCTGGTGGAGTATTTACGTTTCTTTCCATTAAGGTTGGGTCCCACGATATTCACCTCTACAAACGGACGGAACATTCCTGTAAAAAAAAAACCGACATAACAAGACTTTACAAGTTAATTCAGCAAAATTTTGTTATACAAAAGCACAAACGAATTACGCTAAGATAATTCACCAATTCCAATAAACTACATCTGACTACAGAATACAGTCTAAAGAAGATTGAAGTTTTGCTGGCTTTTTTTTGACAATGATATGGGACAGTCTTTGTAAAGGCGTTATCACAAAGTGAACTGATAATATTATACGTTCTACTAAAACACAGACACAATTTGTCCAATTTGATCTGGCGCTTATTCTTGAATAATGGACGAGAGTTTTCCGAAAAACGTTCTGTGAAATCAGCATGAAAAACCATAGTCTCTAACTTAAACTATACAAATACCAAAAAAACTCACCTGGGGACTGCCATTTCAAGTCTTTGGCTGCAACAACTGTAACGTAGCAAATACGTTTCAATAAATAAAATGCCTGCATAAATTGTCTCGGATTATCGACCAGGGCCCAGTTGTTCGAACACCGGTTAGTGCTAACCCAGGGTTAAATTTTTACCACGGCGTCTTTTTCTTTTCATCAAAAGCACTGTCTATTTTCTATATTTTTTTTACAGTGTTTTTTTAGAGTATCCAATCATCAAATTGTAGGCAAAGAGAATTAAACTGAATTTGTTTTTTAGGGCTCTCATATCTGAGTTCAAATTTTGCACCAACCTTGGGTTACCTTAACCCACTTTAGAACAACCCGGCCCAGGAACACAAACATCAATGCAACTTCGATACAGAATATGTTCAAGTACCTTTCACTTTAGCTTTGTGTTCTCCTGTCCCGGGGTGGGTAAACAAGTCAACTTCGACTAACACCTCCCCCACTGGGTCATCAACACCAGGATCCTCTAAATTAAGAGAGAGCAAACAGTTGTAGTTCTACACTATTCATCAAGAAGGGCCTTAAAAGCCTTCAGATTTACGTTATTCTATCAGTTTGATTTTTTACTGGTGCTTTCCTAGTTTCTAATGGATTGTCTGAAAATATTTTAGCAACTTCAGATAAGTCACTGACGATTGAGCTTTTTAACCGCTTTGAGGTAATTCCTCACGACAAAAGCATTAAGATTTGTTAGTTCAATAATCTTTCCGTCTAATAAAAATAATAACACAAAATTGACCCACTTCATGATTTTCCTCGAAATTTTAACCAGACTTCCGCCCCGTGACTTTTAGGAACTCGTTAAAACCAAGCATTGGAAGACCGCCAGTGGGTCCAGCCAGTCTTTAAATGATAGTCTCACGAGCTCGAACATGCCCTGGTTTTTGTCCCGTGTTCTTACTGTTCTTTGCTACAGTTGTTATAAACTCTACCTTGTGATGTTTGGCTCTTAACAAACTCTTTTATAAGCGAGTCAGTGGTCTGCGTGTACAGCGACAGAGCAGACTTGAGAGACTGCAGCTGTGAACACTTGTCCAAGAAATTCTTCCTCAGTCCATTCCCAGATGCGTGAAAACAATCCTTGAAAAAGAATACACAATTACACTGGAACCTTGATATAACGATATGCCAAGGGAGCAGTAAAATGATATCAGTATATCGAGGAATCGTTATATCGAAACTCCCGATATAACGATATGGCCGTAAAATAACCGAAACTATCGTTATATCGGAGAAAACGTACCATGTACTTCTTTACTGCATACATTTCAAGCACGCAGCAATGTCCTTAAACAGTTTGCAAACCACTAGAAGTTTTAAAAGTTTACACAGTAAATTATGTGGTGTGAATCGTACAAGTGCAACAAAACTAAACTAAACCATTTGAAGTTGCGACTGCTATCGTAATCACTTATCGAGTTCGCGTGTTCGTTGTTTCAAAACAGACATTGGCCAGCAGGTAATGCATTACTTCGCTTGACACACTTGCTATAGTCCTTCTTAACTCGCTTTTGTTTCAATGTTTTTGTTATCAGAGTTATGTACTGCCCAATTAGACCAAGTGAGCTGACAGAAAGGTTGGAGAAGATTACTCGATTACTGTAATGTTGTGGTATAAAATTAATTGCTTTGCTTAAATTGTGACTGTGTTTACTAATAATATCATTACATCGGGAAAGATTTTGCGTTCGATTCGCTAAATTCTCAGTCTTATATCGAGAACATCGTTATATCGAAGATCGTTATATCGAGGTTCTGTCCAATACATTTTACTGTAATTTTTGCCGGGACATAGAATATTCATCGTTATACCGGGAACATCGTTATATCGAGGAAGGTTACATCGGGGTTCCACTGTACAATCTCTATTTTGCTACGCAGTTACAGTAAGATAGAAGGAAGGAGGGAATAGATGGCGAGGAGACCTCAAGAAAACTAAGGCTTATCTTCACTTGGGCCAGCACCCGTACAGTTTGCAGCCTGAGAACGCAACCTATTTCCGGTCGTCGCTTCTCTTCACCCGAAAAATAAGAGAGAAGCGACGACCAGGCTATCCAGTTTGCACCCACTCAAAAAGTTTGGGTTTTCATGATTTAACTTTTGCTTCATTAATAGGACCTTAACCACGCATGCTTCGACAAGCGTTTTAGAAGCATCTACTGGAGAACTCTAGAGAAACTAGCCAGAAGCAAGAAGTACTCTAACAGCAAATCAATTGAGCTTTGCTGGACCATATCAAAAATCAGTGGTGTTTTGCATGGAACACAACTCAATCGAGAGACGAAAGGCATGGCGATGTCTCTTTCTCGATTCGAAATCAATCGTATAACCGTTAACGGATTAAACTACCTCAATTTTTGTTTGTCTCATTCAAGTTATGATGAAAATAAATTGTTACTGCCGTTGTTAATTTTTTAATTTGTCTCATTCGACGACATTGTTTATCCATGTTTTAGTTGTGACCTCTCTAGGAAGATAACATAATTTTCACACACATATTTGATTACTAAACAACCCTACTTCTTTTGTATTCAATTTGTGTTTGAGTAAGCCTGTTTGCAGATCAAAGTACGACTCCTTTCTTGTATCTTGAGGTACCATATTATTTCCCATCATACCTTAATAGTACCGAGGGCGGTTTCCATCACTGCACACTGCTTATGACTCATATTTCTTGAATCCGATTGGCTTGCTATTCCCGCCAATTCCTAAACGTAACAAATTTAAAGTTTGCTGAGCAAAGAAAGACGTCATAAGCGAGACATTGCGTGACAACATCCAAAAGGAGCTTAGTCGCAATTTTTTGAGTTCATATTCTGCACCGTACAATGTTATTTTCAAATGCAAGGGAATCACTCGAAAGCGATTACACAAAAATGTAAGGGATAAAGAGTGATGGTGGGTAACGTGGGGGTCGGCGGGAGGAAGGTAACATCGATTACAAGCGACGATGGAGAAACCGTGCAGTAGCTTCTTCGTTAACTAGTCATTCACAAGCAACATAGGTCTGAGGATTACAACTGAAATCACACTTATTGTAACAAAAAAAACTTTCCTTCATACACTACTACTGTATCTAAAAAAAGAAAACAGTCTGTTAAGGCCTTTTTTACCTTGATATCTAAAAGTGGTGGAAGAACGATGATCTTGTCGATATTCCGGAGGACTATCTTCCATAGCTCCTGTTAAGATACAAGTCGATAACGCAATTCGGTACAGATGAGGTAACGTCGAAAAACAAGCTCACGAAATTTAACTGATTTCGATTAAATATGCATTCACTTTGATACCCTAAACAAATCCTTATTTGACTATTTCCGTTATAAAGGAATATTTAGTGAATGAAAACAAAAGGAAGAAGCATAACAACATGATAATTATATGTACTTCGGTGATCCTTTAAAAGATAGTAACCAGTATAGTGACCAAATCTTTTACCTTCAGAAGTCTCTTCAGAACAGTCTTTTCACAAGCTTTGTAGAAAAGTTCTAAGCTGTTGGAAAACATTGTATGTTAGTATCAAAAGCAGGTGGTAGGCATATGAAAAGAGGAGGCAAGGAAAGGCAAATCCGCACTTTAATCTCCTTTATTTTTCCAATCTCTTTTGTACATTCTGTCATGCAGTCTGCTAGCCATGTTTAGGTTCCCTTTGTGACTTGGTCGTGTTTTGTTCAATTGCACAGTTTTGAGGAACGAAGTTTGACCCAGTTTTCCGCGCGACCTCGCAACAGCCAATAAAAGAAGTTACAGCGTCCCAATAGTCCCATAGTGCAATTCGACACAACACAGACCCAGTCCCACGCGACCAATATAAAAAAAATCTCGCAAAGTTGCTTCATGAAGTAATCGCTTTCCAGTTGCTTACTCCTGGTTCTGAAAAGTTCGCGTTCCCTCTGGTTCTATACTGACTACCAGAGGTTCGTACTTAGCCTGCGAGCAAGCTTTCCTATTTGGGCGAGTGAAGCGAACCGCGAGAGAACGCGCGAGCGAGCGGCGAAGCCGCGAGGGACATAACTTTCTTCGGCGTCGAAAATTCGAAAGAAGCGATCTCTAATTTTTTGTTTAAAAGCAGTTCTCGGCAGTCTGAGAGCCACTCCCCCGCCCTCCGCTTTCGCGTCTCCTCTCGCGTGCCTCTGGTGCGTCTACTTTTCACGATATTCCTCAAATGGAGAGCGTGCTCGCAGGCTTGTTCGTACTTTGCTGTTCTATCCAAGCGTCAAGCCCATGATGATATACTACCTAACTGTTTAGGGCACCTACGACAAGGAAAACCTGACCAGTTTTTCAAATTACAGAAACTATGCGCTCAAAAATAAAGTTGTTTTCGACTAATCAGCTAAGCCCTTTGTAGAGAGGAGCGTGGCGTGACAACGGTTGCGTTATAGTAGAGTACACTTGGCAATATATCCTCTAAGCTATCTCACCTTCCTTCAAGAAGTAACATTAATGGATGGATAATACTTCCTGACTCTTCCTCGATGATGGTTTTGCTACTTGGCAAAGCAGGATTAAAGTTACCAGTACTTTTGATCCTGATAAATAATTCGAAAATAACACAAAATTAAACTAAACGAAGCCTGAAGAAACCGTCTCGTCACGCATTCCAAAAGTAAGGCGCATCGACTATTGATAAAATCATCACCGTTTTTAATTACAAAAACTTTTAGGTAACGCATGAAAAAAATATCTTTAATGACTGTTCTCACATTTAATAAAAACCGATGTACTTTGCGAAAATGCTCCATAACCCACAAATTCGAGCGAAAATGACACGATAGACGGTGAATTCTGCTTTTAGTTTCAATAAAAAAAATTGTTTTTCCTTTTTTTTTGAAACATTAGAACTAATAAAGCCTTGCATACTATATGGATCTGGAAAATGGATATACAACGAACTGCCTTCAGATGCAGAAAACTCCACCTACAGTAGCATACAGAGAAAACCCGCATACAAGAACCTAGAATTTTCGAGATCAGGCTGAACAGTTTCTTATATTTTAGGGTAGTTTTTCACAATTCAGGCTGATGGGGTTCTTAATAGGTTCTTATTTTCAGAGGTTGTCGTAGTGTAACCATCGGCAGAAAAAAAAATTGTATTACTAATACATAATGGTTTCTGGAAAAGACATTTCTAGAGAAAATGTAAATCATAGGAAACATAAACACAAAAACTTCTTGTCAAAAGTTTCTCACACAATTAAAATCCAGAATTTTGCCATCAAAATTGCAGTGTTTTTTTAGTATAAGAGCATATTTTTCTTTGCCAGGCTGAACAGGTTCATATATTTTGGGGTATTTAAATGCCAACTTTCAACCTGAACGTTCTTAAATCACTACGTTCTTTTTTGTGGGTTTTTACTGTAAGAGAAAAAAATGGGGAAAATTGTCATATTTTTCATCTTACTTGAACAGCGAGTTTCCAACGCCTTTTACACTTTCTTGAATTGACAAATCAAGGCTGCAAGAACAGACGAAAAAAAAGTGTCCCACATTGCATCATAAAATGTTTTCGGTTTAAAAAAAATCCATTAACATAAACCAACTGAGAATACGGTTGCCTAAAATGTCGAGCGACTGACTGAGAAGCATGCTTGCCATTTCTTCTTTTCATTTTTCTGAGGCATATTTTCATGCACTACAAGCTCAAGACATACAATAGATCACATGGTCATTACCACGCACCTTCGAGCAAACATCACGCACAACTCATCAAGCGTGAGATTAAGTTTCACTTGTAGCTCTTTAAATACTTCACTGCATTCAGGAGACAGCTATAAGTTAAGCAAGATGATGAAAGCAGTTACGGGTATGAATAGCTGTGGAAAGGATGGAACACCTAATCACTGTTGCTATAACTCAACAGAAGAACACTTTTCATTTGCACATCCATTACCTTCTCCCCTCCACCCATTGTTTCATAGAGTTTTTCCAGCTGAACGCGGAGCTGCTGAATGTTGTTCATCAAAATACAAGCTGTTTCTCTCTGGTCACACCAAGCACTGAATTCTTTGACAATTTTATCAGCATATTGAAGCAAGACATTCTGTACAGTCTGCAACGAACAAAGAATAACCTTCTTTTTCCAGTACATTTCATGCCCGCACACTGTGACTAGACTTAAGAACTAAATACGATGGTTCTGACCAGAATGTGGCGTTAAGGAAAAAAACAAACACAAAAGCAAGCAAACAGAGCAGAGCAAAAACAAGAAACAGAAGACATCTAAACACTCATTACTCACAATAGTAAATTTGATGATGTAACGAGTCTGTATTTCCGGGTCTGGACAGTCCAGTTTCCGCACAATCTCAAAGCTCTGCCAAAACAAAACAAAATTTAGAAAATTACGTCAAAAATAAAAAGTAATAGAAGTAACAAAAATAATTTATGGTTTTACGCAGTTAATGAATGAGAGATTAAGAATCACGTTTACGGTAAACAGTAAAAGTGAGTTTCAAGAAGACAATTTCTCGAATTAGGAAATGAGCTGATGACAACTGTGAAACTACTTATTTTTGTGTATATACACTGAATAATACAGGGCAAATGAAAGCAAAACTTGTTGGTCACGTTTTACAAAGTGACATTTGCCGTTTGCCGTAAATGTGACGAGTCACGTTTACGGGCAAACGTCAGATTCAACTTCAACTTCAACTTTATTTATTAAAAATAGTATTACAGTAGACTGGCTTGCAAAATAGCAATTGCTAATCTAGGCGGCCCAGTTAAAAGAAAAAATATAATGAAAGGAAAGGAGGGAAAATATTTCAAGTAACAATAATTCTTATTTCTATCATAGTTTTATTTTAATTACCATTACATCTAAGGAAAAACGAAAAGAAATTGAAAGGAATTGATTGAAGTTGAGAATTTCTCAAAATAGAAAATATGTAGAAAAAACAACTTCAAACAATTCTTAAGGATAAAATTGGCGTGAAACTACTAACTTTTTTGTAGAAGTAATGAAACGTAAACGACAGGTTAAGGGAAACTTGGTCACGTGGTACAGATTCACGTTTGCCAACTAAAAAGGGTTGTCCACCCGCCTACCCAAGCTACCCTGGGCGCCGAGACAACCTTTCATACATTTCCTTATAAAACGTGACGAACTGTCTACATGAGATATAGAAAATATGCTCGGTTGGAGAGGTGACCCGGTTTTTTCATTGGTATAGTCACCCTCTTAGCCGGGTCAACTCGGTCAACGCGAGACAATCAGAGCATGCGCGAAAGCTGTTGTCTGCAGTTGGCTCGGAAAAACGAGTCAACTTGTTTTCCTATAAACACTCACTAAGGTTGAGTCGGCTGAGTGGGTGACCCTCTTTAGTACACGAAAAAACGTCTCTATATAAACCGGGCCTTTTAAACACTCTTTGAAAGTTCGAGCTTACACTCACAAGTGGAGTAAAATCATTATTTTTTTTAACTTCCAATCATTCACCTGGTTTAACGAACAGAAGATATCCACCACTGAGTTTGAGAACAAAGTGTGAGGTGAGCTGGGAGGAAACTGTAAACAAGACCATGACAGATTAGATGAGTCAGAATAGCTATCAAAAGTGATTCAGTAATGTATGTAAGAAACAAGACAACAAGCACTCACACTATCCCTCTTGTCTCGATCTAGTGCTCCAATCATAAATTCGGTTGAAACTTCGTCATTCTCAGTTAACCACTGAGAAACAAAAGGCTCAAACCAGCTACAAAGGAAAAATAGCAGTGTAAGAAAGCTGAATAAACTCTCTTTAAAAAAAGTTACATATGAACAGACGTAATAGTGTAACTGTAATGACTGTACTGGTTTAAAAACACAGTGTCTGACGAAACGGCTAGTAATTAAACCTTCTTAGCATTTGAGTAGGGGGCCAATTTATCATACAAAAATCAATAATACGAACCTTAAGAAAGTTCCACGAGTAACTGCGATGAATAAAATATTTAGTACGAGACTACAAGTTTTCAAACCAAATTCGTGTGCCTCAAATGAGCAGTTACCACACAAATCTTACACCTAATGGTTTTTATGTGCTAGTCAGTATTAAATAACAGGAAAGAGTTATTGTTAAAGGGGTATATCTAGCTTCTAAAGTCGCAATCGTAGTCAAGATCCCTACTCAATTCAAAGGAACACATGAGAACATAATGCGGGTTGAGCCTCTAACGTGTGGGCAGCAGACACGCAAACGCAAGTTTACTTCGCTAGTTTTTCTGAACCTGTGTCAAACCAGCAAACCCTCAGACCGGAACGACTGATCTCCAGGCAGTCTCACACTTAAGTCATTACCTGGCATAATCTGGAACTTTTCCTCTGTTTTCTGCACACTGACTGGCATACTCATTATAAAACCATTTGACCTACAACAAACAAGCCACGGAGTCGGTAAGAGAGATTAAAAAGAGAAAAAAACTTCAATAATTAGCTTTTGTCATCTACTTATCCCTTACCACTTCAGAAATTATCCACCACAAAAAAGGAGATCAGAACTTTCTTAAGTCATAAAGGCAAGGCTGAATCAAAGGGTAAAACTCAAACGTTTTAAGCTTTCTTACATAACAAGAAAACGCACTAGATTTGAGAGGGATGTTTCAGAAATAACACAGTAAAAATGCTGAGTAAGTATTTTATTGTTCAAAGTACATGTTCACCTTGAAGTGAAGATTCATGTAATCAGCACTACTCCAGCGAGACTGCTGCCTTAGGCTGTGCTCTGAAAAAAAAAGGGTTGAAAATTAACAACAGATAGTGGGATCCCAATATGAAAAAATATATGTTATGCCTTCCCAAAAGTCAGAGGCTACAATTAGAGTAGACGTTTTGTCTAATGTTCACTGGCATTAACATATAATTCTTCCGAATCAATATTAATTTACACTAATCATAAACTGTAACAAAATTCTCTAATCTGAATGGCTACTGAGCAACAGCTCTGATTTACGCATTAAAGGAATATATAATAGGACAGTGTGCACCATTGCTTTCTTACTCTTGAATAGTTTTTTTTTTTGACATGTCTTGTGAAAAAGAAAACTTCCGGACGATCTTTTGTTTTAATTTTAAAATAGTTTAAAAAATTTAAATTTTGTTCTAATTATGAACAACTAGTAACAAAACATCGTATCTTCCTTCTTGGTCTTTATGAATCACTCGTCACAATGTTCTGGGGTTCCAAAGCTCTTAAAGCAAAGGGTGTTTCGTTTGGTGTTTGAAAACAGTGAGTATTGTTATTTACAAAAAATAACAAAATCTACTATTGTACATACCTTTCAACATATCCTGTAAATCAGCAGAGAACAAGTTCCAGAACACCTGAGCACTGACTTCACCAACATTCAGCTCCGTTGGAAACCTGGAAGCAAATGCATGAATTGAACAAGAACGCCGAAAGGCGATTTTTAACTGGGCTGCAAAGGGGCTATTTTTTCTGAAGGGAGGGGGCGGCTATACACACTCAGGCTACCATAAAACCTTGTCGGCAACGATTGCATGCGACAGAACCTCATGTGAGACTGAAACATAAACTAATTCAGAACATTGTACCCTTTTGAAAGACTTGCGTAACCAAAAAAAAAGAGTACCATTTTTAAGTGGGGCTGTATAATAACTTTTAAATTCCACCATTATGAATAAAAACAAACAAGTTAGCCATTAATTCTAAGCAGGAAACAATTTACATTATTTCCACGTACCCCTCCCCCAATCCCTCTGTGCCCCAAAATATAGCGTGACAGTATAACGTGACTAATTTGACGTAACTGGAAATTCCAAAAATTGTTGTCGTTCTACGAGCATAAAATGCGACAGACTGAGCTGATTTACACTAGACAGAAATATTGTATTGTACGAAAACCAGAAGTATACTAAAACAGACAGTTAACTGCCCATTGATTCCGCCTGATTCAGGGGCCTCACTGACTGCACAGAGACTTTACTGCGCTTTTCACAAACATGCGAACTCTAAAGTTCAAAAGCCACCTTCGCAATTGTGTTTATCGCTGCCGTCAATCATAATTACGATCACAAGCAACGAACCTTGAAACAGAGAAACACACAAAACGGATCGAAATCCACAAATCACAAACCATGACCTTTTGAACCCGTGAAGTAAAGTTTTGTTTCCTAAGAGGTCCGTTCAGATGATTGACAGCAGCGAAAAACGCAATCGTCCGTTGGCTTCTGAACTTCAGAATTCGCATGTTTGTGAAAAGTGCGATCCTAATTTGCGGTCCACAGTCTACAAAAAAGCGCCCTATTTTTTCCACACGATGAAAAATATTCGGTTTCCAGATTTTCCTCATGGTATTTTTCTCTAACTTAAAGGAATAAAATCCTTTGCATTTTGAGACCTAAAAAGGTTTAAAGATTTCTCGCTCGCATGTTGCGTTCACCAGCACGCACTTCAAACAATGTAAATAGATGAAACGATCGATAACATATTTTTTACCTGATACCGATGCGAGTTAAAAATTCGCTCCAGTTCTGTTTGTCTCACCCAAGGCGAACTTTTCTTCATAGAAGATAACTATGCCGCTTTATAACTCGTCCGAAGTTTTTGTGCCAGCTAAACAATATGGAAACACTATTCACAGTGACTCCTTGGATATTAAAAAGACTGAACGTGACGCACTATTATGCCTTTGTTTACTTCTGATCACATCTTCAAGCGAAGTCTCTCTTTTCAAGCGATTCATCTCAATGCACAATAATTGACCCTTATATTAGTTAAAACCCTATGGTTCATTTATATATAATGCTGTTTTTGCCTCTCACATTGACAGTGTTCGTTCGTATTCAAAACTCCTTTACGAAAATAAAGGTCGTATAAGTCATGTGTGTTATGTTTCGAGATAAATGGATTATACGCTTTTTTAAGTTTCCATTTTGCGGTGACTTCAGTTTACATCTCCATAAAATGGTAAAAGAAATATCAAGAAACATCACGAGAGCTGAAAACTTTCAAAGGCATGTTTCTGAAACTCGCTAATGCTGACATCAATATAGCGTGCTTGCTGAATGGGCGAAAACACAGAATTGTGATCACAAGATCATGTACAAATTTAATGATAAAAGCTTAGCAAGATGCAAATACAAACAAAAGCAAACCCCCTGAAACCTCGACGTGGGCTACACTTGTACGCTCTGCTCAGTCACCAAACCTTGTCAGTAATAGCTCCTATTTTCCTCAAGTCGCTCTCTCTGAAGCTCCCGGATGGGAGGTCCCGGTGAAGCTTTAAACTTGTGTGCGAAATTCTCAGAGTTCCTATTTTTGTCCGTGTCTTCTTTATCCTCAGTATCCGAAATTTAGACCTCCAAAGTGGCGTGTGTTGCATTAAATAGAAGGAAATATTTAAAGGAAAAGCCAGTCTTCTAACATGGCAAAGTTGTCACGTCCCTCGCTCATGGACGTGCGTAGTGCCATTCATCGGCAACTGAGTTGTTCGCTTCACTGACTACGAAGGCTTACAATCAAGTCTTCAGCCATAGTGTTGTCAACTGGTGAAATACCTTGCTCATAAATTGTGCTTCTTAATTGCTCATGTACTACATCGATCGATAATTCCCTCTTTGAGTTCACGAAGCGGCCTCGGCGTTCCAAACCTGACGCTCACAGTCATCTTTTAGTGTGAACCTACCGTGAACGGCGTGTCGGTTTGAATGCAACGCGAGCATTTCTCTGAGTTTCCCAGCGCCAACATCATCTAACCGACTTAAACTCGAACAATAAAAAACTTTTAGAGTGACTCCTATGATCGAAGCGCTTCGAACAACGCAAGTAGCCTTCTTCAGGTTCGCAACGCTTTGTGGGTTTTCAGGGGGCGCGCAGACGAGGTACAAAAAGTATCCGTGCAAGGGTTCGTGCAAGAGAAAATCATATGAAACCATTTGTGAGTAAATTTGTGAGAACATCGTTTCTCGGTACCAGACCCTCATGTCTTCCCTCCCCCGGGAGGCCGTTTTTCGCCGCAGACGACCGAAAGCCCATTTTATGACTGGGCCGCACAAGCAGCCCAGTAAAAAAGAGAATAAGGTCACAGAATAAACATTACAGAATCTTAACCTTGTCTGCAAAGCGACTATTCCCTTAGATTAAACAAGAAATGACTATTTTAAGCTGTGACGTGTGTTTGTGAAAGAAATTCTAAATTAAAACTGGACTTTTAAAAGAAAAACTTATTTTGCAATACAGTTGACTCCCGATAACTCGAACCGTCACTAACTCGAACCAAAGTCGATTTCCCCTAGATTTCCTTCATACATTACTGTACTTTTACCATCACTGACTCGAACCCTCCATAACTTTATATTTCCCTTCGGATCATTCTATATGATTTTACCCTTAATAATTCGAACCATGTTTTTACAGCGTGACGAGTCGAAAAAAAACAGTGCTAACCATGTCAATTGTTTGTCTTTCATTTTTCTTACTCCAGTTGAAATTTAGTGTCCACCCCTGTACATTACTCAAGTTCCTTTTTCAAAAAATCAATCTATATCTCTGGCTGCCCTTGAAGTAAGGTGTGCAAGATATTTGCATTCCCTCCTCATCCATTTCCTTATTTCGATTAATTATTTGCTTCGAACTCTCGATAACTCGAACTCCCATGACCCAGTAACTCGAATTTTCTTCGAATCCCTAGAAGGTTCTAGTTATCAGGAGTCGGCTTTACTTTTTTTAGAGTACAAAGAATATTACAAATTCATGGAAATCAAAAAGGTAATAAATAAAGACGATTATAATTGGTACATACTGGTTCAAGACATGAGTGTAGACAACTTTGTCCTCTTCAATCACAGAGACAACCAGCGAAATTAACTTTGGCCAGAAGTCGAGGCTTTTTGGACCAGCCTGGGGTAAATTTGGATCTAAAGAAGAGCTCTCTGAAGCCAGCTCCCGGTCATAAAGTTCAGCACAGTTGGCATAAACATAAGCATAGCTTCCTTTCATGCAGTTCTACAATGCAAAATAAAGAAAAAATGATAAAGTAACCACTCATATAATTTCAAAAACCTAACTTAAATGATCTAATAGACGCCCAGAGTGTCTCTGTTAGGAGCTCAAGTGGGGGCGTCAAATAGATAGGTGTTTAAAAGGAAGGCGGTTGTACTCATAACTGTTACCAAACTCCACAACACTAATAAGTTTTTCACAAATACACCACAGTCTACAAATAGCAGACTATCCAGTAGATCCATTGATAGCCTAGGCCGTTTAGAGATCCTTTAGTATTATTTTTTCTTAAAAGCTCAACTTCAAAGTCAGAATCCCTACTTTAAACTTAACACCTGAACAAGATGAAATGCAAAACCTCTAATTAATCAAGCAAGAAACTGAATGATTTAAAAGACTTTGCTCTATTTCGCTTTTTCCTAGTATTGTGGGCAATTGTCATGTCATTCCAATTGTCATTCGGAGTGTCTATTAGACAGGGGACATTTATTAGAGAGGGCTTCTCATAAAAATTTAAAAGCGTAAAAGCAGGGGCTTTATTAGACAGCAGGCGTTTATTAGAGGCGTTCTATTAGATCATATACAGTGTGTATTAACAAAAAGAATAACAAGCTCCAAGCGTTATTCTTGGGCCAACATTTTAGATATTCACAGAATCTAAGAGCCGATTTCACAGCCGTTATAGTCATGTTACACGCAGGGCCAGAACATAAACACTACACTATGTCTTAGGTTTCCTTCCCTTGAATTTCTCACAATCAAGTCACGACAGCACTTTGTTACCTTAACACATTCACGCACAATCTCTGCTGTCCTAGTGGGTCTTTGACTGAGAACCTGAAAATGGTGATAATGAACATTGATATGAAATGAGTAAAATTTCCATATTTTATGACATTGACGGCAGGCACTATTGCAGGTTGGAGTACAGGTCACCGTGGTATGGTAAATAAACAACACTAAAATTGTCTCCTCGCCCTAATCACCATCCGAAATGGAGTTGTAGCTTAAGGTGAAACTGCCTAAGTCACTTGTTGTTGTCTGTTCTGGTAGATGAAAGGTTTTTCAGTTTTATTAAACAACCACTGAGAGGGGAGGTGCATTTTCAATTGTATTGGTATGAAATTACACGCTGTTAGGCCGTACAGATGAAAATTGAGGTCGATGTGATGGCAAGTACAAAACATAGGTTACAGGTGATAGGTCACAAGTGCAGGTCACTCACTGCACTGTTGAGAAATAATTTATCTTTATCCTATCATTATGTAACTAAAATTGTACCTGTACCTTCATTCGGAAAAATGTGACGCTTGTCAAAAGATCAACAGAGGACTTGAGGTCGTCAAGCTTATCAGGACTTGATGCTGGAAAATTTGTCTATAAATAGATCACATGACGCAGAAGTCAGTGGGACAAAAGTATACCCACACAGGTATACATGTACAGTGGAACCCCGCGAACCACCCTGTTAATACAACCACCATGATATCAGGACCAAACTCTTTTGACCCAAATGTACGAAACACTCGTCATTTTATTAATTTGAAGATCCTGTTGATACAACCATTTCGTTATAATGAAAACTATTTTATGGCCCAACAGTGTTTGCATTATACAGGGTTACAGTGTAGTCTATAAAACCTTACAAACTATAAAAACTCACCCTGTAATTTGCAATGTCAATCCTTAACGTGTTGTAAAGATGATCCACAATCTTAACAAACTTTTCACTCTGAAACAGGAAAAAAAATGATTTTATTACGTGTTAAATGTGTGGTCTACCTATCATCAGCATCAGCACACTTTCGTTATATTTAACACTTGTCCTTTATATACTTACCCCAAAGTTTGTGGAAGTGAATCGATGTGATGCAGATGTGGCAGAGTTTGCCGTCGTGTGAGAGAAGAAAGCATTGATGTTTGCAAGTAAACTGCTGATGACTGCGGGGACACCAGGACACATGTAGCACGTTGTGAGACAGGACAGATGTCTAAAAACAAAAAATATATATTGCAAGAAACAAATCAATTTAGTCTACTGTCTCGTTCTGCTTTTAATCCAAAATCAGTATTTACATGTACGGTGGACGCTCGATATAATGAAACTCTATATGACAAAGTCCTTATATATTAGAAAAATCAGTTTTTCACTCCAGTAATAGTAAAATATATGGCAAAGAACCTTTTTTCAGGCCCTTGGCCCTTTGTTTTGTCGAGGATTCACTGCACTTCACTTATTAACCACTCAACATAAAAAAGAATTTTTACTCACGTCATTGCTTGGTAAATACTTTCAATCCCATATCGAATGGCAAACTCATTCACTATCTCAAGAGCAGGTTCTGGGAAGAATATTTTCCAAGGATCTTCTCTCTGCAACAAATGTAAGCAAATCAAAAGACAGGAATAGTAACCTAATATCTTTAGCATAGACTGCATTAGAGAAACATCAACTAACAGGTGAGAGTATACAGCAGCTTACTGTGTTAGCAGCAGGGAGAGGAACTTGTCCGTTGTTCCTTTCGCACAAGAAATGGAAAATGTTCTGTAGAATGAAGCAAACAGAATGTAATGTCATAATCTGACGAAAAAAAACATTAATATGTCAATGGAGGGCTCAAAAAAGGAACAAGACAAGAATACATTCTTACTCGACAAGTAACTTTTTAAGCTCACGTCCCTGTGGCAAAGGGTTCAGTCACGTCATCTTGTAACTATTTCGTTACTTAAAACATAAAAGCAATGGTGCTGGGCAGGTAAAATGTAAGAGCAACTTGTCCAGAGAACACGCTGGAATGCAAGTTTTTTTTCCACGCCCTTTAAAGGTTATTCAAACTTATGCTTATTTACAGGGTTAACTGTTGTATCTTTAAAAGAATAAAATAAGATTTAACAAATAAAAACCATGCAATTTTTGTAAAGTAAAACACACAGGGTGATAGAAAGAAGGGTGAATATAAAACCATACCCATAAAATGTAAAAAAAAAAAAAAGACACAGTTAGTTACGACTTCCATTTCTCACATCTTTGCATTGGATAACTCAAAACAAAAAATGTAAAAAGTACTACATTAGGTTCAATACAAAAAACACCCGACTGATAATTACCTCATGAAGGCAAGTATACTGGGTATGATAAGGAACAACTTTTTCCTCTCCTTTGATCTCAATGCTTATTCGGAGTCGTATTGCACCAGACACTGCTGATCTGTCAGTTCTCTTCTCTTAAGAGCACAAACAAAAAACGCAACTGTTACATTAAATGAACTTACACATTTCTACAGTTTAACCAATAATATCTAACGTCAACACAAGCTGAGACAATAGTAATGATACAAACCTAGATTGTACCACACATCCATCTCTCCACTGAGGGTTCGCACTTCAATGATTGTCTGCCCAAGGAAGTCATCAGGCTCTCGGATCAGTTTAGATCTCACCTTGGCTTTAATGTCATCATCCTCATCCCTGTAAGTATGAAACCATAAAATAATATCTCAGTTTCTCAGTTTCTTATCTTTCTCTTTAATTCTCAAACCATCACTTTCTCTAACCTCCCAATAATGCAAACAAAAATATTCCAGCTAAACTGTTTCTGTATCAACAACTATTTTCACTGTTATTGCCCCCGCAGGGATTTCGCCACTCTAGTAACTCGTGCGTATATTAAGGAAAGTACTTACAGTTGAAATATGCAGTCAGTATGCCAGAAAAAATCTTGATTTGTCTGAACAGGGGCCGCGAGGAATTGGTAGGTAATGATGACGTTTCTATTGCTTGCACCCGCAAGTACGAAATGTTTAGGATGACGAAAAGACAAAAAATTCCGAAGGGACTGCTTAGGTAGATTTTGTGACATTTATTGTGCAATAATACTTTGATACTCTTTTGAGTTACGTGTTATCGGTGACATTCTGTGGGGCTGCTGTTTTGAAAGTTATGGACAAAAAGACACTCGTTAAGAGCAGATGAAGTTATAAGGTGCGTATAACTGTGTACATATAAACACTTGGAGTGTTTGCCAGACACGAGTTCACAAATCGTTGGTTGGAAACCTCACCAGACACTCTTTCTCTCTCTTTGACCGGAATAAGACTCAGCCCCAAAGAAGCAAGACGAATGAACAACGGCTAGCTTCTCACTAGCGGAACGATGGACGATTACAGAAATTCATTGACAATCAAATTCTGTGCTGACTTATTCCCTGCTCACAGATGTCCTTGCGCTATAAAGTTTAAAATAAGACTAGAATGTGCGAGCGTGAATTGATCAAACATCCTTTTAATTTCTAAGGCTTACTTTATTTCCGGCAAATAAAATGAATTGAATGTAAAAAGTGAAAGAGAAATAGCGAAAAATTCAACTTCTAATTAAATCTTTTCTTATGGTTTAGAAAAAACTATTCTCGCAAGTGAGAATGTTTTGATCAAAGCTGTGTAAATCGAACTGAAACTGTGCATGCAACCTTGCGTTTCCTGTACTTATCTCACAACAATCCAAGATATGCCCTACTGGAAAGTTTATTTTCAAACTTACCAAACACGAACTTTAATTCTGTCAGATGAGTTGTGGCAGTCACTGTACAAGTGAAAAATAAAATGATAGTCAAAAGGAACGTAAAATAATATTATATTTAGAAAATGAGCTACTTAATAGGAAAAGCTAAACTTTTGACAGATTTCTACTTACAATCCAAATGTTTCATTCCATTCTGGATTGAGCTCATGTGGAATGGTCTTTGTCCTTCTCTTTGATCGTCCAATTTGAACTGTCACATAAGGATCACTTGTACCTTAAAATCAGTTCAATAAGTTACATTAAATTTAAGTCAATTATTATACATTACACCATTGATTTCATTTAATTCAATTTAAAATTAGCAAAACTTATTTTTATTTGATATTTGATGGACTATCAAGAAATAAAATATTCAAAACGAATCCAAACCTGTTTTGTCCTTGGCAATGAGGCCTTGTGCACTTACAACTATGGTAGAACAAGATATGAGCACAAGAAGAAATTATCATTAATATTTAATTATCTAGTTGTAGTAAGAGGAAAGACTAATTGTAGAAAAATCTAAATTATGGTCAAAATCTGCTCATGGTCAATCTCTCGTGAATGCTCGGCACTAACTGAATATGATATATATATGTCTATATTTTCTTTTTCTTTTTTTTAATACTTCTAGATTTCTCTACAGTTAGACGACAATTTTGTACAATTAGATTTTTCTGCAATTAGACTTTCCTCTTACTACAACTAGATTTTACTTTTTGTATATATTTTAAATCCTTATATTTTCCTAGGGTAGGAACCCTGCATGGGTCTGAATGTCCCATTTGAGCCCATCCTTTTTGGGCTTTAATTCTTTATGCTTGTATATTTTAAATTTTTATTTTTTTTATATTTTCTTTTTCGATTTGATCTTGCCCAATAAAGCTTGACATAACATTTTATTGTCAACACAGTACTATGATATCTCTTTATTTCAAGAAATACTATGAAGCAGTAAAGAAATAAATTATCAATCTTCAATATTTTGATGGAGATACCTTACTACCCGCTAAAACGTTTTAAGTCCCAAGAGTGACTAACATCACTTTTCTCCCGACAATATCCTTACACTATCAAGAAAAAAGGTTAGGAGAAGAAGTAAAATAATGAATCAATTTAGGTTTTTGAGAAACTGTCTTCCTATCCCTCCCCTAAGCCAACATTTTGCTCTAAGTGAGAAGTAAGTGTTAATGTTAGCTTAGGGGAGGGGTAGGTGGACAGTTTCCCATAAACCTAAATTGATCTAAAATAATCACCAAAGGGAAAATGTTTAGATCTTTTATCAAATTCTCTCACCCAATTCTTTCAGGCAATGTACAGAGAACAGTCTTGGGAATTTGTACGTTGATAATGGGGTTTAAAGGGTTAGGAAAATGAAAGAGAGCAATGTAGTGTGATTGTCAGTGAGCCCTTCCTGTCCACATGATTGTATCATGAACAAGTGTGCTAGGAAGATGACTAAAAGGGTACAGTGTCAGGGAATAGTTACAATGTTGGTTAATTGTATTATCACTTATGTTATATCAAAGTTAACACTGGCAGTGGAAAATCCCACCACATGAACTAGGGAAGTTTTAATAACATTCCATAACAGTCCAGTTTAATTTACCTGTGATAAGAACTTTTGCTGACCACTTTGAAGTCCCCTCCCAGATTAGTTTTTTGACAGCTTTCATGTGTCCAGCATGTGTCTTAGGCTCCATGTAAAAGACATCACTAAAATATTGTTCAGAAAATAATAAATTACAAAAAATAATAATATTTCAACAAAGGGAGAAAAAAGATGTCATTAATTATATTTTTCTCTGATCACAGATGCACATATTACAGGGCACAAATTAAATTATGTTTTATCAGCACAGTTAACAAAGTTAATTTCCACTGTAAAAAGATTCAAAAGCTGATGTTTTTAGCTCTACCTATGAAGTATTGTATAAGAAGAGGTCAAAACTTTGCAAAATTGCCTCAGATGGATCTAAATCATCGTATTCTGCTAGTTTTACTGAGCTGACCATTACAGCGACATTTTGAGTGGTTGGAAAGTCTGTGGGATATTACAACAGTCCCATTTGATCACTGTAAGAAATCGAACACCTGGGGCGCCTTCCACTAAGACAAAATTTCCAGTTGGAAATTCCGGAAACATTCCAGGTTAAATGGAAAGCCTTTCCATGGCCAGCCATAGAGCCTCGTTTGCAATCTCATTTCTTGCATGAACCAAAAATCCAACAAAACGGATGTTGCAGCACTGCTGACGAAGAAATTGAAACATTATCCAAAAGCGAAAATAATTGATCTGCCATTACAAAATTCTTGCTTTTAATGTTTTTGCCAGCAAACGACAAGAAGTTTTATGTGAAAATCCCCTCAGCATTCTAGCATCAGAGAGGCAGATGCCAATTAGAAATGAAGAGAAAAACTGTGACTGCCTGTGAACAAGGTTAGGAAAAACAGAATTGCGCAAATGGAACAGGAATTTCTGTTCCAACTCATAGAAACGGTAAAAGTGGAATACCTCAGAAGGCCGTCTGTTTGTTCTGTAAAATTTTCAGTCTAACCACGCATTCCATTTGCATTTAAACCGGCCGAGCCAGAAATTTTGCCTAAATGGAAAGCGCCCCTGGACTTACTTTTAAAGGTCATGTTATCCTGGCTAAGAATGCCAAGTACAGTGGAACAAGCTCTCTCAGATCACAATGGAGCATGATAACAAAAGACCTAGGAAACTGAAAAAAAATACCTGGTAGCAGGCAATGATGGCCTGCTGGTTGGTTGTGGAGATCAGTTGCAAGTACATTTGTAAACAGCCTGCTGCTAGCATCTGATCTTACAATGTAACTTAACCTTTAATTAGCCTTGTAATTTTTAATCTAATATTCTAAAAAATACACAAATCCTGATGCTAACCATATGAGGTCAAATATGTCAGGTCTTGTTGCTTCCCTGTTTTCCATTCTTTTCTTCATAGCTGCCACAATAATGGAGTGTGTTTTGTCATCTGTACCATGCTTAGCTGATTTCTCAGCAGCACCTGTAAAAGATGAATAAGGTTATAGGTGGATAGAACAAGGGATATTTTAAAAATTCTTCTTTGAGTTTAAATGTAATATGGGGTCACAAGGTTAGCTGTTATATTTGCCTGCAGGAAAGAGACTACCACTGCTATCAAGCAGCATCTTTGATTGAAAAATGAAGCAATAACAACACCATCTATTTTCTTCACTTTCCCACATAACTGCTTCAGAAGCATGACTAGATATCACGTTGAATATCATGATAAAGACGATCTTAAACTTACGTTGTAAACAATCTGCATTCAGAAGATCTTTACATCTCTCATGGCACTTGACTCCACACTCTGAAAATTAGTGAGAACATGGGTAGTGTTACAAAATGAGTAACAACCAAAGAGGTGTCTAAATATTGACTGGGGGAGAGTACAAACTTAAACATCAACTGCAACAACTGCTACTGAATGACTAATATACACGACTGTCAGTCTTCAGAGTGTCATGGACCACATGCATGGCTCGCACTGCTCATGCCTCAGCTCAAGATCCTGTAAGCACGCTCTCTGTTAGCAAGTCCTAAGACAGGAAGGGTTCTTGCAGAATAACATACAAGCAACAAGTGTAGGTGTGGCATTAGGGAATCACATCCTTGTCACAGTGGCTGGCAGATTAACAACTACCTTGAGTGGCCATCATCTACCTGACACACCATAGCTGGTGTGTCATGCTCAGACAATCAGTCTGTCTGTGAATGATTGTCTGACAGACAGAAAGTTCAGCAGTGCAGCTATCTGTGCATATTATGTTGATGTCTGGCTCAGTCTATACCCAACTGGCTTACTAAGGCTGACTGTCTTCCTGGCTAATAATAAGCTAATAATTCTTATTTTCTATCAGATGGTGGTCACCTTTGCATTTAAGTCCTTGTCTGGCCAATCCCCAGAGGAGACCTTCACACTCATAACAGTATGCTGGCACCTGAGTTGACCAGATCTCAAATTTGTGAGGTGTGGTGTCTGAAAGATATCACATTATATTGACCCACATTAGTAACAAAACAAATTATTGCATAACTTGCTTGTAAGGAGTCCATTTGCTTCTTTACCTAGGTCTTCACCTATATAAAAAATAATAAAAATGTCCTAAATTTAGCAGCAAGCCACTGTCTTAGTTGACTAAATTACCAGGATTTATGAAAACTATTTCTAACACAGTTATTTTTAATCCATAAATGGTGGAGATCCAAAAGGCATATGTTAGATCGAAAACTTGAGGTGCGGCTAGTCTGAGGTGTGTGCAGATTATCTGCTAGCTTTTACAGCTGTTAATATTTACCTGAGATGGGGTAGATAAGTGCCTGAAGAGACTTCTTGTAAACGTGTAGTTTCTTGAAGAAACAATATTATTATCATTACTAAGTAAATTAACAGAACCAATACAGTTTCACATGTATTTTACAGCCAATAATGATTGTTTAAACACTAAAAAGTAATATACCAGTGTGGTGGAGTGATTTCACTCGCAAAACCATATGATACCAATTCCCCTGGTGGAAGTGTCATTGTAACCAGTAATATCCAAAAGAGTGGCTGTGGGTGTAACTGCTGCAGCCATAACTAGTTATGAAAACTGCAGGGAAGGGGGCATAGGGGCAAATACGTTGAAAAGGCCTTCAATTCATCGAGAAGGTGTGTATATTTTCTGGGAATACAGGGCAACCTGTAACAAGAAGTCACCCACCTGGACCCCTAACTTATTACTGGTGTCTGCCTAATAACAGGTGCACTTTTAATTTGCCGTAACAGGTTGACTTTATAAAAAAAATATTGTAATGACAATATTTACATAGGCATCTATAATTTTTTAACATGGGGTCTGCCAACCTCGTTCCCAGCTAGGGTTCTCTCCAACCCCTCCTGGTGGAGGAGGGTTGCTAGGAGTCAGAACTCTGGATACAAGGAGGGAGTCTGCTCAATACAGGCTCATTACACTGTAACTTAAATAATGTTTCACATTATTACCAACTCCTCGTCATTCAAATGTGCCCTCTGTGACATCATCATGTGGGGTTTCCTTATCTGTTTCCTTATCGTGCTTGATCTTGGCTGCTGAAAATTAAGATTGGAAAATGAGATTAATATACACAGAGGTTAATCAAGAATTTAAAGCTTTGCAATGTCAAGTCTGGAGGACTTTATATTTCTGACAGGGATGCTTTTTCGTTGGCATGCCCAGCATAAGATATCCACAGATAGTAGCCTGTTGTCAAATGTTAACCTTTTGAATCTGGGTCACAAACATTTGAAACCTCCAAAAACTGTCTTGAAACCTGAGTGTGTACCCTCAAAAACTATTTCATTATTAAAGACGATTGCAGCTTTTCTATGGGGTGAGTCAATTGTTTTTACAAATTTTTACACCAACATGGATAATATCAATGCTAAATCAATCAGTTTCTGCATGACCATTTCCATTTACAAAGGTTAGTTTATAAAGGTGATAGGCCCTTAGCAAAACTGCTGGTCGTGTGATCACATGATCAACTTTCAGTTCATGAAAAAAATTTGTTTATACTTTTGTCTTGGACAAATGATTCTACTAGGAATAGAAAGCACTATAAGAATAAGCTTATTAGAGGCCCTGCCAGGGGGGGCTCCCATGTCGCCCGTCTGAATTTTAAAACGTCTCGTGTCAGTGTTCATAAAATGCTTGTCGCTTATTGTCGGCTTTTCCGTCACTGTCACAATTTGGCCAAGGGAGGCTGTCTCTTGTCGCGATTTCATTTTAGTCGTGCTGTCGCTAATTTTTGGGCCATGTCGCTTGTCGGAATTTACCATGGCAGGGCCTCTTATTAGTGTCGATTTTCAGGCCTTTAAATCTCAAAAGTAGCTACTGCCATAAAGGACCAGAATTAACAAGGATTTGTGTTCACAAAAATCCTTCCCACCTAGTCAATCTTCGGTAGTGCTAGTCATCCACTCAAATCCTTGTACAAATTTATGAGTAAACTTTGAAACTTGCAAACCATGGTAGAATCTCTCCCAAGTTGTGAACCACAGCTCTGAGATGTTCTGTTATGAAATTTTTTTTTTCTCTCTTCTTTTTTCTCACAGTAATATAACATGTGTTTCTTTTAACCCATTCGCTCCTGGAGATTTTGCCGAAAAACGCATTTTGAAGCTAGTCGAGTGGTTTTCTGGTCACTGTCATGCTATAAAGAGCTAAAACTTACCACAAACCTGTTTACAGGTCGTACACTTCATGGCCTTCTGATCCAGATGCAAAATATCAGCTTGCGTAGTTCGCGCATACGCAGAAAGCAAAATTCGATTTTGGGGTTAAGAGTGACACAGCAGTCTTGACTTTTACTTTTCACTTTCTCAGCTCCTTCCCTTTTTTTTCGCTTTTCTTGCCTCATTTTTTTTTTTCTCTTGCTGGGCATTTAGTAGGCTTCATTTCGGTGGGAAGAGTGTTTAGGAAAGCTTTTAAGATCTTAGGATTAGGTGAAAGGAAAGGTAGGTGGGCAATGGAACAAGATTTTCATGGAGATTTACAGGTCAATCTTACAAGGTTTTTTTGCCTTTTTCTCCAGTGTCCTTGACTGAATTGTGCTCATTCTGGTATGGTTTGAAAGATCTCTTCACTCTGCACAAGTTAGCGGACAAAGTTGTCCTTGACCGTTAAAACTGATGACATCACAAGGAGTAAAAAGGACGTGGATCCGCACGGGCGGTTCAGGGGCGAATAGGTTAATATCAAACAGGGTGGGGGGATGTGGCAATGTCTTAAAACAAAGCCTTTCAATCAAAAGCCACTCCTGCACAAAATCTTACCACTGTCAGCTCTGGTGTGAAAATTGAGGTTACAGATCAATCAAGGTTTCTGGGTAACTGACCACCTATCCCTCCCCTAAGTCACAATTTTGCCCTAAGGGAGAAGTTAGTGTTAATGTTGACTTAGGGGAGCAGTTGATTGGAAATTACTGCTAATAATATTTAAACATGCTCTTTCTTTCATTTCTGATTTCATATGATAAAGTTTCATGTTAAATAGTTATTTCAGCAACAAAATTAATAATCGCAAAAATTGCACGTGTCTCCAAGTAACTTACAACAAAAGGTATTGAAGGCCTTCTCTTTTTCATTATGGAGCTTGAATCTTCTCTTAAGTCAAGAAGTGCTTTAGTTTTTTCATTCCTGACAGAAAACAACAATAGTTGTCATCATTAAACAGTACCTTACTAATAGCGTACATTAGTACAGCTGACTCAACATTTTCTCATAGGCCACAATTCACCTTATTTAACCACCACCCCCCCCCCCCCAACCCCCTGCCACCCCAAAAATTTTGCATAACCATTGTCTTTGATTTCCCTTATGATGGCTGTATTACTGAGGAGATAGGAGTAAATAATGAGAAATATTTGGAGAAACTAGAAACAATGGTTACGCAACATTTTGGGGGGTAAGAGAGGTGCATTATGGTCTATGTGAAAATGGAGAAATAGCAATTTATCATGACTTCTAATAATAATAATAATAATAATAATAATAATGGTTTATTAACAGCTCCACTGGGTGGCTCTTCCCTGTTAAATTACATCAATAACAATTACAAAATAAATCAAATTAAGTTATTTACAAATTATGCAATTATATACAATTAAAAGTAGAAGCAGGATTAACAGAATCCAATTAAAGTAAAACTAACTAATCACTCTGTACTCTGTTACTTAAAAAATTCCTTGAAAGTCTTAAAAAGGTTCTGTAATCATTACAGTTTCTAATAGTTTCTGGTAGATTATTAAATTCAACGCATTATCTTGGAAAGTGCCGTTTTCGGTCGGGACCACTAATCTAATAATTGAATTGCTTGAGCACAGTTCCTTGGGGCATTCCTGTTTTATTATTTTAAGATAATCTGGCCAAGTCTCAGTGTTATGCAAAGCTTTAAAGCTTGATTTCAGGAGGTTCAATTCTCTTCTGTCATTGATAGGAAGCCAATGATCATCAGCTGATGTGATGCTATGTGAAGCATGTGAACACATAGATGGAATATGGTGAAGAAAGTTCTTGTGCTTACCATGATGATTTCCGAGATGATGAAGGAGATTTTCGAAAGCCTCCCTTTCGCTGGAGAGGTCCACTTTTTTCATTATCACTGTCATCATCAGTCCTACTTCCTTCTTTAGGTTTCTTGGATGTTTCTATTTCATGGTCTGTAGGTTCTGTATAGTTAGTGACATGCACATCAATGCCATCATTGATGATTTCAGTACCCACATCAACCTAAAAATCCCAGTAAATCAATTTGATCAGTGACTGATGTTTAAAGAGGGGAACAAGGAGAGTTTCAAGGATCAGATCAGTACATTAATTCATTTTATTAATGGAAAGATCATGGATGATGATGATGGTTGTAGTGATAGTTGACAGCTATGACGATGAGAGTATGATAATGACTTTAAGTCAGAGATTCAACTCTAAACAATACTAACCTACAATGATAGTACAAACTGTAAACAATGACATGACAGTTTTTTGCACTGAAATGTAACAATTGTACTTTTTTCAAATGTATGTCATTTTTAATTCATCTCTCAGTATTGTTATTAAATTGATTCCTGACAAGAGTGAGATGTAATGACCCAAATTAGTATTTTTGAATGTAGTATTTCCTTCAGATATCACTGAAACAGACCACACAACTCCAACTAAAACAATAATGGTTTTGTTAATAGCAAATCAGCACTAAACTATCAGATTTAATTTTAATGATAATATAATCCAAACAAACGGACAAACCTAATTTACAAAGGCAAGTGAATACAATAGTCAATTGAAGACTAAACAAGAGCAGTCTAACGTGCTGCAAGCACCCGTTGTGTCAGAACTGTCTAAACAGGTTATTTCTGGCTACACTAGCTGATCTGCTACAGTATCTTTAGTTGGTAAGTACTGACTACCATTCTAAAAAAAAAACGTATTAATGTCACTGTTCCGTTGAAAACAGCGAATGACTTGGCATAAGCAAAAGTGTGACTTAGAACTTCGGACCACAATTTATGTATGGCTAGACAATGTTAAGGTACTAAGCCAATTAGAAGGATTGTACCATACTTATAATAAGCTATGTATCGCAGCAAAAGAGACAAGAATGTAGCCTTCACTGGCTTAGCCATTTTGAAAAGGTGAACTAATTTGCTTCCACACAGTGATGACAAGTGCTACAATGTAACAATTGATAAACGGGTCGAAAGTACATTGCATCACACAGAGATGCCCCGAGAGGCCAATTGCGTCACGTTCCATTAGCTGCCTTTTACAATACTGTTGTATTGTAAAACTTCTCTTAAAATTCATTCAAGGCTCCCCTAGAAGTTGCCTTTCTCAACTGGATAAACAGTTGAAATCAGCTTTTTATTAACTTCGCAGATGTAAACACCTCTTTGGAAACACTTCTATTTTCTGCATGTGGTGGCTTCCACTTCACTTTGTTAATCACAGGTATCTCTTCATGTATTTGTGGTTCTTTTGATCTCTTATTAGCCTTGGAAACAACAGATATTTGGTGATGTTGCTGAAGTGTTCCTTTTGCATGCCACGGGTACCAGCAAGGATCACAAAATCCTGCAACAGAGAAACAAAAGAGAAGTTCAGAAAATACATACCAAGAGGCATGTGGAATAATTAACTAAAATCCAAAGGTCTTTTAATTCTCTACAATGTATTCACTATTGTGCTACCATTGTATCCTAAACTTAGCCTGGAAGAGAAACACCTCCTTTAAGGGGCTACCCATTCTCAATAAAAATTATAATAGAACGCTGGGGCAGTCAAAAACTAGATGCATTTTAAATGAAAGCAACTAGTCATGGCCAGTTATCGCTTCAAGTCCTCTTATGTTCAATGCTCTTGTGCTAAGCGTAGCAAAATCATAAAAACATTTTCAAGGTCAAATCAGCACTGGCAAGCAAATAAGTCAGGGAACTTGACTACATGCCAAAAGCCATTTAGATGTGTTTCAAACAAGTCTGGCAATTTTTT